>VYXF01009767.1:351724-395548 GCA_013397295.1 Polioptila caerulea
TGGGGTGGAATATATGCTGCTTGTGGGGCGCGGGGTACAGGATGTGGGGTGCAGGATGCGGGCTCGTGATGGGGAATGAAAGAGGCGAGGCCTCCCTCCGCAGGGCTTGCAGGACCCCAGTGCTGCCAGGACATGGCCCCCGGGACACCCCGACTGGGGCTGGGCAGGGATCTAGTCCACACTCCCAGCCTTTAGGCACCCGGGGCTCAACCCCCACGGCCTCTCTTCATCCCCAAAGGCTGCTGCTGCTGCAACCAGATGGCCCCCTCGGGCGCCCTCCGCCAGGCCTGGCAGCGCCCGGCGGGAGTAGGCATCCCTCTAAAAGGATTTGCAGCGTGATGGAGGAGAGCGCCTTCACCCTTCTCGGGGGAGAGGGGGGCTGGCTCAGGGGCAGCTGAGGGAGAAAATGGCCTCGAGCTGACTGCCTGCCCCCCATCTCCTGCCCCCAAACGCGGCCTGTCCTCTCCACCAGCCCTGGGACAAGGGCAGGGAGCTGGGAAGGGGGGGGAGAGGAAGCTGGAGGGAGGGATAATAGCAGGGACAGATCAGGAGCAAGCGATGGAGGTAAAAATAGATCCACTGAGCAGAGGAGGGGCTAAACGTGAGTGAAAACCCTGAGCAGAGGCAGGTCGGTGGAGGAACCCCTTCGGGAGGGGCCCTGCAGCCCAGCCGGGCTCCGAGGGACCTGCCCCACCACCCTCAGGGAAGAGGGGGGTCCCGGGACCCCACGCTCGGGGCCGCTGAGGGGATGCCTGGGGGGAAATACCTGCCTGCTCCCACTTCCGCAGCCCAAGCGCGAGGGTGGATAGACAGGACCTGCAGGGCTCAATTGCCAAATTGCCGGGATGCAGGCAGGCATGCATCCCGAGGGAGCGCTGGCAGATGGTAGATCCCCGAAGAGCCTTGGATCCAACCCCCTCACTCTTTTCATTTCTAGCAAGCACGAAGCTGAGCTGGGGACAGAGGTACCAGGGACCGAGGGGACAAAGTGTGTGGTGTCTTGGCTGCAGCCAAGGTGAGCTGTCCTCTGGCACGGGATGTGCCCTGAATCCCTGCCCTCTGGGAGCTGCCGGTGACGGCAAGTGGGAGAGCCGGGAAGTCAGAGCAAAGGAATTTGCAAACACATTCTTCAGCGCCACGAGGATCCCACTACGTGTAAACAGGAATAGAGGCTGGGACGAAGTGAGAGCTGCCTCCAGTTCTGCAAGACCCTCCTTGGACTCACCTGCCCTGGGCAGTGCCCAGTGCCAGCATCCCCAAATTACTGTTCCCGACTGCAGCTGATCCACTGTGGGAAGTGGCAGCGAAGGCGAAGAGCAGGGCTGCTGTGTGACTGCCAATGTCACGTTAACATCCCGTCGAGGCTGCAGGGAGCCGGCGCTTTGATCACCCGCCCAAGAGCATCTTGAAGCAGGCAGGATGCCACTGTGAGCCCTGCCTTCTCCTGCCGTCCCCAGCCTCGCGCCTGGCACCCTCGGGGCTGGCTGCAGAAGAGGGGCGCGGGGCTCACTGGCACTGCCCCATCTCCCCAGGATGCTCTCCCGCACCAGCTGCTGCTCCCTGTGCTCCTGCTCCGCGGCCAGACCGAGATTGAAAGCTCAGCAGGCTGAAAGCATGTTTTAGCCTCATGCAGGCGTCCCTCAGAGACCCCAGAGCAGTGGACAGTAATGTGAAAACGATACTCATGTCGTGTCTGAAAGGGCAACAGGTCATCATTAAAATGGAGGCGATGAAAATCATCCACCCGGAGAAGTTCTCGGAGCTGCAGGCGTCGCAGCCGCGCTACGCGCCCGCCCCACGCCGCGAGCCGCCCCTTGTGGCCAAGCGCGCGTGGCCCTCCGAGTCCGAGATCATCGTCAACCAGGCGTGCGGGGACATCCCTGCCTTGGATGCCCCCCCCGGGCCCCTGCCGCTGCCCCGGACTCCTCCTTTGCCGCGGCGCGAGCGCGGCTACCAGGGCCAGCGCAAGGGCAGCTCTGAGGTCTGCTACCACCGGCAGCCGCCGTCAGACGAGGTAATCGTCAACCAGTACGTGCTGCACCCCTCGACGCCCTGCGAGCCCCTGGAGTGCCCCACCTGCGGCCACATGTACAACTTCACCAACAAGCGGCCCCGCATCCTCTCCTGCCTGCACTCTGTGTGCGAGGAGTGCCTGCAGATCCTCTACGAGTCCTGCCCCAAGTACAAGTTCATCTCCTGCCCCACCTGCAAGCGGGAGACCGTCCTCTTCACCGACTACGGGCTGGCGGCGCTGGCCGTCAACACCAGTATCCTGAACAGACTGCCGGCCGAGGCTCTGGCTGCCAACCCCGTCCAGTGGAGCAGCGACACCGACCGCAGCTGCTACCAGACCTTCCGCCAGTACTGCGGGGCCGCCTGCACCTGCCACATCCGGAACCCGCTGTCCTCCTGCACCATCATGTGAGCCCCGTGCCCCGCCCGCTCCTCCGCAGCGGGGCAGGCGGGCGGGACAGCGCGGCCAGCACCACAGCCAGTCCCCTGTCCCCTCTCTGCCAGTGGCACAGCCAGGGAATGCTCTAATATTCACCACGGCCAAGGATGTGGGACTGGTGTCCTTGCCAGCACTCGCGGGGGGCAGTGGGGGTGCTGGGACCTGGCAGCAGCCCCCTACTCACCAGTGGTGCCCAGGGAGAAGGACACTGGCATGGGGAGCACATCTACCAGCGCATCCAGGGTCTGCAGCTCCCCTGGCCCTGCGGCAGGTGCTCCCGTGGTGCATCGAGCATCTCACCGTGCTCCTTCCCCGGGCGCTTCTCCCTCCTCTCTCCCCGCTCTCCCAAGAGCAGATGCTGGATTCTGGCCGAGTGATACCCTCCCCATCGCCCCATGGCCAGCAGCAGCAGCACAAGGAGCCCTGGAGATGCATGGTGCCACACTGGGCCACCCTCCCAGCACAGAAAGTGAGGACAGGTCCCCAGATGCCCCCTCCACCCCCTCTCTGTAAGTTATTTGCCAAAGCTTTCATCTCAGTGGCCACGCTGCCATGCGCCCGAGTCTCAGTAGCCACACCAAGCTGCCACGCCGGCCCCTCGGATGCCAGCAGACGTACGGCCCATGCCCTCCGCAGGCCCTTGAGGAAAGCTCCACTTTGTCCTCGTTTTGGAGGATTCTTGTTTTTCCCCATCCATCTCCGGCTGCCCCATCCCAGGCCACTACGTGTTCACAAAGGCATTGAGCTGTGCCCATTCTCTGCCCCTCCGCCCGGGACCCACACCAATGCCCCATGGGATGGCTCAGGAGGGTGGCACGGGGTCCAATACCCCAAATTGCTGACTCCAGCAAGGGGATTTGACTGGGCAGGAGGTCTGTCTCCTGCCCACAGTCCCTTCCCCAGAGCAGCGCCTCTGCTCTGACCCCTGTGCAGAGGGGCTGGCAGGGCAGCAGCCCCCTGTGCACAGTCTTGCTTCCTCCAGACCACCTGGAGGGGTAAGTTGGCTGCCAAAAAAGCAAAAAAAAAANAAGAAAAAGCCATAATTTCGGGTGCTCCCATGGGACTGAGCACCACAACCCGGCATGGCCATGGCACCAGGGGCACACGCTGCCCAGTCCCAGGGTGCTGGGGCTAGGTGAGCCTGAGGGGTCCCAGAACCCTGCATCCTGGAGGAAACAGCAACTCCTGGCCCTGGCCAAAACCCAGCATCCATCCAGGTAGAGGGACCAGTCCATGCCCTGTCCCATCCCGAGGGAGCAGGCAATGCCGCTGGTGCAGCCCCAGGACCGTTCTCACCCCATGGAGAACGGCACCGGTACCGTCTCTGTGTTGCTCTGCCAATGCCTCCTGCTGCTGGTTGTGACCATGATCATGTTTTATACCCGGCCTTGTTCTGACCCTCATCAGTCTCCCCAATAAAGATTATATTGGAACGAAGACTGAGCTGGAGTCTGAGGGTGCATCACTGGGGGGAGGAGTGGGGTGACACACCGGGATGTGCCCTGGCCCTGCTCCATCTGTGGGGCAGGCTGGGCAGTGATACCCAGGTTACAGCTTTCCCCTGGGCTGGCACCTCCTCCTCCAACCTGGCATTCAGGTCTGATGGAGTTGTATCTCCTCCCTGCCCAGCCCCTTCACATGTCTGGGCACCTTGGGAGACCCTGCCCAGCTCGGCAATGGGTCCCCAGCCACACCAAAAGCCCTCAAACACCTGCTGGATGTCCCCTTTTCTCCCCAGGTGATGTGGGATACTGGGGGGAGGATGTGCCACTTGATGGCACCTCCTGTTGAAGGGAGCTGGGCTGGAACATGGGCAGTGCTGGGGTCCCCTTGCCCTGCTCCTGTGAGTCAGTTGTACCCATGGGTCCCTCTCTGCACCATCCCCACAGCATGCAGGAATTGCCCTGGGGCTGGCGTGCGCCTGGCAGCACCAGCACGTGGCACTCATGGCCTGCCCCGACGGACCCTGGGGTCACTGGGATGGGAGTTCCACAGCTTGGAGAGCCAGGAATCTGCAGCAGGAGCAGCTGGGATGATGGTCCCAGGACAACACAGCTCCCCAGGGTGGGCTGTACACACTGGCTGGTGTGAGCACAGGCCAGTGTAGGCACAACCAGTGCCAGCCCCCAAATTTCCCTTCTCCAGGAGCAGTAGCTGTCTCTGCCCTCTGCTCTGGGCCAAGGTGGAGGATCTGCTTCCAAAGCAGCAGCACATCCAGGAGGGTTCAAGGGTGGCTGCAGATCCCTTTTCCTTGTGTGCTGGTTCCCATCCCAGGGGGTGTTTCTATGCCTGGAAAACAGAGCCCCCTCCCAGTCCATGGGTGCTGAATTACAGCATCAATAACAGCTGGTGCCACCTCCATCCCCGAGGATGCCACAGCCCTGTCCTGTCTCCCTTGTCCTTACCAACATCCCCACCCTGCACCCACATTCCACCATCCTTCGTGCCACCTTGGCACAGTGCAGGGGTCTCCTGGTGGTCACAGCAACCCCACACTGAGCCAAATGATGCTCATGCTTGGGGGACTTGGGGCAGCCCCATATCCAGGATGTGCATTTCCAACACCCCAAAGCCCCATGCCAAATCCAGGATAAAGATCTCTGACATGGCAATAGCTCCTATTAAATCCAAGTTGAGCATCTCTGTCCCCTAAGACACCAAAGCTGTGGGCCAGCCAGAGCAGAGGTGGCAGCAATCTTGCCCTCGGTAGGAATTTACCCTTTTTATTACATAAGGAGAAAGGGTACAACATGTTCTCCCCTACCCTCGTGGCACCTCTTGGGCACAGAGTAAATTTAAAACTGCTAATTTGATTTTGAGTCGCAATTAAGGAAGAAATAGGGCCTTTCAGGAGCAAGTACTGGGTGAGAGCCCATTTCTCCTGCCCTATTAACCTCGAATAAGCACTTGCTGGAAGAGGGGCCAGGTTTGCTGCAGAGCACAGGGACAGGGGGTGGTGCCAGCCCTTGTGTCACAGATGCAGGTGAATTAAAATTTTTCACATCCCTGAAATGCTCCCATGGCCATTCTGGGCTTTGTGCCTCCACGCTAAGTTTTTAAAGATCTCCGAGTCCTACGAGCTGCTTAAGCACGGCCAGGACATTGCAGGAGCAGGTTTGGCCACATGAGAGCAGAGGTGCTCCCAGGTGTTCCCAGGTGAGCTGCTGGTAAAATCTCCTCATTGTAACATCTCTCCCAGGCTGGGATGAAACTCTGAGCTCTCTCAGTGTCCAGTTTTGCTCGTGATAGGAGAAGGAACTAAAGGAGGGATTTAAATTGCTCCTGGGGATGGGGATGTCCCTTTTCCCGAATGTCCTCATTTTAGGTGGGAAGTGCCAGGATCAGGCTGGTTTGGGCTCAGCCTTTGGCATGGGTTCAGGGTGTGGTGTTTGCCAGTCATTCTCCCCAGAGTTAAGAAGCATTTGGACAATGCTCTCAGGCACATGGTGGGATTGTTGGGGTTGTCTATGCACGGCCAGGAGTTGGACTGGATGCTCCTGATGGGTTCTTTCCAACCCAGTGCATTCTGTGATTCTGTGAAAAGCAGCTCCTGCCTTGGCCTCTGTGCCTGGGGCTCAGGGCTGGGGTTGCTCTGCTCCTGCAGGGGACGGTGGCAGCGCTGGGCAGTGCCCAGGCCAGCCCCACGTGGTGGCCCCACCACCCGCATCCTGCTCCAGAGGTTGCACAGCCGGACCAGTTCCCCATGGATGCGAACAGCGGGAGGATCCGGCCGCGGCGCGGGCGAGGCTGCGCTGGGCGATGGGGTAGCGCCGTGCCCGGCTGCAGGGAGGCGGCTGAGCACCAGGACTGTGCCCTCCTTGGGCGCACGCAGCCTCAAACCTCGCCCCGGGGTGGTCACACCCCCAAACCACCGCTTCAGCGGAGAGGAAGCTGCTTGCGACGTGCCAGCAGCCGCTTTCACAACGGCGCAAGCCCGCAGTGACAGGATAATGGGTGGTGGCACGGAGCCCGAGAGGCTGTGACAGGTCCCCAGGGCAGTGCTGGCCCCGCGGCTGAGCTCAGGAGCTTTATTGGGGTCAAATACGGGAGAGGGCTGGCCGCAGGCACCGGCTCCTGCTCACTGCCCAGCTCCATGTCCCCTGCCCGTGCTGGCCCCTGGCTACTGGCCATCTGGTCACGCTCCTATGAGCGCAGGGTGGGGACATGTCCCCAGAGTGGGGGGCTGAGTGGAGAAGGGAAGGTGCTGCTGGTTGTGGTGCAGCTGGGATGGGGATGCCTCTGGCCAGAGCAGGACACAGGTGGGACACACCAGGCTGCAGTGGGAGAAGTCAGGAGAGAATGGGCAGGGCCCTGCAGGGATGGGGACAGCCAAGTCACTGGTCTGGGAACACCACATCACCTGGTGCCAGCAGCTGGGGGACGCGATGAAGCATTTGGGGTTGTGCAATGAGGTGTTGGGCTTGGGAGAGGGGATGGGGCTGCAAGTGGGGAGGTTGGGTGGGTTTCGGGGGCTGTGATGGGAGCTGTGCCCACAGTAGGAGCCCTGCATCAGCCCTGGGTCAGCCCTGTCAGCACCCAGCCCTGTTCACCATTATCTCAGGGTGCTAAATATAACCCAGCCCTGGGAGTGGACATTGCAGCTGGGCTCCACATTGCCCACAGGGTCCATCCCACACCACAGTCCCCAGGGACCCCCCTTCTTACAGGAATGGAGGTGCCCTTCATCTTTCAGCACCCAGAGGTGCCAACAGCTGGCTCAGGGTGCATGGGAGTGCTGGGGGTGTCCTGTGGGGGCAGCTCTGGCCTGGTTCACCCAAACACCCTCACACAATGTAAAGCAGGGACATGGTGACAGGACCCCTCAGGTATCTGAGCTCCCCCTCTCCACAGGCTTCATGGAGCCAAAAACACCCCAGCAAAGGGCTGAACTGGCACTTCTCCTGATGGAGCTGCTCCACTTGGTATAAATAAATACTCCTTGGTGCCACCAGGGCTGTGGGGGACCCATCTGCTTCTGTCTGCTGACTTGACCTGTTTTTGGGGTGCCCTGCTGTGCCTCAGCACTTAGCCAGAGCAGCCCATGGCAGCACTGATGCTGAGTGGCACCAGTGTCCTGGCAAAGCCCTCAACCCCAGTCTCTGCCCTCCTGGGCACAAGGACACAGGTTTTCTGTGGGACTGTGTGGGCACAGCAGTGCTCACTGGCTTTCCACCCCCCACAGCTTCTGGGCAAGAGGAAGGGGAAGGGGGTTCGAGGACTGACCCCCACAGCCCTGGGGAGGTGCCCACGGGATGTTTCTGGGGGAGAAGGGCAAAGCCAGGACACAGGGATGGTCGCACTAGCCCAGCATAGACAGGCAGGACAACAGGGCACAGCAGCATCACCTGCCCCTCAGCAGGGCTGGGCTGAGAGGGACAGAGGGGTGACAGCAAAGGGAGGAGGAAATTGGCATGGGGTCAGCACAGAGCCTTGGCAGGACACCCAGAGGGGGCCAGCAGTGATAAACAGACTACTGCACATTCCAGGCTGTGGAGGTGGGTGTCAGAACCCCCAAATTGGAATCCTGGGAGGACCTCGAGGGTCTGACAACGTCCTGCCACCCACCACCAGCCCAAAGGTGGCTGAAAGCCTGGGAGGATCCCCATCCCTGTCCTCTTGGGGTACAGGTTTCCCCAAGGAGCGTGAAGGAACAAGGGTGCAGAGCAGCCACACTGTGACTTGGACATCGCCTGGCTGGTGCATGGCCCCCATGTGAGGCCAGCAGTCAAAAGCAGAGCCCAGGTCCTGCTCACCCCTGGGACACTCCTGCTCCATGGCAGGTCCCATGTGTGCACAGCCCTGGTGCCACTTACCACAGGCTCCTCCACCTGTGTATGGCAGGGACAGAGCCATATTTGCTCACTTATCTCCCTGAAGGGCACGGTCTGAGCACAGGCTGGCACGGCTCAGCAGGGGCTGGGAGGTGCCATGGTAGAGCACACACCCCTTATGGGTGGCTGGGACCACTGGCTGTGCCCATCCCCTCCTTGTGTCACTACTGGGCCCCAAGGGGACATGCTCAGACCAGGCACTGAACTCAGCTGGACACGGCTGTGGTACAAACACAGGTTGTATTTTCAGTCCATGCTGGGAGATCCCCACCCATCTGTCCTGGGTGCAGGTGGCACAGTCCATGTTACAGCCTATGACACAGCCAATTGCACATCCCGTGGCACAGCCCTGCTCTGCCTGCAGAGCCTCTCTGGTCCCCAGGCCGGGGATGTGCCCCAGCACAGGAAGGGGGTTCCCACTCCATCCACCCCTCGGCTGCAGCAGTGATGTGCCATCTGGTGCCCGGTGCAGGTGATGCCCTGATCCAAGGTTGCCTCCCTTTGCTGCCTGCTCTGCTCCTCCGCTACCTCACCAGCTCTGGGCTCACTGGCAGTGCCAGGTGTCCCAGACACCAGGGTCACAGGCTTGCTCCCAGCTGGCAGCACAGCCATGGGCAGCGCCGGAGCTGGGCTCCTCTCCCCACGCACGCTCAGCCTGAGGGCACAAAGCCAGTGCTATTTGTCGAGGATGAGGAAGAGCATCACCATGAGGATGATGGGGAGAAAGATGAGGAGCAGGCTGAGCATCTCTGCTGCCAGCAGCAGCGCCAGCAGCAGGAGGTAGCAGCAGCGGCAGCGCCGCTCCAGCCGGGCCAGGGCACGGATCAGGCAGGGTGGGTACCGCACACAGGGCAGGCACCCGAACATGCGGCTGGTGTGGAAGCGCACCTGGAAACGATGCTCGAGGGCGCCAGTCAGGCCCGGGCGCCGGGGCGGCAGGGCAGGGGGCCGGGAGGTGGCCAGGGCACCGGGGGAGCCGGGCTGGGCATGCAGCAGGAGCAGCTCCTCTTGCAGCTTGCAGATCTCCCACTCCAGCATGGGCGTTTTCTGGCGGCAGATGGGGCAGCGTACGCGGCCGAGCTCGGCGCCGGTGGCTGTGTCCATGATGGCCCGCAGGCAGGCGCGGCACAGCCCGTGGTTGCAGTTCAGCACGGTCGGCTCGTGCCGCTGCTCGTCGTAGGGCTCCGTGCAGATGGGGCACTCGTCCTCGCTGCCCATCAGCATGGGGCACGGCTCAGCTGCCACCGCCATCCCATCGTTCGATGCCTCCTCTGTCTCGCAGAACAGGCTCAGGATGAAGCTGGAGACGCTTTGGGAACTGGGCGGTGGGCTCTCCCCGCAGGGCAGGATGAGGCCGGTGGCATCGGCAGCAGGAGGGTCCTGCCTCGCAGGCAGGGAGGCACCGTGAGCAGGCGGCTCCTCATGCCCAGGCAGGAGCAGCTCCCTGGCACCTTCCACCGGTGGCAGCTCCCAGCATCCCCAGGCAGCAGCAGACGCCTCTCCACAGAGTCGGGGCGGCTCCCCGGGGTTCCCCGACCCCACAGTCTCACTCTCGTCCCGCTGCCTGGCACAGCCTTCCCCACCGGCCGCCTGCACCAGTGGCAGTCCAGGTTCTGCCTCCTCGCCCGCTGCCGGCTCCATCGCGGAGCCAGAGCAGCCACCCGGCTCACCCCTCGCCCGCCGGGGCCCCTCGGGGCTGGGTGCAGGACGTGGGTGCTGCTCCAGGACAGGAGGCTCCTTCAGCAAGGTTGCCTGAAGGGTTTTAAGGCAGCAGTGTCTGCAGAGAGTTCCAATATCCCTCCAGTGAGGTCAGGAGCCTCTGATGCCGGGTGTGGCCCCATTACCCTCACGGAGAGGCCACCCCAAGAGGGGCAGCACCGTGAGCATCCAACAGCCTTTTCCTCCTCCTCCTCTTCCTCCTCCCCAGCACCAACGCAGTACTGACCCGCCACAATCCAGAGGAGAGGCCACCGAGCTGGGCGCTGCCAGGCACTGCCCGCTGTGCCAGAAGGGTGCAGGCGTGGCAGGCACCCGTGCAGGCAGCAGCCTCCTGCCGTGGGCCAGGCAGGGCTGGGGCCGAGCCTGGCTCTAACCAGTCTGGTTTGTCAGCTTCTGGAAGCGGCTCAAATGCAGGGAGCCCGGGGCAGGCAGCCATGCCTGCACCAATCAGCTCCCGCCGGAGCTGGGGAGGAGCTGGGCCCATGGCCACCTCTTAGCCGTGCCCAGCACAAGTGAAGCCACCGCTGTGGCCAGTGCTGCCCACACCACTGGCCCTGGGGTATGGTAGCATAGCCCTGTGGTCCACCAGTACAGCCTCCCAACATGGCCCTGTGCTGCTCCAGTGCAGTCCCCCAGCTCAGATCCCAGTATAGCCCCCGAGAATGGACCCTGCACTACCCCAGTCCTGCCCCTCCTCCTGGACCCTGCGCTATGCCAGTACAGCCCCTCAGAATGGACCCTGCACTGCCCCAGTCCTGCCCCTCCTCCTGGACCCTGCGCTATGCCAGTACAGCCCCTCAGAATGGACCCTGCACTGCCCCAGGACAGTTCCCAGAACAGGCCCTGTGCTGCCCTAGTCCAACTCCCTGTCCCCCAGCTTGGTCCCCGTGTTGGGCCACCTCTCCTTGCCATGTCCCACAAGCAGCTTGTAGGGCCTGAAAGTTTCCTTCCAGGTTTCCTACCAGGACAGTGCCCCAGATGAGGGGATGGTGGCACCAGGGTGATGAATGCCATGCAGCAGCTCTGCTCTGGCCCCACTGTCCCTGGCACATGGGAGCACTCAGCCCAGCCAGGGTCTGTATGAGCAAGAGCTGCTCTGAGCAAAGCAGTGGGGTGGGGAGCACCCTGTTCCCCCTCACTGTGGTACCACAGCTCAAGCAATGCCCTGGGCACTGCTCGCCCCTGCAGGACCCCATGATTTGGCCGTGGGAGGGTGGCTGGGTCACAGGCCTGGTGTGGCACCGCTGTCCCTTCCTGTCCCAGCCTGCTCCCAGGGAATGTCCCTGCTGATTCATGCCCTGGGTCCTAATTGCTATTTACACAGTGGCACCCGGTTCGCGGAACTGGGGGAGGAAGATGGTGGCACTGGTCCCACTGGGGCACGGGCAGGGCCAGGAGGGTGCATAGCTTCAAGGCTGCAGGGAAAGGACTGGAAGCAGCTCCCAGGATGAGGTGGAGGAGAGATGGCAGCTGAGCAGGCACTCAGGGAAGGGACTAACTCAGCAGGAATCCAGAGCTCAGACCTCAGCAGACTCAGGATGATGAACTGGCAGCGGAGACAGAGGCATCAAGGCTTCCTCCTGTGCCTGTCCCTGCTGGCCCTGGCCACTGGAGACAGGGGGAACAGGTCTGTCCAGGCAGCCTCAGCAAGTGCTGCTGAGTAATGCTGGGGTGGAGAGACTCCCATGCAACACTTCCCTTTCTCTGGCCCTGCCACAAACAGTGGCCACTGCCACAGCTCCAGCAATGCCCTTGGGTGCCCCACACATGAACCCCCGGGGCTGGGGCACGTGGGGCAGATCAGTCCCACGCCGAAGTCAACCAGCAGCATCGCCAAGAGACCTCTGGCCCCTGCTCTGGTGGGGCGTGGGCATGGGGAGCCAAATCCCTCAAGAGATGGGGTCCCCCCACTGCCATGGCCCTGCTGTTGTCAGGGAGGCGCTGATTGGTTCAATCCATCCCCATCCTGGCTGGGGTAATCCCAGCCCAAGAAAGATGCCAGAGGCAGATCCCTTTGCTGGCTCCTTTATTCAGGCAGTCTGTGGGAAGGGGGAGGCAGGGAGCCAGGCTCACGACCAGGTTTCAGACTGGAAGCGCTGGGACCGCTCCAGGGCTGTTAAATGCTCCCGTGCTTCTGAGGGGGACAGGCCACCCTCCAGTTCCAACACCGACTGCAGGGCCTCAGCCACCGCTGCTGGCATCTCCTTGGCATTCCTGGGGAGAGAGCAGGACACAAGGGAGGGTGAGCAGGAACATGGGGGCAGAGCAGCAGCCCCAGTGCTCTGGAATCAAGAATCCAGAGCAGTTCTGTGGCCAAGCCCACCACAGGGCAGTGGGAACCTGCCTCATCCTGCCACAGGCTGCCTGGCACAGGGTAAATGACAGGCTTCAGAGGTAGCTTCTACCACTCCCTTGAAAGCAGGGCTGTTTTCCACAGGGTTCCTCAGCACAGGCATGTGCAGGCAAAAACATGGCCATGGGCCCCAGACCCCAGGGAAGGAGCATCATAGGTCAGGAGCCCAAACACCAGCCCCACACAGCTCCATTTGCCAGCATCCTCATCAGCGAGACACGGGCAACATGCATGGGTTGGAATTCATAGGCAGGAGGGCAGGAACCTGTCCTTTCATCTCTGGAATCACTCAATGTCAAACGTGTCTGATCCTCAGCTGGGCAGGAGCAGCTGCTCCTGTCCTGCTGCTGCCTGCTCTCAAGAAATCCAGAATGATTGGTCTGATGGTGACATTTGGAACCAAAGCCAGTTCAAACCTCAAAATCAGAGAAATGCTTGAGAAAACATAGAACTCCCGGGTAGAAAATACCCAAATAGAACTCAGCGCTTTCAAGCACAATTATTTCTTAGGGGAAATCAGAAATTCAGACTTTTTTTCCTTGAGAGAGTTTCATTTGATGAACTGCCTGTGTGACAAAAAAAAAATACCATCTAATAAAAAATTTCCCAGCCTGCTCCAATTGGCATGAGCATCTGGCAATGTCCTTGCTGTTTCCCAAGAACAAGGCAGAATTCTGACTTGCATTTGAAGCTGATTAACATCCCAAAATACCCAGAAAGGAGGTCTTCTTTTTTTGGAATAGTCGAATTGTTTCTGAGTCAGGCACTGATATGCAAGTACAAGATAATGGAGCTGGGCTTTGTGATGGAAAACACGTCAAATAGCTTTTTTTTTCAAAAAAAGAGACATTTTCAATCTTTTTGCCTCTGAGTGAGACAAGCTAAGAACAATCATAGAGCAGATGCAGCCCTGGCTCCCCAGAGCCTGCCTGGCCCAGGAAGGGAAGGCAGACACAAGTGCCCCATGGCCCAGGGCTGCTGCTTAGAGTCACACAGCTCAGGACTCACTTCCCCCAGCTCTCTCCCAGTCTGGCTGAAACTGTGAATTCAGGGGGAACACAAGATCACCCACCTGCACTTTCCTGCCTGGCAGCCCACTGTTCAGTCTGTGGGCCAGGGAGGGGCATGGTGATACTGGGAGCCTTTCTACAGGGTTTGGGCTGTTCAGGAAAGGAGGAACAGTGTCCTCTGCAATCAGCACAGCGTTACTTGTACAGGGCAAACAAGGCTCTCAGATCCCAGCTGCCTGATGGGGGTTCAGGGACACCCCACACCAGGGACAAAGCCCCCAACAAGCGGAGTCGCAGAGCAACCCTGATGTCCAAAATACCATCCTCAATGGCCACACAAAATCTGTCATGGGAAAAGCTATGCAAGCCCTGCTCTTTCCAAGACACTGATCCACTTTGGGGATCGCCATCAGCACCAAAAAGTAGGAGAGAATGGAAGGAGAGAATAAAGCCATGACCCAACAGCTCAATAGTCTCAGCATTTGGGCTGTGGATGGAGGCACAACCCCAAGTCCCAAGTGCTCCAAACCCCAGACCCAAGGGCAGGAATGCCCAGTCTGGGGTGAGGCTCCAGGAAGCCCCGTGCTGCAGCAGTGAAGGACGGACTGGGGTGGCCTGGCCTCCACTGCCTGAAAGTAAACACGAATCTCCTTCTCCCAGGAATGCAGCGAGGCCAGTCTCACCCTGCAAGGCGCCAGGGGAGTTCCTTGTCTTGTGAAGGACAGGCAGGAAAGAACCTCCTGCAACTGCCGCTCGTGTCAGCAGCCAGGCCCAGGCCTGCACTCCTCAGGTCACGGGGTGCACGAAAACGCCATGGGCAGGCTCTGCTTGAGGAGCCCAGAGCATTTCCCAAGCTTCGCCCTGGGCAGTGGGGAGCAGCCTCTCCCTGCAGCACAGGCAGGTCAAGGGCTCTGCCCAGGACATGGGCACAGAGCCCAGAGCACAGCTGCGGATGCTCTGATCACAAAGGCCAGACCCCACCTTCTGGCCAGCAGCTCCAGATGTGCAACCAGCCCCAGACAAGCACCTGGAGAGGGACTGTGCTGTCCAAGGAGACTGGCTGTGGTGCAACAGGGCTCGTTCCTGCCCCAGGAGGCAGCTTTGCATGCAAAGAGCCAGACAGAATGTGCCAAGGCTCCCAAAGCTGCTCCTGAGCCCCAGCACTGCTGGAGATCCTGCCCACACAAGTGGCCACAGGGGCCACACAAGCCTTTTACCCAGTTTCATTGAGCACTGCTGGAGGAGAGGGCTGTGCAAGGGCCAGGCCTCTCCTGTGTGTTTAAGTGCTGTGGATCAGAGGCTGGGCAGGTGGCATTGGCTGGAGAAGCTTTACCAGTTCCAGCTGTGCCCCTCCTAATGGGAGCATGGGGTAGGTGACAAACATCCCTCTCAGCCCAGGGCTCCTGGAGCAGGACATACAGAGAGGAGGAATGAGCTGCCCCTCTGCAACAGGGGGCTAAGCCAAGGAAATGCCTCCAGGTGGATGAAAGAGCAGAAGTGTGCAGCCATGCTCCCCCAAGCCATGCACAGAGACCTCTCACTCACCCAGCCAGGTAGACATGAGCATTCCCACTGCTCAGCAGCTCCCACACCAGCCTCCTATTCTCCCGGATGCGGTGCTGGACATAAACCTTCTCCTCCTGCAGGGAAACAAGGCACTGAGCCCACCAGCCCTGGAGCAGCCCCAGCTCCTGCTCTCAGGACTGTTCTCAGGGGCTGTTTGCAGGAGCTCAGGGCAGCACAGCCCCCTGGAACTGGAGGCACTGGGAGAAGCAGTTGGATCAATGACCAATGTGGGGAAGAGGAACCCCACACCCGATGTCTGCACTGGGATGGGCTGGTGGGAGATGGGTGCAGCAGCAGGAGCTTCAGTGCGAAACACTGGGCCCCAAGCAGCCCCCCAAATCTTTTGGGTGTCCACTAGTCAGGGCCATGACCCTGTGAGGGTTTCTCTCCTGCCCTCTTCTCTCTTCTCCCAGCATGGGCAGAGGAGGCTCTGTGGCCCTTCCCTGCACCCCTGACTGCTGGAGACCTGAAACAGCTTGGAAGGGCAGAAAACTTGGAGGGACAGTCTCAGTCCCAGTCCCTGCCTCTCCACTCTGCTTAGGGACTGGATGAGGACTGGCTTTGGGCACAGTACAGCCCAGTCAAGAACAGTTCCCAAAGGGTTAATCCACAGGACTTCAAGCATCCAAGCAACTGCCTACAGCCCTGGCTCCTGCCCAAGAGAACACCATTGCCAACGTGCCTAAACTCACTGCTGGTCCAGAGGGCTCCCGTGACAAAGGTGACACTGTGATGAAGGCCAGGCCCTGTGCTGGGCGTCTCCCCACGCCCGATTCTGCACAGTGGCGAGCCGAGCCATGGGCACAGCCTCCTCCCCATGCCCCCCTCTCCAAATGAAGGACAGCCCTCGCTGTGGCTCAGGTTCTGCAGGCTGGAGATGTGTGTGGGAACAGCCCTGAGCAGCTCCAGCCCACACTGTCACAGGAGCTCGTCACTGTGGGTCCCACAGCTCCACTGATGGCTCTGGAGTGCCAGCTTAGCCTGGGCACAGCTCTGACCAGGCAGTGCCCTCACCAGCACCAGCACAGCCTCAGCTCCACTGACAGCAATGAGCTCGGTGCTGCCAGAGGCCCTGCCAGCCAGGCTGGGCTCCGAGGGGATCATCTAAGGACCTTAGAAAGCAGAGCACCCCAGTGACAAACGGGGGTCACGATGTCTCAGGGTACCCACGTTCGGCTGGCACCAGTCTGCACTGCGGGTGGATGTGCTGGGACAGGGGGTCACCACAAAGGGACTTCAGGGAGAAGAGCAAAACCTTGCTCAGCTATGGAGCATCCCAGCCCTCACCTGGGCTTTTGACAACAAACTTTTTGATTAATTAAAAGCTGTGGTATCTCCTGAAGCCAAAGGCACAATAGCCCAATGTGGTTCATCCCACCTGGCTGTGCTCCTGCTCTGCCTTGGGGGCAGAGGACTCTGGTGACAAACTGATTTGGCCTGTGGAGCAGGAGAGAGGGGACATTCCAATGGAAGTCCCATCCTTCCACAGTCAGCAAGAGCAGAAGGTGGCTCTGGCTGCTCTCCAGATTCAGAGAGCAGCAGGTGCCCCTTCACTGGTCATTCAACAACCCTCTGCAGTGCTGCTCCTCCTCACCATAGACTTGGAAAGCCTTCAAAGAAGCACCCAGGTCCTGCCTTACAGGTGAGTGGATAAAAGATGCTGAATTCATGTTAACACATGCACACAGCCAGGAGAAAGGGCTGGAGCTGGTGCAGCTGAGCTACTGAGAGATCCCCATTCCTTTCTTATCACATCTCTGTTCCAAAGCCAGGCTGAGCTTTCAGTGCCATCCGGGGATACAAGAAGGCAGTGAAACAGATCCCCAGCTCAGGGAGCCTCTCTGGCAGCACTGCAGCCCCAAGGGGGGATGAGGGCTGCCTACCAGAAAAAAGGAAAAAGGGAAAGCAGGAGGCAAAGTTAGAGGCTGAGTTGTGGGTGTGCTCATTCCCATGGGGAGCTTTCCTCTGTATATCTGGGACTCAGAGACAGCTGGCACAGAGGCCAAGCTCCTCATCTTCAGCTGGGGTTCAGAAGGACACCATGAGGAGGGAGGTACATAACCAACAAGTTATTGCCTGGTGACCCTCCAAGAGGCTTGGGAGACTTTTATCACTCACGTGGTCCAGCCAAACAAAGGCAGTTAATGCCTTATCTGCTCTGCTGCTCTCCAGTCTTGTCGCAGCAACCTTTCCAGCTCAACTTAGCCAGACACATCCCTGCAGGGCAGGAGA
Source organism: Polioptila caerulea (assembly GCA_013397295.1). Classification (NCBI taxonomy): domain Eukaryota; kingdom Metazoa; phylum Chordata; class Aves; order Passeriformes; family Certhiidae; genus Polioptila; species Polioptila caerulea. Next base: position 368,888 of record VYXF01009767.1, read on the forward strand.
GGATCTCAGCCAGCACTGAGGTGTATGGGGGAGTGAGGTGCCCACTGTGCCACCTCGCCAGATCCCTCGCAGGTTATGCCAACAGGTACAGGGGACAGACACACTGGCAAAGTCCCATCACTGCTGCCTGAGATGTTCTTGTACCCACCCTCCTCTCCCAGGCACTAACCTGGTCCCTGGAGAAGGCTGTGAAGAGTGTCAGGAAGCCTTTTGTCACCAGCTCTTCCCACTCCGTCTGGCAGTAGAAGTCCTTGGATTTGTGTCGGCAGCCAAAGAAGAGGAAGTTCCCTGCAGGAGCAGAGCACCAGTGCTGTGCTGGGAGCACCCAGTGGTGGGCACTGCCAGAGCCACAAGCCATGTGAGCATGAAGTCAAGGGACCTGTGGCAACCAGAGGCCCCTATGTGCTGAAAAAGGAGGGCAGAAAGTGTCCCCCCAGGGGACACAGGGCTGCCTGTTCCCTGAGCCAAGGGAATGAGGATGGGACAAGCTGCAGCAGCAGCTGAGCTCAACAACTCGTGTTCACTCTCAGAGAGCCAAGAAAGCATCTCTGCAGAGCCTGACCCAATCCAAGGAGCTGCCCTGCAGCACGGCCAGTGAATAACTATACAGGTTGCACACAGCAGGCTCTGGGCATCACCTCTGCCCCAGAGCTCAGCCTGCTTCTGCTCAACACACCAAAGCTTGACCTGGTGGAACTCTCACAAGCCCCCAGTCCATCCTTCCATCTGCTGACACAGACCTGTCTGTGCAAGGGGTATCCAAAGTGCCTTTCAGGACCATCCCTCACCTCTACATCCCAGGGCCACCCGCTCCTGTATTGCTGCTCGGAAAGGTGCCACCCCTGTGCCAGGGCCAATCATGATCACAGGGGTGGCAGGGTCAGCTGGGAACTTCATTCCTCCTTTCTTCACCCAAAGAGGCACACGGATATCACCTGTGAAACAGAAAGACCGACAAGCATCACCCCATCATCAGTGCCCTGTGCCTGCCTGCGGAGAGTAAGTGAGCACCCAGCTCTGCCGGGGTGCTCCAAAGATGCAGACAGACCTGCCTCACCACCCCCTGACACCTAGGGCACAGCATGGGTGTAAAAAGCACTTCAGCTGTCTCAGCACTGCCTCTGTAAGAACCTGAGTGAAATTCAGAGCAAGGCAAGAGCCCCCCACCACACAGGCTGTGGGACAGCCCTCTCCTCACACAGTCTGTGCCAGGGAAGACAGCGCTGGAGGCAAACAGAGATCCCAACCTGGCTGGATTTAAGGGAGGCCCCAAGGCTGCCAGAGGTCCAGGAATGTTTGGACAAGGCTCTCAGGGATGCACAGGGTGGGATTGTTGGGGTGTCTGTGGAGGGCCAGGAGTTGGACTTGATGGTCCTTATGGGTCCCTTCCAACTCAGCTTTTTTTGTGGTTCTGTGAAAGAAGGGACCAGCCCTCCCAGAGCTGTGGCTATGGGACAGGAGGTGTCCAGCAGTCAGAATGCTACCAGCTCTAGGATACCAGAAGCTGCCCACAGGGGGATAGCAGGGTTGAGCAGCTGGGAGAAACCCAGGAGTTCAGGGTAAGCTGGAGAGGCACACCGTGCTCTGATGAGGATGAGGGCAGTGAGGAAGGACAACAGGACCATCCTGCCAAGCCAGTGTGCTCACCATGGAGCTGGTGCTCCAGCCAGGCAGCTCCTGCACATGGTTAGCACCCACAGAGCTCCACTGCAGGCCCAAGGGATGAGCACTGGGTGCTGTGGGAAGCACTCAGGATCTTCAGAGAGTCCAACACTTACCCTGCTCTGGGTTGAGAGAAGCCAGCCAGGTGGAGCAGAGCCCACGGCGGGGTTTGCTGAGCCGTGTCTTGTACCGCACCACGGCCACGAGGATCTGCATCCGCTCGGGATGGGTCTGTGTCACACAGAGCCATGAGCACACATCCAGCACAGCTCCTCACAGAGAGCCCAGCACCTCCTCCAGGGACAAAGCCTGTGCCCAGCTCCCACCAGGCTGCCTGCAACACCCATCCTAGTCTGGCACAGACACTTACAATGGAGCACTCTCTTGCTCAAAACCTTTCCAATGGGGAAGGGGGTTTTCCTGGAGAATTGCTGTTACAGGAATGCTCTGCACAGCTGGCACAACGATGGTGACTGTCCAACCCAAGAGGCTCCCATGGAGGACAGAGCCAGCCGTGCATGGGCTGAGTCTGCAGGCAGCTGGGCCGGTCCCACTGCCACCTCCCGGCAGGAGCAGGGAGCAGCACTCTGCCTTGCCCCACTCCGGGACACTCTGGTGGCACCACATCCCACTGCTCCCAGGGACAGCAACACAAGACCTCTGAGGGGTACTGGGACAGTCCGGGCACTTGCAGGGCTGCAGGAGAGCCAGTCTCCTAATCTGAAGGCTGGCCTAGCCCTGAAGTCTGCATCCAGCACATCAGGCTGCTGCAGGCTCAGCGCAGAGCAGGGATTTGGGTGGGCTGTGGAGGCTCCGGGGGAAATCTGCACCAACAGTCACCCAGGCCCTGCCAGACCCTCTGTTCAGAGTCTGAAATGAGGCCAGAAGAGCTGAGCTCTTACCAGCATGGAGGAGGCGATGGAGAAGGCGCGAGGTCTGATGCGAGGGATGAGGTCGAGCAGGTAATCGGCTGGGATGGCACGTGTGGTGTGAGGGAAATCCCACAAGACCTGCAAAGCCAAGAGGGTGAGGCCTGGTGACCCCAGAAGGCAGCCTGCCAGCACTCAGGGTGCCAGAGGCTGTCCCACACAGCTGTGCCATGCTACCCTTGGCCAAAGGCACCACACAGAACACCTCTGAGCACCAACCACCCTGTCCCATTGCCCTCTGTCACCCAGAGGAGCACAGAGCCCACCCAAGAGCCCACAAGGATCTAGAGCTGGTCTTAACTGCTGGTGGAAATCCATGGACACTTCAGAAAGTGGGTGAAAGAAGATTAAACTCCTCAGCCAAGAAATCATGGCTGATCATGTCCTGGGTGCTTTCAGCCCCAGCACAACCCTCACGGGGCAGGTCTGCCCTGTTCCCAGCCTTACCTCCAGCGTGGTCCTGCGGGGCCGGTTGCAGTAGCTGTACAGCTCCTCCTGGCCCTGGGCTGAGCTGAACTCCTGCAGCTTCTCCTGCTCCAGCTCATTCGTGGAGAAGGAGGCCAGGAGCTCGAAGAAGGAGCGCCGTGGCACACAGGAGATGTCCAGGTAGTGCGTGATCAGGTACTGGATGGTGCAGGGCTGTGGCAGGAGGGGAGGGAGGGACGTGCCTGCAAGGCAAGGCAGCAGGGACAGCTCAGAGCCAGCACCTGCCTGCTTGCTGTCCCCAGAGCAGGGCAGCCCTGCTGCCTGCAGCACCACACACTGCACCTACATGGCTAATGGAGCCAACTCCACCCATCCCTGTTCCCACCATGGCCCTCCACCCCCTCCTGCTCTCCCCAGTTCACTTTTCAAACCCACAACTTTGCAACAGAGGAACTCAGTGGCGTTCAACCATTCCTTACTTTTGGCAAGTGCTTTGGGATAATGCCTTATCCACATGGCTCTCACCCTGCCTGCACACAATGCAGCGGAAATAACCAGCAGTGTCATGTGTCAGGCCTGTCCATGTCTCCCATGTCTCTGCCAAGGGCATGAGGAGCAGGCTGAATTTCTCTTGGGTTTGTCTGCCAGGCAAAAACTCCACCATGCACAGACACAGGGAAGTTGGAGGCAGAATGGGCGCTCAGGGCCCAGAAGAAAAACTCCCCCTGTTTCACGCAAGCACCAAGAGCTCTGGGGGGTCTCCAAGAGGTTCCTCTGGTTGCTTGTGCTGGTTTGTGGCTTCAGGGGCCCCTCAGGAGGCCTCTGGGGCACAGGCAGAGTGGGGAGACCTGCACGCTCCACGCGAGGAAACACAGGATTCCCAGTGTGGGCCTGGGGCTGAGGAGGTTGCAGGATCCTCCCCACTCTGCACTGGGGCTGCCAAGGCACAAGGCCCAGGTGGAGTCTGGCACTGCTGGATTCCTCCACAGTGGCCCTGCACAGGATCCACACACACAGCACTGCAGGGAAGGACAGGTGTCCTGTATCCATCCAACTCTCCCAACCAGGTCTGCAGCAAAGGAAGTGCAGAGCTCCAGGCTGGGCCAGAGCTCAGGGGATGCCCTGTCTCAGCAGCAAGGGGAAGCAGCAGCAGGCAGGACCTACCAGGCTCTGTGGGCTCCAGCACAAAGCGTCTATGTGGCTCCAGGCACAGGAGCTGGCAGAACTGCTGCACATCTTCGGGGCAGTTCTGGGGCTGGATCATCATCACGTCCCCCGCACTGAACCTGGAGATGCAGGGGGAGCTGCCAAGTGCAGCCACAAGGCAGAGCCACAGGCACAGCATGGCCACCCCAACCAGCACCCACACCAGGGAAGGCAAATTCCCAGGGCCAACAATTGCTCAGACAGGCAAAGAGAGCTGGTCCAGGGGCAGGACCTCCACTCTATGGATGGGGACTCGCAGCAGGGACCATGACCACAAGACTGCAGCCTCAGATATCAGTGAGGAAGGGCAGCAGAACAGGAGGGCAGGTTCCAGGACACCTGGTCCCACACAACAGAGACTGGGGGAGTCAGGAAAATGCTCACGTGATCCCAGAGCCCGCGATGTCAAACTCGATGAGCCGGACATCCTGGAAATGGCCTTGTGCCGTGACCCTCTGATTGGACAGCACGCGGGCAGCAAAGGGATGGAGCTCGCAGGGAGCAGCCCGGGGAGCTGCTGGCTGGAGCAGGCCACTCTCAGGGTGTGGGGAGTCCTCAGGCAGGTAGTGCAGGCTGTATGTGGGGGGCAAGCTGTGGGGAGGAGAGCAATGCAGTGGGGTTACCTCCATGCCACAGTTCCTCTGCTGCTGCAAGACATAGGCAGGGAGAGCCTGGAGTGCCCCACTGTATCCACCAGCCATTATCGCTGCCCCCTGAAGCTGGCCTGTGTAAGGGAATGCAATGGAGACTGCCAGGAAATCCCAAAGGCTCCAGAGCAGGCAGGGGGAGGCTGGTTGGGCACACACGCTCTGCCAGGGCCAGAGACACATCAGGACAGCAAGATGGGCAGAACACAGCTGGGGCAGCTGTCACACACCCCAGGTGACAAGGGGTCACCTGTGGCCAAAGCACAAGGGACACTGGGGACACCAGAAGCTGTGTGGGGAGTGTTCCTGCTCCAAGCAGAGAATGTCTCCACTCTGGAGAACAGTCAAGAAAGCAGAGCCTTTCATCCCAGCCAGCCCCAGCATTCCTTGCTCACTCTCTGCACTCACCGCACATCAGGACTGATGATCTCAAGGCCAGGAGGGAGAGGATACAAGGCAAGGATCTTGTCCCATAAGGCCACAAGCCAGGGATCAACCACTGCATCTGGCCTGTAAGTGGGAAATTCAGGCTGCAGCAACATCACCCCTTCAGGTCAAGCCCTGCTACCCCTGCACATGCCCAACAACCATCCCCACAGTCACCCCAAGCCATTCCCTTCCAACCTCAGGTCTGGGAAGAAACATAGCCACTCTAAGCACTCACTCGCTCTCCAGGGCCCAACCACTGACACCTGAACAGGATCTCCAGCCCCAGAGCAGCACCTGTGGGGTCACTAACTCCCTGAGCCATCCACAGCCTTTGCCCCGTGCCAGGTGAGCACAGCTAAGGCTGCTGCAAGGCCTGCAGGTACAGGCTGCATGATACAGCCATGTCCTGCTCTGAACAGGGCTGGGGCTGAACCAGGGGTCATGGCCATGTTCTGGGGGTCATGGGACACCCTGGAGAAGCAGGTGGCTCAGGTCCTGGCACAGAAGGGTTATGAGCAGAGATCAGCACGTTCCCAGAGGGCTGCAGGAGCAGACCCATGAGGAGAGCAGCACACAGCCCTCCCATCAGCCCCAGGACAGAGCTGCAGGGCACCCCAGGGCCCCCCTGCCACCTCTCCTCTGGGCTCTTACCCCAGGTCATGCTGGTCATCTCCCAAGGCCACTGGCAGCAGTGGGTTGCCTCCAAGCTGGAGCAGCCGTTTGTGCAGCTTCTTTGCAACAAAATTAAACCTGAGCAGAGAATAACACAGAGCAGGGCTGCTCCAGCAGCACAGCAGGCACTGCCACAGCACCAGCACATGCTGCCAGGGCCACCAGAGCAGCACACAGGCAGAGCCAGCACTGTGACCTGGCCCATGCCCTGCCCAGCCTCTGCCCCAGCCTGTGCCAGTTCACAGAACCAACTGGGTGCCACTTGCTGGCCCTCATAGGCTGTGCCCAGCCCTGAGATGGGACAAGGGGTAGTCAAGCTTCCCTTCAGGGCAGCTTGTATCCTGGGCCATGGAACATGTCCTTCTCTCCAGCCCCTCACTGCCCCATAGAGCTCAGGCACAGCCACCCCTCCCACTAGAGCTCTTTGAGACACACAGGAACAATCTTCTGGGAGAGACCTGGGACCAACAGGGCTGGCTGCCACCTCTGTTTGATGTCTCCTGTTGCCATGGCCCATAGCTGTGATAAAAGACTGACACGTGATGTCTGACCTACTGCAGCAAAGCACCCTTGGTGAGGCTGGGAGGAAAGAAAAGGGCAGAAGCCTAATTCCTGGGGGTTAGGAGGGACACAGTAGGGCAAGGATTTTTAAGGCCGGTGGGAGTTACATTTTGTCTGAGCTGCTGCTCCAGAATCAGACTTTCTTCTGTCTCCCCTTACCCCCTTTGTTCTCCAGCCACTCTGCTCTCTACTGCAGTCAGAGCTGTGAGGAGCAGCTGCCCAGGAGATGCAGAGCTGCTTACTTGGGGTAGGAGGAGTCCCCGAGGCCCAGCACGGCATAGTCCAGCTGGCACAGGGAGCCAGCAGGGAGGTTCTTCCGGAACAGGAACCGCCAGAACATCTACAAGGGACACAGCCAGCCAGTCGTGCTGCTGCCATGGCACCTTCCTGCCTGCTTGTCCCTGCATCTCTGCTCACCCACCCACTGGGGCCTCCTGAATCCCAGCAGAGCGGGGAGTACGACTTTCTGCAGAAATGCCCTCTGCAATCACCTCAGCACCCCCTGCTCATGTTCCCTGGGATGTGATTGTTGCCGCTGCAAAGCTCCCCCAGAAAAATGACCCCTGCTCGAGCTGCTTCCGGAGAGAAAGCTCAGCAGCAGGAACATAAAAGCAACAGGAGAGGAGCATGTCCTACCTTCATGTTGTCGGGTGGGTCTCCCTGGCCAGTGGTTGCACACACAAACACCACCAAAGGCTCATGGATGAGGTTGGCCTGTGGGTACAAACATGGCACAGTCAGGTCAGCAGCCTCCAAATGCTCTGGAGCCAGGCTGGGACAGCTGAGGGTGTTCACCTGGAGAAGGGAAGGCTCCAGGGAGACCTGACAGACCCTGTCAGTGCTTAAAGGGGCTCCAGGAGAGATAGAGATGGATTTGGGACAAGGAACTGGAGCAACAGGACAAGGGAGACTGTCCATAAGCTGAAGTAGGGCAGGTTTAGGTCAGATATTAGAAAGAAATTCTTCCCTGTGAGGATGATGAGATTCCGGCACAGGGCGCCCAGAGAAGTTGTGGGTGCCCCATCCCTGGAAGTGTCCAATGCCAGACTGGACAGGGCTTGGACCAACCAGCACCAAGCCTGTCTGAGTTCAACAGTGTTTGGACAACACTCTCAGGGACAGGGTGGCATTGTTGGGGTGTCCTGGGCAGGGCTAGGCGTTGACTCGATGATCCTGATGGGTTGCTTCCAACTCAGTTTGTTCCATAATTCCATGGTCCTGTGGGAAGTGTTGCTGCCCACGGTGCTGGTGGGATGGAGCAGGAGCAGCAGTGCCCGAGCCCCTGTGTCCCACTCACCACGTCACAGCTGTCCAGGGCCTCCACTCGGCAGCGCAAGTGCCGGCGCTTGGCTTCTCTCCCAACCCTCTCTGCCGTGTCCTGAGCTGTTCCAGTCTGGCTGCCAAAAAGCACAAGGAGTCTCCGTTCTGCCATCTGCAAAACACCACGGCAGGGAAGTCACCATAGGGAAGGGAGAGGAGGGGAGGCAGAGCTGGGGCTGCCCTGGCCAAGCAGCACTGACCCCTCCCAGAGGCTGACACAGACCAGCACAGAGATGGTGAATAGCTGGGATTCAGCAGTGGGATTCAAGGCTCCTAGGCTTTCTTCACACCCCTATGCAGCACTGAGGGAGTGATGCCATGTTCCAGCCAATAGGATAAGCAGGGACATTACTGTGCTCCTTGCACCCCACTGCCACGACAGGGGAGGGACTAAAACCCACATTCTGCCCTGTAGAACTGTCCTCAAGAGCACAGGGTGAGTGCAGCCCTGGGATCGGGTGCTCCCCAGTTCTGAGTGTAACCTTCCTGTGTGCCCTGGGAATCCTCCCTCACCTGAGCGGGGCTGGGGGAGAGTCTGGAGGCTCAGGGAAAGACAAAGGTGTGACCACACACAGAGCTCTCAGCCAGGCTCTGACAGAGCAAGGATCCGGCCTAGAGGGAATCCAGCCCTGGGAGCTGTCTGAGCTGCAAACAGTTGCCATCACCATGTGCCCATAGAACAATAACGAATTAAATCACAATAAGAAAAAATAAAATCTCAAAATCTCAGACTCGTTTGGATTAGAAGGGACCGTAAAGCCTATCCCGTTCCACCCCTGCCATGGCAGGGACACCTCCCACTGTCCCAGGCTGCTCCCCGCCCCAATGTCCAGCCTGGCCTTGGGCACTGCCAGGGATCCAGGGACAGCCACAGCTGCTGTGGGCACCCTGTGCCAGGGCCTGCCCACCTGAACAGGGACCAATTCCTGCCCAATATCCCATCCATTGCTGCCCTCTGGCAGTGGGAGCCATTCCCTGTGTCCTGTCCCTCCAGCCCTTGTCCCCAGTCCCTCTCCAGCTCTCCTGGAGCCCCTTTAGGCCCTGGCAGGGGCTCCCCAGGGATTCTCCTCTCCAGATGAGCACCCCCAGTCCTGGGGCCAGGCCCGGCCCGGCCCGGCCGCTCTGGGGGACTCACCATGCACGGGCCCCATCCCGTCGCTGACGTCACCACTGCGCGACGGCTCCCGCTGACGTCATCATCCATGCTGAGGCGCCGGGACTCCCCTGGCACCGTCCCCCCGCCTGATGACGTCATCCGCTCGTCGCCTCTCCCCGTGACGCCATCGCCCCGCGCCGCCGGGCCGGGCCGGGCCGGGCTTGGTGCCGGTGCCGGGTCGGGGGTTGTGGCCGGGGCCGGCACCGGGGCCGGGTTGGGGACTCGTGTCGGGGCCGGGGCCCGGCCGGGCCGGTGCCGTAGCCCCGGACGATGCTGTTCTCCTTGCGTGAGCTCGTGCAGTGGCTCGGCTTCGCCACCTTCGAGATCTTCCTGCACGGGCTGGCCCTGCTCGCCTTCTCCGTGCTGCTCGTGCTCAAGGTGGACGGCGCGGCCGCAGCGCTCTCCTGGTGGATCGTGTTCGTGCCCTTCTTCGCCGCCGACGGGCTCAGCACCTATTTCACCACCATCGTGTCCGTGCGGCTGTTCCAGGACGGCGAGAAGCGCCTGGCGGTGCTGCGGCTCTTCTGGATCCTCACCATCCTCAGCCTCAAGTTCGTGTTCGAGATGCTGCTGTGCCAGAAGCTGGTGGAGCACACGCGGGAGCTCTGGTACGGGCTCATCATGTCTCCCGTCTTCATCCTGCTCCAGCTGCTAATGATCCGGGCCTGCCGTGTGAACTGAGCCCCGGCCCAGGCAGCCGTGCCCGGCGCTCCGGGGGCTGCTCCTGTCGCTGTCCCCGTGCGGAGGGCCAGGTAGACAGGCTGGAACAGGGGCAGTGCCCCGGCTCGCGGCCGTGTTGCAGAGCATCACGTTTCTCCAAAAACTGCACATCCCTATTTGTGCTCCCTCAGCTCCTGCGTTGTCCTGTTCTGCGAGCACGGCTGGGTGTGACAGTTATTTTATTTTAGAATAAAAATGCGTTGAAGGATTTGGTTTATTTAGATAATTATTTTTGCCTAGAAAGCAGTTGTACCTAAAACTGCTGTGTGGAGGGTGGGTGGTTGCTGTAGGTGTCCTGGTAGAGCCCAGACTCCTGCCCTGCCCTGCCCTGCTCTGCGCAGCAGCCGGCTCATGGATTTCCATCTGCCCCCTCGCCTCCCTGAGCACTTCATACCTTCAGTGCAGTGACAGGGTTTTGTAAGGTCACGTTGAGATCACTGATGTGTGTATTTTTGAACAGGATTATGATTTTTCTTCTTTGTGTTTCACTCTATTTCCTAAATATGGAAATGGGGGTGTAGGTAGGGCAGGACCGTGCGCGGCCGATGCTGGTTTTGAAGGGGGGGTCTCACTGACCCCCAGCTTCGGGGTGCAACACTGCCCTCAGACCTCCCAGAGAACAGGAGGGATTCAGTATTCCCTCTGGAAGAGCAGACCAGGGGGTGAAGTGCCAGTGTCACAGGGATGCACAGGGTGGGAGTGTTGGGGTGTCTGTGCAGGGCCAGGGGTTGGACTGGACGATCCCTGTGGGTCCCTTCCAACTCAGGAGAGTCTGTGATTCTTGCACACCCTGAGGTGGCACTGGACTTACCTCACTGGTGCTCTTCAGCTCCTGTTTCACTTTGGGATGCAATCTCCCAGGGCTTGGTGTCACCTGCCCCAGGTGCTCAGGTTATTCCACTTGAGCCTCTCATTGGCTCCCCTGAGCCGAGGACGCATCCCCTGGGAGGTGGCAGCCACCTGCTCCTCCTCACCTCCAGCTCACACCAGTATGAGCTCATCCCCCTTTTGCTGTGGTGCCACATGCCCCCTGTCACCCTGAGTGCACAGGCCACGGGTGTTTGTCACCTGCTGTCACAGGAGCTGTGTCAGCAGCAGCTGCAGGGTCACTGGTGTGGGGATAGGTGGGGGCCGTGGGGTGAGAGCTGGGTGGGATCAGTGTCTGCTACAGCAGTGAGGAACTGGAGCCACAGCAGGTGAGGGACAGGAGAGGAGCAGGACAGGCAGCAAAGCCTCTGAGTCAGGAGGGGACACCAACAGAGTGGCCCTGGGAACCAGTGGTGCCTTTGGACACTCCCACAGCTCCCAGCCACCAGCTAATTAATAAACCAAGGAAGGGGCTCATCAGCCCCAAGCAGATCAAACAGATGATCACATCCCTCAGCCTCGCTGCGACGCTGCACAGGCACAGAGCCCTTTCCTGCTGCCTGCACCTGGAGTCCCAGCTGTCACCAGCTCTGTCACTGGGGTGTGGTGTCCAAGACAGGGACATCCGCCCGTGTGCCACATCCCTCATGTGCCACCCACCTCACCTGCAAGTGGCTTTGCCAGTGCTCTGCTGCTGCCTTGGGGACAAACCAGTGGTCAGTGCGTCCCAGCTCTGCTCCTCCAAGGTAAGGCAGCTTCCCTGGTGTGTGTGGGGACACAGGGGTGACACAACATTGAACAGTGGCACTGGCTGTGCTGCCCTGGTGGGGGTGCTGGGGTGGAGGGATGGTCTGGCAGCCAGGACCACCCCATGTCCATTCCCAGGACTCATGCCTGGTGCAGAGGAGTCACCTGCTGTGCCCAGGGCCACCAAATCCTGGAACAAACCTTGTTGAGGCATTTACCCTGGCACCCAGCAGTGTGCAGTGCTGGCACACCAGCCTGTGGCCACACAGAATTCCTTCTGGGATCACTCCTCATGGAGAAATCCTGCTGGAGCCTCCGTCCGCTGACACAGCTTGAGGGACCCTGACCCCCATTCCCTGCCCAGTGTGAGCATCGAGATGTCTGGCATGGGATGGAGACTCCTCAAGTTCCAGGCCAGCACTCTCCCACACTGGAGTACACCCTGGCAAAGATTAAAATCTCACCTCTGGGTTTATTTTTGTTGCTGTGGCTGGTGGGTTGGGTATTGCTGCCAGCAGGTCCTTTCCCAAACCCAGCAGCAGGGGAGTTCCCTGCTGATCTGGCCGTGTGGATGCGCTGGGAGGGAGGTGCAGCTTCCCAAGGCTGGTGCTGCAGACCCCTGCCCTGAATCCCTCTCTATGCCTGGGCTGGTGGGGAAGGACCCTCTGCAGAGCCCAGCCCAAGTGCCAAAGCAGCATTCCTGTGACAGAGAGGCAGTACCAGCCCCAGCTGCCACCCTTCTCCATGTGTCCCAGCTCCTGGAGGGATGGAAGCAGTCCTTGGAGAGCCATCTGAAACTGGGGAGGGGTACACTGCAGGAGAGCAGCCAGTGCTGCCTTGCACATACACAGAGCACAGCCTGCCTGGCACAGCCCAGACAGGCTCCATGCATCAGGAGGACAGAGCTCCAGCATGACCTGAGCCTCCAGAGGGGTAAGGAGGCCCCCAGAAGACATCTGGGAATGGGTGGCCAAAGGGAACTCCATCCATCCCTGCAATTTGCCATGACCAGCACCTGGGGACAAGGAAGCTTCAAATGGCACAAACTCCACCAGTCCCACTGGAATTAGAGTGGAAGGGAGGGCTGGAGCTGGCCCCTGCTGGGACAAGTCACAGCAAGACCAAGGGAACAACTGGCAGAGGAACATGGGGCAGGAGCAAGTGGAGCAGCTCATCTGGAGACATGGGACATGCTCAGAGGCACCACCTACACCTCCCACCCCGGGACTGGGGTGACCTCATGGAGCAGAAACTGAGTTCTGGGAAATGAGACTCCCTTTTTTAACCCTGAGTCAGGGTGCTTTCCTTTCAGAAGGCACCAGGAGGGTGTTGGCAGTGGAGGTGATGTCATTTCGCAAACACCAGTCAGCCCAGTGCCTGGCAGTGCTGGCTGGGCTGGAGCCCCACCGAGTCCCCACACCAGCCTGGCAACTCCTTTCTGGGTCCCAGAGTCATTGCAAGGGCCACAGGCAAATAAATACATGTCAAAAGCAGATCAAATAGGGGTGTGTGTGTACTCTAGCCACACTTCTCCACAGCAGATTTGTCCATCAGAAGTCAGAATGAGACACTTGGTCCCTTTCTCAATTATGAGCAAATAGCATGTTTCACTCTCAGCAGAGCATAGCCCTGAAGCCAAACAGAGTTGGGGCTCATGGGCCCAAGGACCCGAGGGGAGCCACGTGAGAGCAGCTGCTCCTGGTGGCCGTGGCCCTTCCTGGTCTTGGGATGCCTGGACAACGTGTAACCCTGAGACACCGAATTTTAGCAGAGACACCCCTTTGGGTGGGACTATCTGAAGAAAATTGAGGGCTGGATCTAGCATAGAGCCAGGGTGTTGCTGGGGTCTTGCTGGGGAGGGTCAGGGGCAATGAGGGCTCCCCTACGCAGCATTTCCTTCCCAGCATTTCCTTCCCAGCATTTCCCCGTTTGACTCAGCTAAGGCAGCTGGAACTGTGTCCTTCCACACAGATCCTTGTGATCCTTGTTTTTCACAGCCAGANCTTCCCAGCATTTCCCCGTTTGACTCAGCTAAGGCAGCTGGAACTGTGTCCTTCCACACAGATCCTTGTGATCCTTGTTTTTCACAGCCAGAGCCCAGCCAGGGCAGCATCACCTGGCAGAGCAGCAGAGCTGCACATGGGGCCAGCATGGGCAAAGGGGAACAGCCCCTCAACAAAACCTCTGGGACTATTTCTTTAATACATAAAGGGACAGGAAAAGTAGAGTGAAGAGTTGCGCGTCCAGTGTTTGGGTTTGGAGCTGGAGGTTTTGGTCAGCTCTGAGTGCACACAGCCACTCGCAGTGCCACATGTCCCCTGAGGGACGGGGCTGGTTGTGTCTCTCTGTCCTAAGTGGGGATGAGATCCCCCTGCTCAGAACAGCCCTGTGCAGTGAGCAGGGGATTCCCAGAGCAGGTACACTCATCCACCCCTCCCAGATGAATCCAAAGATTTTGTGTTGTGTGGAGGTGGGAATGCAGGAGTAGTGGCACCCTCTGGCTTCAGGAGCCACGCCAAAGGAGACTGCCATGGGAGTGCTGAAGTGCCAAGAGCCCACAGAGACTGTACTGATACGCCACCATCTCACAAAATGGAAGATTATGTGTTTACTTTATTCTTTCAGGTAAGAGTCAACTATGTTTTTCCAAAAATAGGGTGAGACTTATGGGAAATGCACTATGGACATTTCCCTAAGTTTCAGTGAAGTGATTTGTTGAAATGAAGTACCACGAAAAGGTTAAAAGTTCACTGCAGTACAGGAAAAACAAAAGAACTTGCGAAAGACAAGGGAATAACCAATCCTGCAGGGACGAAGTGACGTGCAGGAGGCCACTATCAATCAAATTATAAAGGCAAAGAACAACTTTGTGTGATTCCAGTGCTCATTAGCATAGCAAAATCCCTGCCCACAGGCTGTGATCACCCCTTACTCACATAAGCCCCTTCCCCACAGAGCATGAGTAGTAAAAGAAGTGTGCAGGGTATCTTTGAATCAGACAGAGACTGCAAAACCAATGGCTGCACTAGTTGTGGTTAGCTGTAGAGAAATGCTGATTTCTATTGCTTCAAGGGCGTAAAAATGGGCACCTGGCATGCTGAGGGTGTGTCAGCTTTGTTGATTCACCACCCAGCACCCATCTTTGCGTAGATGTGAAATAAAATCAGTATCTCGACTCAGAGCACGAATCTGCTTCTTGCACAGAAGAAAGATCCCAGATTAGGGACAACAGGAAGAGGGAGTGGACCGAAGGTCTGAGGAGCACCCGGGGGCTGCTGCACCTGATGTCACAGCATGGTGACACTGTCAGTGCACACAGCAGGACCTCTGAAGCACTGACAAAAAAAGGTGCTAGGCAGGGTCAAGGGCAATGAGAGCTCCCCAGCGCAGCATTTCCCTCGCGGCATTGTTGCCCCATTTGACTCAGCTGAGGCAGCTGGAACTGGGTCTGTCCATGCAGATCCTTGTGATAGTCCCACCAGGCAGCAGGAAGCAGCTTGGCTGTACAGCCCAGAGAAAGCAGATTCCTGCTCTCCAGCCCTTCTGCTCCCAGGAACGTCCTGAGTCATCCCAACCTCCCTCCTTGGGGTCTGCAGGGACCCCAGGAGCAGCACAAAGCTGGGTCAAACACAGGGAAGGGATGACCACAGCCCCAACTGGGCCATGATGGTGTCTTGGCCTCTCCAGTGTCCACGGGCAAAGCCCAGCCAGCACTGCTGAGATGCCCCTGGCAGGGCAATCATCCCCTCTGATGTGAGTTTCCATCTCATTGTAGTAAAAGTTACTATCAGGTACCCACCACTCCATCAGATTCCAGGGCAGTGGATACTGCAAATATCACTCTCACCTCTTACAGACCTTGTAGAGACTTTTTAAAGGGAATATTAAACCTGGGGGGAAAAAAACCAGAAAGGGGGGATGTGACAGCACAGGGAAGCAGAGGGACAAGGGTTAAAAGCAGTGATGTGTCCTTCATACGCTTCCATTCAAATGAGGAGGAGGAACTAAGTGGCTGAAGGCCGTCAGGGCAATGCCAAACTGGGCCATGAATATACACCTGCAAGACAAATAGGAGAACAGATATTCAAGAGTTTTGCCTTAGCCTGATGAACCCTCAGAGAAAACAATGGGGAAAAGATTTTCCAGCAGTATCCACTTCCAAAGGACATAAAATGCAAGTCCAAGCTGGGTTTGCTGTACTGGAGGAGCACAGAGGGACCTGAGGGACCCCACGGGGCACAGCCTGGGTGAGTGGGGCAGGGCTCCGGGAGTGCCAGCAGGTGAGCTGCCCTTCCTCACAGCCTGTGAAATACAGGCTTCTTGCCCTGCTGCGGTGCCTCATGCTGAGGGCTTTGCAGTTTCCTGCGTCCTCTGTTCCGTGCAGGGTTCTTCTTGCCCTCCCCAGATCCCATCCTTCTCGGCAGCGGGCAGCAGCGGGTGTGAGACATGGAAGATTGTTGTGATTCCATCATGGCTCTGCCAGGCTGTGGGCCAAACAGCCCCCCTTTCCTCCAACTCCCTGTATTTTTTCCTAATCCGTCTTTTCCTAAGAAAAGATCTTATTATTCAGCAGGATTTCTGAGAGGCACGGCTTGAGACAGGGTCAGTTTTCAGAGCAGATCTTGCAGCTCTCACTGACACCGTTGTTCCCAGGTGTCCAACCACCTCTCTCCCCTGTTTGGGTTTTCAAGAGTCTTCATCCCAATGCTGGCCAGGAAGAAGTCCTTCACCAGTGCCATCGTTGGGGCGCTGGTGGCACTCTCCATCATCGCCCTGGTTCTCAGCCTGGTGAGGGTTGAAGATGTGACCCTGCCACCCACTGTCAAGGTGAGTGCAGAGAAGGTCCCTGAGCACCTGTTGTGAGCCCAGCCACCTTGGGAAGGTGCTCCAAGCCAGCAGCTGGTCTGTGTGGCTCAGAGGGGCAATGGGGTCAGGACCTGCCTGGCAGTAGCAGGGTGGGTGTTTAGTCCCCACCTCAAGGTACAGGCAGAAGAAAGTCAGAGGGGAAGACTCCTCTGGAACTCATCCCCATGCTGTGCCAGGTTTGGAGATTACCTTGGGGCAGACAGGTAGGGCAGAGCCCTGCTCTGCTCCCTGTGCTCTGCAGGGCACCTCCGTGTGCCCTTTGTTCCTGCCAGCTCCCCTCAGTCCGTCCCTATCCTCACACCATGGCACAAGCATCCTGCCTCCCTCTGGGCACCCCCGGGGCATGTCCTGGGCTTGGCATCCCACCCCAGCTGCTGGAGAGGGCTGGCAGGGGTTTGGGTGAGGGAAAGGCTTTATGGGGGAGAGGCAGGTGAGAGCTGAGTGCTCCTGGAGAGGCCCTGCCGTCCCTGCCCAGGCTGGGTGCAGCCATGGGGGAGCAGGGATCACGAGCGATGGGAGAGTCACAGGCCCCAAGGTGGGGCCAGCATAGACACAAAAGGTATGTGAACATGAAAGAAAATAAAAAAGCACGAGGAAACAACAGGAAATGTTTGTGTGAGTTGTCATTGCAGCACAGAGCTCAGGAGAGGGAATGACAGAGTCCCTTAGTCACTGTGGGGGGCTGAGGCCTCCGCTCTGCTCTGCCACAGCACAGCTGATGGGTTTTGTGCCCCAGACATGGGTTTTTGGGAATCTTCTGGCCCCATTGCCCTGGCAGGGTGACAACAGGGCCAGGGCCAGGCTGCTGCTCCTCCATCTTGATTACATCTTGATTTCCCTTCCAGTATGGGATGGTGTTTGATGCAGGCTCATCCCACACCTCCCTGTTTGTCTACGAGTGGGATTCAGACAAGGAGAACGACACCGGAGTGGTCAGCCAGACCTTGTCCTGTGATGTCCATGGTCAGTATCCCCCTGCCATAGGCTCCTGCCCTGTTCGAGTGGTGGGTGGGATGACCTGGCTGGACAGCCCTGTCCCTCGGGCTGGCACTTCGGGCACGGGGGAGCCGTGGCTGTGGCTGGGGGTTCCCTGAGCCCTGGGCCCTCAGCACCATGTGGTGCCCATGCACTGGGCGGGAATGAAGCACATCGATGGTGAATCAGTTTTTGTTCCTCCACCTTGGAGTGCCCCCAGCTGCTGTCCTGGTTGGAGAAGGTGTCACCTATAGTGACTGAAACATTGCTGAAAGCATGGGAGACATGAGAGAGGAAGGGATGTATGGGTCAGTCAGGTCTCAGAGGACTAGGGGACCCTGGAAAAGTCCCTTTGTTGCTAAGAGATGACAGTCCTCACTGTGCCCTCTTGCTCCAACAACCCTGAACCAAGCCATTCCCATCAGCCTGTCCCATCCTGATTCTTTTTCAGGGCAAGGCATATCAAGCTATGCAAACAATCCCTCAGAAGCTGGCAATTCTCTAAGGGAGTGCCTGGATAAAGCCCTGCAGGTTGTTCCTGCTGAGAAGCAGAGGGATGTCCCAGCTTATCTTGGAGCAACGGCTGGCATGAGGCTACTGAGGTACTGCTGTGGGGCAGGGGGTGACAGCAGTGACAGAGCTGCAAACAGCCACTGCCAAGACAGTTCCTGCACAGGGCCAGGACCCCAGCTCCCACACTTCCATGAGCAAACAACTAGGGAGGGAGGAGAAAGGGAAAAGGCAGCCTGGTGGGGACATAGGGAAGGCTGAACTGTCCTGAGCAATGTCTGTTGGGACATCCCAGGATGGTGCTGCACACCCAGTTCTAAGCAAGAAATGTTTTTCACAGCTTTGTTTGCTCTTCTTTGTTCCTTAATAACAAAGGGGTTGGCATGCCACGACCAAATGTGCCACCTGCCCAGGTGAATGGGCGCTAGTGGGGCAGAGGTAGGAGGTGATGAAGTGCAGCAGGTCCTGCCCTTACCTTTCACCAGCCCATATTAGCCCTCTTCAAATGCCAGCCTTCATTTCATGGCTCTTGGTTTTATGGCTGCAGATAGCTCACGTTACTTCTGAGCCCTGGCAATCAGACCTGGGAAGGAGCAGGGCCATAGCCTGAAGATTGCTCACTTCAGAGAGCAAGAACAGCCCTGAGACATCTTCCCCACTGAGAGGTCTGAACCCAGGCTGGAACCTTCCTGAAAAAACCCTGGAGGTCAGCAATCAGCCCTGTCTTGGGCACAGCCAGGGGGTGATGTTCAAACCCAGGTCTTGCAGCACAACCACCTCCAATCTCCAACACTTAGGCAGGGAAGGGGGACCTGGGAAGGCTCTGGGTGTCTGGGATCAAGCTGCACTGGAGGGGAGGGGTTGCTGTTGCTCCTAGATTGGCAACGCCAAGCCAAGACAGCTGGGATTTACCCCAGATGAGCAGCTCAGACAAATCATGTTGCTTTCAGACAGACTGCTTGTTACAAAAACTGGGAGTATGTGGAACTGGGAGAGAACCAGACTCTTTCTTTGTGTTTCCTCTGGTGTAGTTGGTTATGTGTCCTGTCCTTTGCGTCCTTCCTAGGGAACAGAACAGCTCAGCAACAGAGCAAGTCCTGGCTGAGGTCGCTAAAACCATGCAGGAGTACCCTGTGGCTTTCAAAGGGGCTCAAATCCTTACAGGAGAGGAAGAGGGGGCCTATGGCTGGATCACCGTCAACTACCTGCTGAACTCCTTCACCAAGGTGGGAGAAGGGTGGAACACCCACTCCTTTGCTAATACAGCTTTTCTGATTTTCTTTAAGCTTTCTCAGTGCAGGAGAGGTCAGGGTTAGTGGACTTTGGGAATGATCCAGGGAAGGAGACACATACTCTGGCTTGCCCACAGTGAGTGAGGAGGGAGAACTCAGGAATGAGGGTGTCTGTGGAGAGCTCTGGGCAATTTCTACACCGTGTGGACAGAGGGTCTCTCAGGGACAGTGAGGTCAGTGCAGCACAGCTGGGCTTTGTCTCCCTGCCCTGGGAAGCTCCACCTCCCTGTGGTGCTGGGAGACTCCAGTTGAAGGCAGCTCAGACCCAAGCTCTGTCCCAGCCCTGCCACAGCTCAGGTGCAGTGCTGGCAGTGTCAGGCTCCTGTGGGGACTGTTGGAGGATTCTTGGATAGAAATCCTTCCTCTTGCACCTGCAGCCTCCTCGGGAAGGGCAAGTCCCCGAGCCATTCCCCACCAGCACTTTGGCCTGGGGATGGTGTCTCAGAGCCAGGTGAGCCCACAGCACATCAGCACCTACTCACCACCTGAGAGTTCCGTCTCTGGTGGGGCTCTGATAAATATCCCAGCTGCCTAGGCAGGGCAGGGGGAGGGCTTACATACAGAAGACCATTGAATTTAATAACAAAATTCTGTTGTCTTCAATGGGATGAGAATTCTGCTCAGGGCATTCTGTGCTACTCCTCTTCTTCTCCTGGCTCTCCTTGGCAGTATTCTCCCAAAGCACACATGTGGCTTCGTCCGGAGGCAGCCAGCATTTTTGGGGCACTGGATCTTGGAGGAGCATCTACTCAAATCACCTTTATGCCCGGAGGTTCAGTACTGAGCCAGAATAAAACCTCTGAGTTGACCCTGTACGGGTACAGCTACAACATCTACACTCACAGTTACCTCTGCTACGGCCAGAATGAGATGCTGAAGCGGCTGGTGAAGGAATTAATTTTGGTGAGAGGCTGCTGATGGGTAATTGGCTTGTAGTGTCATGGTGCCAACCCACACACCTGTAAATGCATAAAATAAGGACAGGCAGGGCTCTTCTGGAGAGGCATCAGCAAGGACTGAGAGCAAGGATAGACTCCTTGTAGCATGGCAGGACAAACATGGAGAGGAGCACGGACATCGTGGAATCCCAGACTGGTTTGGGTTGGAAGGGACTTTAAAGCTCATCTTGTTCTGCCCCCTGCCATGGGCAGGGACACCTTCCACTATCCCAGGCTGCCTCTAGACCTGTCCAACCTGGCCTTGGACACTTCCAGGGATGGGGAAAGTGTCAGAACAAGAGGCAAGAGGCAGGCCAGGACAAGAGGAAAGGAGCACAAGCTGGAACATCAGAGTTTCCAACCAGACAAAGGGGAAAAGCTTTCCCCAATAGGAATGACCAGATATCAGAATAAGAACCATAAATGCTGTAGAATTGTCATCTCTGGAGATCCTCAGCACTTGATGGGTTGAGGCTCTGAGCAATCTGCTTTAGTTGATTATGCCTTAACAAGAGTTGGCGCAGGGAACCTTCAGCTCCCCTGAACCTCAGCTACTCTGTGACTTCACATACCTGAGAAATGTGAGCTGAAGACCTTTCTCAGGCCATTTTTTGGAAGGTCAGTGGTGAAGAGCACCTTCATGGAGCTGCACCTTGCCAGCAGAGCAGCCTTGGTGAGCCAGAAGGATTTGCCCTTGCTGTATGGCCAGGAAAGTCCCACATCCAGGTGACCCTGGATGAGGTTGGAGCTAGAACCAGAGCTATAGCTGGGGTGGAGAGGGCTTTACATGTCCCCAGAAATGATCCTTCTGGACAGGGCAGAGAGATGCTGGGTCCTTGAAACTGGTCTGCCTCTGTGGGAGAGGGAATAGAGATAAAGCAGAGTGAGAATTACTGCTGAGCTCATGCTGGTACAGCCAACAAGACCAGGACTGAAGGGCAGGAGAGTCTTTCCCTGCTGAGGAGCTGGGAATGCCAGTGCCTGGGCTTTGGGGAGATGCTGGATGTGTCCACACACAGCCAGCAGGGTCCGGAGGAGCTGCAGCTGCATTTTGCTGTCCCCAGGAGTCGTCCCCCTGCACACGAGTCCACCACCCCTGCTACCCAAAGGGCTACAACGAGACCGTGTCGCTGTCCTCCTTTCGCGCCAGCCCCTGCACCGCCGGCAGCGACCCGCGCCTGCCCCTGGGCGACAGCACCGTCACCCTGGAAGGCAGCGGCAGCGCCAGCGGCTGCCTGGCAGCCCTCAGGAAGCTCTTCAACTTCTCAGCGTGTGGCCAGAGCCAAGACTGCACCTTTGACGGCGTCTACCAGCCCCCGCTCCGGGGGCAGTTCATTGTAAGGCAAATCCGTCCTCCCCCCTCCTGGGGAGGGCATCCCCCGGTGCTGGGCTGTCCCCGCTGCCCCGTGGCACTGTCACCTCCCTGCAGGGAACAGGGGCAAGAAGGTCCCCAAGCACCACTGCCTGAGGGCACTCTAGGGATTGCTGCTGCATGGTTTTCCAGCCAAATCTCCAAATGGGACCATGCTGAGAGCCATCGAATCCCAGACTGGTTTGGGTCGGAAGAGACTTTCAAGCTCATCTTGAGCCACCCCCTGCCGTGGGAAGGAACACCCTCCACTGTCGCAGGTTGCTCCAAACCCCCTCCAACCTGGCCTTGAGCACTCCCATGGATTTGTTAATAAAACAGGGGTTTGTCAATACAAGTTGAGACAGCAGCCTTCAGGCAAGGCTCTGGCGATGCTGGCTGTGCTGCTGTCTCCAGCAGGCACCAACCCCCAGCCCGTCTCCTGCTGGACAGGGACAACAACGCCCGGGACTACCTGGGGTGGGACAAACCCTATGAAGAAAAACCCCACGCCCTGCTTCAGACAGCTGCAGGGGATTCCCCACTGCAGCTCACCAGTGTTTCTGTCTCTCGCCTTACAGGCCTTCTCTGCCTTTTACTATAACTTCAAGTTCCTGAACCTGACGGAGGGGCAGCCGCTGCCTGTGGTCAGAGAGGCCATCGAGGGGCTCTGCACAAGAAGCTGGGAGGATGTACGTTCCTCAGGATGGAGGCAATGTGGAACATTCAGAAGCAAAAGGATCCTGGGGTGGGGGGAGGGAGTGGGGACCCCTCGAGGGCAAAGCTCTCTGGTTCTGAGCTGTGCCCTACACAGCAGAGCCACCCCTGAGCTCTGTGTGGAGCTGGGACCTTCCTGCATCCACTTCTTGCTCATACACCCCTGGGAGAAGCGCAGCCAGGGCAGGCAAGCACAGCAAGATCTCATCTCCAGCACAGGAGCTGGGGTTGGAGGTCAGGATGGGGATGCCAGGGAGGGTGAGAGTAGAGCCAGCTGCTGGCACCATGCTGGAGAAAAGTAAAATCCTGGAATTACAGAATTCCAGACTAGTTTGGTTGGGAAGACTCATCTTGTTCCACATCCCTGACATGAGCAGGGACTTCTTCCACTAGATCAGGTTGCTCCAAGCCCATCCAACCTGGCCTTGAGCACTTCCAGGGATGGGGCAGCCACAGCTTCTCTAGGCAACAAATGGGAGCGAATAAGCCCAGAAATGTGCCAGCACCACCATGGGAGAGACAGGAGCTCCTTGCATGAGGAGGCTGAGATGGGAGAATCTGGGGCAGAAGGAGCTACAATAAGTTACTATATGTGCCTCTGTTGCCATGTGGAACGTAAATCCTCCCCAAAGGAGTTGCCCTGTATAGAATCAAAATCACTGCCCAGCCCAGAAGTAGTCTCTGGATGCTGGTGACTGTGGAGCCACTGCCACTCATGCAGCACATTTCAGGGCTCTGTCTCTGCACAGAAATTGCCTGTGAATAACTCCCGTTCATTCCCCACCCCAGCTGTCTTCCAGCTACCCCAAAGAGAATCCCAAGCGACTGCCTAAATACTGTGCCAATGCCAACTATATCCTCACACTCCTCCTCGACGCCTACAAGTTCAATGAGACAAGCTGGAACAACATCTTCTTCCAGATGAAGGTGGGCAGTGCTCCCAGCCTGTGAGGGGGAGCAGAGGCAGTTTTGGGGGAGAGCCAGACCCTGCCTTGGGGTGCTGGGGAGAGCCAGACCCTGCATTGGGGTGCTGGGGAGCAATGGTCCAGAGAGTCCTGCCTGCCCTCCATCCTGGCGTGGCACTGGTGTGGGGACAGCTGCTGCATGCCATGTGGGCTGAGCAGGAGTGGGTGGGTGGCTCTGTGCCAGCAGTGGCTTTCCTGCACGGCTAACCCCTGTCCCCTCTCTCCGGGGCAGGTGGGGAGTGCTGACGTGGGCTGGACGCTGGGGTACATGCTGAACCTCACCAACATGGTCCCGGCCGAGGCTCCAGCCAGGCTGAAGGGGCACAGGCCTTCCCTGTGGGCTGCAGCCATTACCTTCATCATCCTCACCCTTGTCTTGGGGCTTGCTGCCCTGCTTCTGCTGCTGTGGGTGTAGGAGCCTGTCCATGTTTGGGAGTCCAGCAGGGACAGAGCAGTCCTGCAGGGCTGTGCTGGAGTCCCCATGTTCCTGCCTGTGGGACTGGAGCCCAGGGCTGGGTCTGTGCTGCTAAGAACATTCACCTCTATGCTCCAGAGAACTGAGGTCTGCTTTTCCATGGGCCTGGCTCCCAACACGCAGACAGGCACTCTCTGAGGTTTCCAGAGGAGCTCCACTCCCATGGAGACCCAATGGGATGAGCCTGCAGAAGCCTCAGCCAAGCCTGTGTGCCTCCTGTCACTGCTCTGCCTGATACAGACATGGCTCCATCCCACTGGCTGGCCGAGGGGCTGTGGAGGGCCAGCCTGGCCATGGGACAGTGTCCCAGTGGGGTATGGTGCAGGCACCTGGGGACAGAGTGCTTCCTGGAATGCCAGCTCTGAGCGCAGTCACCAATAGCCAGGCGTGTCCCTGCCAGCTCTGCCAGCCTGAGGGATGCTCTGTGGGACCCTGACTGGCCCTGTGGAGGGTCTGTGGCTGGGGCTTACGTGGAGATGGTCTTGGAGAGAGAAAGAACACTGAGCACCCAAAGTCAGAAGTGTGGTCCATGCCCCTCCAGAGAGTCCATCTCATCAGCATGTTATGGCGTGTCATGTCATCATTGCATCTCACCACTCATCTCATCAATTTCCTTTTCACTTGGAAAAAAGGGATTGATGTTCCTCAGTGCCTTCCTGGAGACAGCACTGTCCCACCAGCAGAAGGCCTGGACTCTGTCAGGATGAGGCTCCAGCAGGATGTGAGTCCTGCCCTGCTTGTGGCTGAGCTGGGTCCTGCCCATGGCCTTTGCCTTTGGTTCTGCTCGTTTTTAGCTGCTCTGTGGATGATTCATGTTGTTGTTTGCGTTCCCACAGTGAGGAGCAGACCTTTGGTGTCCCTGTGGAATGCTGGGCACCTCACAGCTCTCGTCATCCAAATAAACATTGTAAAAGGCAGCACATGGGGAAACGCCTGCTACTTTGCTCCCAAATCACTGTGATTTAATGACTTCTGTCTGCCAAGTAAGGGCCGATGATGACAGAGACTCGGGAGAAAGGCAATGAATCTATGGAAGGTGTCCCCAGAGACACTGAGATGTCTGTTGGACCTTGGAGTAGAGAAAACAGGGCACAAGGACAGACCTTTTCCTTCTCAGAGGGGGTGTCTTAACTCACCCATCACTTGGCTGCCAGTGGGACTCCCCAAAAATGTAAGGGGGGCCCTGGAAGCTGCCTCTGCCATGTCCCAGCAGTGCTCCCAAGTCACCCTGTGTTGGAAAGGGAGGAGGAGCTGTCTGCCAGGCACAGGGCATGGGTTGCAGCTGGACTGCAGAGGAACCTCATGCAGGAGAGGAGGGGTCTGTGCCATCCCCCCCCCCACAGGGCTTCCCAGTCCTAGGCAGAGCCCTGTCTACCAGGCCAGTGCCCCCCACATCCCCAATGCCACAGCCCCCCGGGCTGATGCTGGCCATGGGAGATGCAGACTCTGGCCCTGGGATAGGGCAGGATGTGTGTGTACCCCCCAGGGTTTCTGCTGTGGGCTGTAACCAGCCCTGTGACAGTACAACTGCTGCTGCCAGACCCCCCTAATCCCCATCTCCAGCCAGCCCTCAGCACGGCGGTCCCCAGGCCCCAGCATTGAGCCCCTGCCCCGCATGGCCAAGCCCTCCCTCCTGGAGCATCTCCAAACAGCAGCGCAGGGAAAGGAGAACTGGAGAGCACACAGCTATGAGGAGGGTGTTTTACAGCTGTGCCAGTTGCAGCTCACCAGGCCAGGACTCAGGGCCCCCAGGACAAGTCCGTGCCCTCCGGGCACACAGGGGTGATCCCCAGGGAGCAGCTCCTTGCAGAGGTGTGGCAGCAGGCCTCGGTGGCCTCTGGAGGCAGCGCTGCTACAGGTGCTCATAGCCCCAAGAGTTTCTCTGGCAGCACGTGGCTGTGAACAGGCAGAAGGTGAGGAGGAGCATGATGGCCAGCAGAACCGTGGCTGCTATCCAGGTGCTTCTCGGGAGCTCTGTGACTGCTGTGGGAGGATCCGAGGAGATCATGTTGGTGAGATTGAGCATGTAGCCCAGAGTCCAGCCCACATCTACGTTAGCAACCTGTGCAGACAGACAGAGAAGAGGCATGGGAAAGGTGAAGGACCAAACAAATTAGAGAAGAGCCTGCATCCCTAGGTCCTGTTCCATAACCACCATTTCTGTGCCCACCTTGGGCAGCAGAGGCCCCAACAGTGACATAAGCTGGGAGACAGCACAAAGGGCCAGTCCAGATGCCCAAGCAGCTGCATGAGTGTAGCTCAAGAGCTGCCCTGGGTATGGGCAGTGGGGCTGTGCTGCCCTGGTATCCCTCGTTCTCAGCAGCAAGAGGGTGGGCACAAGGCACTTCAGAGCACAAAGTGTGGGAGCTGGGGGCTGCCGGACACTCTATTACCTGCTGGATGAAGTGGATGTTAGGCCATGTCGTGTAGTTGAATTTGTAGCCTTGCAGGAGAAGGGTGAGGATGTAGGAGCTGGCTGTGCAGGCATCACGGAGCTGGGTCCTGCTTGCTGTGGGGAACAACTCCTGCACCTGCAGAGGTGGGAGAACAGGGGGACGCTGGACGTGGAGCAGTGCTGGATGTGCCCACACGGGAACAAAGCCTGGGAGAGCAAGGAGACCCTGGGGGGCTGCAGGCTGCTCTCCCATCTCTCTCCAGGTGCAGAGACCTTTGTGCTCCTCCTGGCTCTCTACAGCTGACCACAGCAGAGGATGGGCCATGGATGAGCCTTCAGGCTGCCCAGTGCCCAGGTGAAATACCTACCTGGGCAGAATCTCACCTGTTTCCAGCTGCTGTTGCAGATCTGACTGATGGTGGCATTGACCAAGCTCAGGGACTGCCCTCCTGTCAGGTTCAGAAAGTGAAGGCTGTGATAAAACCCCGAGAAGGCCTGTGGGTATCGAGACCAAAGCTGACAGGTTAGTGAAGCACTCAGGACACTGATGCCCCCCACCCCTTTGCAGGGGTACCTGTAAGGCCGCGCTCAGCACTGCAAGGTGCTGGCAGTGACCCTGTGGGAGGGAGCTTGGGAATGCTGCTCACACGGACAGGGAATGGTGCTGGGAGAGCAGAGGTCCGGGGCTGCCTGGAATGCAGGCCAGCACCCTCTGTGTCTCCACACGTCAGGCACAACCCAGCTCCCAAGGCTGGCACTACTCAGACACTCTCCTAGAGCAGTTTTCCAGAGGTTATGCTCCAAACTCCCATTGTCCGCCCCAGGTTCAGGGATGGAG
>VYXF01009768.1:0-20237 GCA_013397295.1 Polioptila caerulea
GCCGCGCCGCCAGGGGGCGCCCCGGCGGGCCGGCTGCGAGGGCGGCGGGGAGCGAGCGCGGCCCGGGCGTGCCGCGATCCCACCCGGGGCCACACGGAGCCACCCGGATCCCACGCAGGGCCACCCGGATCCCTGACGGATCCCACCCGGGGCCACATGGATCCCACCCGGATCCCACCCAGAGCCACACGGAGCCATCCGGGGCCACCCGGATCCCACCCGGTCCCTGCAGTCACACCGCACTGCCGTGTGCAGCCAAAGCACGAGGGAAAACGGGAGGAAAATGGGCGTGGGAAAGGAATTAACACACGATGGCTGCACCCCAGTCCATTCCAGTGTCCCACGTTCCCCTCGAGTCCATCCCAGTCCTGTCCCAGTGTTGCCCGTTCCCTCCAGTGCCCCCCAGTCCATCCCAGTGTCCCACGTTCCCCCCAGGAATATCGGCACACCAAGCAGCACCAGAGGAAGAAATAAAAACAGGGTGCTGTTTGTGCATATGCCCATGAAAGACCCGCTGATAATTAAATACATTATACGAAAGCATCTAAAGCAGTAACAATGAGAAATCTTGCTACAAGAGAACTGAACCAGGTTGCTGATACAATTTTACCTTCACACAACCTGTGCTTGCATTTAGTTCCTGGGGCAAACGTGGTGTAGATCTGTTGTTTGATTTCATGATTGTCGAACACAATTTGAGGAACTTTGGTACAGCAGAGGTGCCCGTGCTTCTAAACATACCAATGCCTAAACTGTTCTGCAGGAGAGTTACACAAAAACATTTCATAGGCAGGAGTGGATTACTTCAAATGGGACAGAAAAATCAACAAATTTCTATCTATTTCTATATTTCTATAATTTCGCTATATTTCTAAATATCTCTAAAGAAGACATAATTTTGATTAAATAAAACCAAAATTAAAGGTTTTATCTTATTTCTCTTCCATGATGTTACACTAATTACAAATTATTTCTGCTATTGCAAAGCCCTTCAACAGAACTTCCAGCTGGTCCACAGGCACTAATGGAGAAACTAAATTTTCAGTATTGTTTATAAACAAAACTTGCATATACATTCTTAAGAAACCCCAAGAGAGCATACTGAGGACTTGGAGAAACATTCCAAGTGGAAGATTTTACTTAAACTAACAGGAAGAGATTTTCAGAGACTAATCTGGCACTAATTTTTTTTTTCTAGCCAGCAGGACCAAGGACTATTGATTTTGAAAAAGGGTTCAAGAGTACTTTTACTTACTACAGTAACTCGAGCACACAATAGCCTGTATTTCAAAATGAAGATGAAATAAAAAGGAAACTTCTTAAAAAACTGTACAATTTCTTTTAAAAATGCAACATACAAGGCAACATTTCATATTTATTTTTAATCATACTTTTATTGTAATTACAATTAACTATAAATATGCCTTTGTTACCTCTGAGAATTACTTTTGTTGTGTTTTTTAATAATGTCCATAATATTATCTCCTGTTACAAGGCTATTCTGTAACTGTTTCAGTCTCTGTTGTTCCCTTCTCCTCTGGTCATGCAGATATGGGGAATTAAGCAGCTGTGGGGGAAGAATGGTGCCTGTGGGCTTCACTCTCTTCACAACATCCCAAAAGAGCTTCTTGCTGTTGTTATTGATAAAAGTAATGGCAGTTCCACTGTGACCCAATCTCCCTGCTCTTCCAACCTGAAAAAGCACAAATTCTTTTTAAGTTAGCAACATTAAACAAAGTCCTTCAAATAGTCTTAGAAGTTTAATTTTTTGTTAAAAAACAGCAAGTAAACCTAAGTGACAAGGCTAAATCTCTCTCAACCTCTAAGCACAAAGGTACTTAAAATGAACTTCCTGAATTCAGGATATGTACACCTGAAGATGTAGCTGAAATGCATTTAAAATTATGATGTTTATGGGACACACCAGAAGTCCAATATTGATACTGAGATATGAGGTACAGATGACAGGCAAAGGCTTACAGTAGATCTGATCCAAATAAAAAGGTTTTAAAAAATACTACAGAGATGCCAAATACTTACACTTCATATCAAGCACAATATGTGGCAGTGTGGCCACAAAAATGCCCTTTACTTTCAATGCCATAGTAACTTTAAATTATTTACCAATATTATCTAAAATGCTTGAACAAATTAGAAAAGAACCTACAAAGACTCTCTATTTCAGAAGAGCTAACATGTTAATATTGTATATTTTGATGCTAGGAAGGACCATTTTCATTTACTAAATACACATTTGAAACTTTGGCAGAAAGATAATTACAAACAGAAGGAAATGCTGCAGTTAATAACACAGGCTACTTGAGGAGTTCATGACACTGGGTAACTCCCAGAGGTCCTCCTGATCTGTTTGGAACAAGGTTTACTTCAAAGTCAGCTCCCTCAAGGCCTTGTTTCAAGTGTCTGAAGCACAAAGGTCCCATCACTGCCTGACTCCTCTCGCTGTGAAAATCCTTTCTCCCTGCTATGAGGCTGCAATTTCCCTTGCACAAAGTCACAACTGCTGGCTCTTGTCCTTTCCCTGGGCATCTTCAAGGAGAGTCTGTCTCCTCTGTAATCACTCGAATGGAAGACAGCAATTAAGTCTCTGGTGAGCCCAAACAAGCCCAGTTTCCTCGGCCTGTCTTGGAGTGTCACATGTCCCAGCCCCCTGACTTCACCTGGACTCCCTCCAGTTTCTGCCTTTTCCCACAGCTGATGTTCTCAGAAGGGCACACAGTAGCATTGTGTCCTCCTCAAGCCACAAAGAGGGCAAGAATGAGTTCTCTTGATGTGCCAGCTAAACTGGGGCTGGGGACTGTGCACATAAACGCACACACACGTGCAACTCACAGATCATCTTTTCTAAAGCAGGAAACCCACAGAAAAACATCATCAGAGGAGATGCTTGGCTAGAAAGAGGGGAATAAATCAAGTTCATTACTGCTTTCTAGACTATTAATGCATATCCCATACTGCAGAGGAGCTGCACCTGCTCGAGGGGCATTTGGCCTTCCTTCACACAGTAAAGCAATGGTAAACTCTGTTTTCTATAGACACAAAATGATACAAGACAGTACAAAACAGGAAGAAGAATACTGCAAAACTAAGAGATTTAAAGATACTCTTCTGGGTTTTAGTAACTTACACAGGAGATAATAGGAACAGTATTCTACATTTGAGTAATTTACATAATAGATTTACAGAAGAGATACCCAGAACCACTTTTTCCTCTCCTATAAAAAAATATTCTGAAGAGGAAAATGATCTTTCTGTTTACATTTAAATTTCCACAGGTGGATGTCATATATTTCAATATGCTTCTCAAATAAAGCATTAGCAATTTATTTATTCACCTGGTGTACATATTCATCCATACTTGAAGGCATATCAAAATTCACCACCAGTTTGACATTGACAAGGTCAAGCCCTCGTCCAAGGACTCCAGTACTCACTATCACTTCATATTTCTCTTGAAGTAATCCCTGGCAAGGAAGGAACAAACCAAGATTAATCCTTTTCTCCTTATTTGTATTTGGAACCTCTCCAAGCACAGGTTAACAGCTAGTTATTTGGTGTAGGAACACACCCAGTGGGATTATTCTACTGCAGAAGAGAGACTGGCTGCCTGTATTCTTGATTTAAACAGGAATATAATTCAGAGAGATAACCAAAGAGAGACCAAACCCACAATTTTAATTCAAAAAATTATCAGTTACAGTTAAAGGCTTATTTAAATTCCCATTTCAAATAATCTGGGAAACAGTCTCTGTATTTATCTACATTTAAAATAGGATTATTATCTACAGTTTTGCTTAGTCCTGTCTGTCTCTCATCCCCCCCAGCAATATCTCAGGTATTACTGCAGAAAAGCAGTCAATTATGACTTCAGTCATTCAAATGAAGCCACATTTTAGAAAAAGGCCATTTGAAATCTACCAAAACACCCTTAACTTGAGCAGGCACAAACCTGTAGGATGTCTGTTCTTTCCACCTGAGACTTTTCAGAATGCATGGCTGTGCACTGCAATCCTGTAATCTTATGAACAGCATCACTCAACAGATCTGCTCCTAGTTTACAGTCCACAAACACCAACACTGGAGGTTTGAAAAGCTTCTTATCCTGTAAAATTCAATAGTTTATTTAAAAAGGAATTACAACCATTGGCTCTTCAACATCATCAGCATGGATTCAATTTCTTCTGACCATGGATGAGAACCTGACAGAGATGTGGAAAGACATGAATCATTTTACAAATTGCTTTTATGAGAAAAACATTCAACTTACATTTAGTATTTCAAACAGTTTTTTCTTTTTAGATGGTTCTTCTACCCACAAGATAATTTGCCGAACATTGGAACATGGCAGATTCTTCTCTCCCACTGTTATTCTGACAAAATTGTGCAGAAGCTGATTTGCCAAGTGCTCAATGCCCACTGGAATCGTGGCTGACACCAGTATGGTTTGATGATCATGAGAGATGGCTTCCAAAATATCCAACACCTGCTGCTGGAAACCCATTTTTAGCATGGTATCTACCTAAATGAAAAATATTAGATTTCTATCACATTTTTTCCATGAACAGCAGGATCCTGATCTTAAACTGACAGAAGATCCATAATGTAACATGTAACAATACAAATGCAGGAGTATTTACAGTCAGAAGAAAAGCTAAGTGAGAAAAATTAAAACAAATGGTTCACATGGTCTAACAGTATTAAGGGAGCAGGTACCTAAATATTTACAGCAATGAGTATTTAAATAAGGTGTCATTTAAACACATTTCAAATTGTGTGAAGAAATAAAACTGTCTCCTAAGAAGCATATTGTATTTTTAAAACAAACACTCTCTATGTTTAATAAGTGAGACTAGCCACTAACATTACTCTTCCAGGACCTCTGTATAGGTAATAGAGCTCTGATAAATAAAAACTTACTTCATCCACCACTACAATTTTTATGCCATGCAGTTGAACAGAACTTTGCTTTAAAATCTCAAGAAGTCTTCCAGGTGTTGCTATTATCACCTGAAAAAAAAAAAAAAAAAGGGAGGGAAAAACCCACAGGAGTAAGAAATTCCATGAAAGGAATCATCCATCTTAGAAAAACCATAAAATTCCATCACATACATAACAATGGCAGTTATAAGTGAAATTACTTGCATTCAAGTAAGTCATAAAATTTCTAGAAAACTTATAAATTATGAAGCCCTAAGAGGAAATGGATCTTTTAAAACTCTAATGGAGGTGTCTAAGTCACAAGCAGTAAAATCTGCATGAAAAACAAACTACTTTTTCCTCTCAATTACAACTCCTTGTGTAAAATACCAGCATATTTCAGTCTTTGAAAGCAGCAATGTCACACATGAAACTCTTTAAAAACAAAGAAAAAAAAGCTATTAGATGTTTAACCAGAAGTGAAAAGGTTTTTTAAAATTGTGTAACTGTAACATTCTCAAGAGGTAACAAATGTTTCAGTGGTGTAGCCCTAGAGAAAGCCATCTCTGAGAGTTCACAGGTGTCACCAGCAACATTTTCTGCTCTGTGAACGTGAGACGAGGTGGCTCTCTGTTGGAACCCAGAATGCAGAGAATATTCCCCTGCATGTTCTAAAGGATCCAAACCCTCTGACAAATCCTGCTTTTAACCTCTGTCCATGCAAAGGCCTTCCTGGGCTTTGGGATGAGACAGAATTTGCAGGAATGTCAATTAGACAGTAGCATAATGTGTAATTTATCACAGGGTGAGAAATGGAGATGTTTGGGTTTGTTAGGATGGTGAGGAGATGGAGACAAGGTGGAGGATCCTTGTGGTTTTTGGGCTCCTTCCTCCTCCTCCATCCCCTCCACATCCTGCAGTGTTGGGGACCATTGGTCAGGATTTGCCCAGGGCAGCGTTCCGTGAGCAGAAGTTCAGTCAGGAATTGGTAGGAAAGTAGAAATAATGCCCGTTCTTGGTGAGAATTGGGTGAATTCTCTTTAAGAGAACCTTGATTCTGTGTGCTGGAGGCTCTTTGGTGCCTTCCTCCCTCAGGCCAGGCTGGTGTAAAGCCTGGGGGGCAGAAATTGCTGATAAGGAAAGAACAACCAACCTGGAGAACGAGAACAACCCAGAGCCCTGTTCATTTTTTACTTAATGAGGATTTAAAGGACAGTTCTTCCCTGTGAGGGGAGAGTCCTGTGGGAGTGGCAGAAGCCCCAGAGCTGTCTGTGCCCAGCCAGCACTCACCTTCACGCTCTGCTTGAGGCGGTGCAGCTGTGGGGGCAGGGGCAGCCCCCCCACCAGCAGCACTGTCCTCATGTTGGGTAACCCCACCATGAGCTCCTTGGCCTGGCTCTCCAGCTGAATCGCCAGCTCCCTCGTGGGGGCCAGGACAATGGCAGATGGAGTTTCTGTCTAGAAGGGAGAGGAAAAACCTGATTAATGTGGAACTGCTTTATTATTTAGATAAAAAGCTTTCACATTTCCCAAAGTAAACTTTTACATTAAACATGAGGATTGTTTTAAGCAGTAAAATGAAATTACTTCTTGATATATACATTAACTTGTACAGTACCCTGAGGATGAAGAATGGGAAAGATTGCACACAGATGCATTTTTCATTGAGACTCCAATTTTGCACATGTTCCTATAAACATGTATCTGTCTTGCAGACTTTAATGATAATCAGACAGAAGAATTAGTGGAGTGTATAAACCTTTTCTTATCTACTTCTAGATAACACTTTTGTTCTTATATTAGAATTTAGGAGTTGCTAGAGTACTTCAAAGAAAAAGGAGTTACTTTAAAAATCTTCCAATTATTCATTTGAAAAAATTTACACACATTTGTGTGTATATACATTCTATAAATGTACCTAAACAGTGCAAAGCATCACTAGAATCATGCCCAGGATTCTCTAATATATTTTTATGCATCTCTTTTTGAATAAAACCCATAAAGCAAAAAACAGTTCTGAACCACACACAAGGTACAGAATACCATTTGCCACTGCTTCTCATATTCATGTCTTTACAAAGCAGAAGTTTGCTTATTTCTTTTTCCCACATTATGAAAGTAGAGACTGTCTAACTAGAGGATTTCAGAACTTCTTTTCACCCTAAATTCCTGCAACTATTTGACAGTCAACCAAATAAATTCCAAGAGAAATTACTCTGTTACTGTTCCTACAAATCTCTTTGAGCCATTTGATATATGAAAATACAGGAAGAACTTACAGAGGGCCTGAAATTATTTTCACTTTCTAAGTCATTTAGGAAGTTTTCCACAGAATTTTCTCAACAAGGAGGAACTGTGTAACAGGTAATACTGACAGAGTTGCCTCATCTCCTCACCAAAGTGAAAGAAGATTCAGTTTCATTAAAAATAATCAGCACCTCCCTCCTCCAATAACCAAATTCTTGATTAATCAAAAGTCAAATAAATCACTGAATGTTAATGAAGAACGCTGCAATCACAGTCTCCATTACATTGGGAATCAAACAGACAGAGCTGCAAACTTGTTTCTCTAACTATTTGAAGTTTCATTACCTCTTTCAAAACCTTCATAATAACAGGAAGCAGGAAAGCTGCTGTTTTTCCAGAGCCTGTGTCAGCACTAGCCAGAATATCCCTCCCTAACAGTCCAACAGGGATCATTTGCATTTGGATGGGAGTTGGGACTTCATAGCCAGAATTCTTTAAATTATTGTTCAAAGTTTCAGGAAAACCACAGTGTTCAAACTCAACAATAGGTCTTGGAACCTGCTGGCCCTGGACAGCAATACCCAGCTGGAGTTTAAGGTTCTCAACCTGCTCATCTTGCAAACCTAAAATAAAAGCATGATCTTTGTAGGAATAAGGTGTATTAAGCAGGTGAGCTTCTGCTTGAGGATCTGTGGGTTGATCAGATGTTAGCTGCTTTTCCTTAGCTTGAGTTTGCAGAAGGTGTTTGGCTTTACATTCCAAACTACAAACATCTTGGTCTGTTTTATCACAGATATACTCCCCGTAGCGGCCACACACCACACACACGGGTTCTCCAGGCTCTGCCCAGCGCTGGGATTTGCTGAAGGATTTTATGGGTTCTTCCAAAGAGCCTTCCTCCTCAGTATTTTGGCTGTCCTTTCCCAACGCTGCATTAGCAACACC
Source organism: Polioptila caerulea (assembly GCA_013397295.1). NCBI lineage: Eukaryota > Metazoa > Chordata > Aves > Passeriformes > Certhiidae > Polioptila > Polioptila caerulea. The sequence continues at coordinate 8,128 of VYXF01009768.1, forward strand.
AAGGTCTGCAGCTGCAGGTTCTGCGTGTTCTTGTATAATCTCACTTGAATTGTCTGTTGAAGAAGGAGTTTCTGTTCCAACTGACTTACAGTCCTGGAACTCTGTGCTCTCCTCCTGCAAAGATCCTCCAGAAGACAGTTTATTTTTCTTAGCTGTACAACTTTTGTCCTCATCAGCAGTCCTCTTGACTTTAACAGATCGTGGTAAGAACATGCTTCAGCTCACTAGAAAGAAGATGGTTACAGTTGTTAGAAACTGCCACTATCAAAGAAGGTACATTTTAATGTTAACACACACAAAAAAAAAAAGAGTCTAGCAAATATTGGCAAACACAGAAACCAACTCTCAATCCCTGAGAAGATCTAGAAATAACAGTGGAAGCATGGAACAATATAGAGATATATCTACAGTTCATTGTCAGTATTAGGGGTTTGCAGCTCAGTAAAAAACTTTGCTTTTCACTGTGTGGAAATTAATTCATTTTGCAAGCCAGTCATATTTAAATCCCTGTAGAGTTCACCCATTTCTAACAGGAAANCCGCCGGGCCCGGCCTGCCTTCGGGGCCCGCTTGTTGCCCACTACAATCGCGTTCGTTGCGCAGTGTGCAATAAGGCGATAATTACACACTCGAGAGAAACATCGATTGTTTGTCTCAGAGTTGAGCGAGCCGGGGTACGCGGTGATTTGTTCCACACAAACACGGCAATTACCAGAAAGGAGGGAGAATNGGAAACCAGAGATGCAAGCTTTCTTCTAAGCTATGGGAAAAAACCCAACCAACATAAACCAAATAAAACAATCAGTTTTGGAAAGAACGTCAAATTCAATACAGGATCCATCCAAGGTCACTCCTTTTGTTGTTCNGGGAAGCCACAGTATGTTTATTTGGGGATTGGTGCCCGTGTCTGCTCCACCTGATGCCATAAATATTGTTCTGTTTCTTTAATGTTTGGGGATTTGGAAGACACTCAGCAGATTTTTGGGTAGGTAACCCACTGCAGCTCTAACCCAAAGTGTATGTAATGAATAGTTCTTTGATTGAAGGAACCAGTGAGTCAATTACTCCACTGGTTTCTGAATTACAGCTTTAAAGGAACCACACAGGAAAAATGNTGTGCAAACTTCTGAGGTTTGTTTACACTAAAGCTCTGCTTGTTTACAGTGTCTAGAAACAAGCAAAGACTTAACACGATCAATTTGACCAATACTCACCGTAATACAAGACAAATTAAGTTTTAAAAAATTATCACCTATTATATTCTGAAACGTTCAGTATTTGTCTCCGAAAGCATCAGATATGCTCACCCATCGTTTGCTATCGTACAGTCAGTTAAAAAGTACACAATACACGGCCATTTTATTCTGAATAAGTTGTACTGCGCCTACCAGTTTCTAGGAACCTCTTCTTACACGAGTTTTTTGAAAGTACACCAAGCTATGTCTGTGTGCAGGGTCAGCTGTGCGAGTGTGACCGGGAGCAGCCCCGAGCAGCGCCGGCCCGCAGAGCCCCGCGGGTGCCGGGCTCAGAAGCCAAACATCACCGTTTCATTTTTCGCGCCGAACGAGAATCTCCCACAACGAACCTCTCTGCAAGCTCGGCACGCTCTCAGGCGAGGGGAGCGCTCAGGCAGAGCGCAGCGCTGAGGGACGCGCTGCTCGGCACGGGCCCGCGCAGCCCGACAGCCTCTCCCAGCACTGCTCTCCGGCAAGAACCACCCTCCCCACGGGAGAACGAGGCGGCGCGGGGCCTTTTCTGCCCGACCACCGCGCCCGCTGCCTCAGGCGGAGCCCGGCCCCGGCCTCCCCCCGCCTCGCCTCACGAACCGCTGCCGCCGCGCCGCGCGCCGCTTCCCGCACAAAATGGCGGCGGCCGNTTTAATGTTTGGGGATTTGGAAGACACTCAGCAGATTTTTGGGTAGGTAATCCACTGCAGCTCTAACCCAAAGTGTATGTAATGAATAGTTCTTTGATTGAAGGAACCAGTGAGTCAATTACTCCACTGGTTTCTGAATTACAGCTTTAAAGGAACCACACAGGAAAAATGGAGAAAATCTAAAAACAAATAATGGTGGCTAATCATTAACTAGACAATTCATATTCATACAAAATGTCCTGATTTTGTACAGGTATTGAATACAGTATACTTATTCTGAGGCCTAGTTTTTCTAATTTTGTTTAAGCTAAACAGGCAAATCCTACATTTTTTGAAAGTAAATCATCAGTAAAAAAAGACTTGAACTAATATTTTCAGGCTTCCTGAGCACTCTCTTTGCTTGAAGAGCCTCATTCTACGGAAATGTTGGCCAATATTAGGTGTCTGCAGAAATCCATGGTAAAATTTGCATTTAAAAAATAATCTAATTAAATCTGAATTCTTAAAGCATATTACTGAGGAGGTATAATTTATTTTTTTTTTTTTAAGAAAAAGGAAAAAAAACCCCACAAATAACAGCAATCCTGCCCTGAAGCTTCAGCATTAAATGCCACTAGTCCATAGGGAAATAACTCTATAGGGCAATTCATGAAAAAATTATGAATATAATTAATGTATGTGATTATTTGCTCAAATACTGCATATAATATTTACTTTGAAAATGGATGGACTCCCTAATTCAGTATCACCATGCTGTTAGCACAGCTATAAAAACTACAATTACCAACATTTCTGTACAAGATAGTCTAGTTTCTTGCAATTAAAAGGAAATATTTTAGGCTATGAGAATCACTTAAACTAATTTAAACTTAGAAACCTCTGTTAGGTCTCTGAGACTTAGAGAACAAGGCTTTGATCAAAAGATTGCAAACACAATTGCCAGATTCCAGGGACTTCAGAAGGAAGCAAACTATAACCCAGATTGGTAGAGAATTCAGGTGGAAATTAACAGGATTAAATAAATCTTGAAATATAATGTAATTAGAAATAAGAATTAAAAATTCTCTCCTTTTGTGTTAATCTCTTTCTGAGAGGATATATTTGTGTTCCAATTAATAAGTCTGTTTGGAGGCAGAAGAGTTTGGCATCTATTCTAACAATAACATTTACACCACGTGCATTTACTGAAAGTAAACCCTTTTTCCCCCCTCCTTTGGGGTCTCACGCAAAAGGATGGGAGAGAAAAAAAGAAATTTCACAAGAGGATTTTAATTTAATTGCACACTGAAGGACCACAGAGCCCTAAAGTGATGCCAGCAGGTTTGTCCTTCTGAAACTGTTACTTCTCTAAACTTTGTTGTGAGAACATGCAGACAATGCATTAGCTTAACTTGATAAAGCACAATGGCTATTAAAAAACAAAAGCAAACCTGCAAAGTGCAACATATTTCTCACTATCAGCCTTGAATGACTGCTCCCCATGCTTTTTATTAGGGAGATTCAAAGTTGCCAGTAACCTTACAGCTGGTGATTGTAATAGCAGAGGGTAACAAGACAGAAATAATGAATGCCTCCTTGTTAAGCAGTGTTGTTTGTGCTGTTCCAAGAGAGATCTGCCAAGAACTTTTCATGCAAACCTTGTTTTTCTGGGATCTGTAACTTGGCGGCAAAAAATGCCAGCATGATGCTCAGTTCAAAAAATTCAGATTACAAGTTTTAAAATATATTTTTGAGTTTTGGAATAAATTAAATTTACGCTAAATAAGGTAAAGATTTTAGCACTTCATGTATTTTTTAGTTGCTTTATTGAAAGAAAATTTGTGGTGATGAGGTTTGCACCTCAGTGTGAAAGGAGACTTTGTGCTGTCTGATCAAGATTTCACTGACGTGTATTTTCTTTTTAAGGAAGACTGTATGAAATTCATATGAAACACTCCTTATTCTATCTGCCAAACAACTCAGTGGAATAAATCTCTGCTAATTCTTAATACAACTCAGCTGACCTGGGTATAATACCAGATTGGGAAAAAATATGGCTATTTAACATTTAGCCCAGAATTTCAATGTGAAATTATGTCAGCTTGGTTTTGCTTTTGAACTAATGATTCAAAGCTTTGAGCCACACAAAAGTCCAATTTCGCTGTACCCATTTCTTTTTTGTCTCTTGGCCCATTACAACCAGGTCATTTTGCAGAGTTCCTGGCCAAAGCAAGATTCTTTTCTGTGGCAACTGGCAAGATCAAGCTGAGGAAGCTTTCTATCAGGTAATAGCCAGGTACCAAGAAACAAGAAGGCTACAACAGTTGCCCAAGTATTGGAAAGGAAGTGGTGGCATAGGCTACACCTATGAGGAATAAATCTCCCAGCAACTCAAAAATAAAGGAGATAATCAAAACATATAAATATCATCAATATCAATAAATTATAAACTTTTCTTAATATATATGGTGAGGTCATTTCAAAGGAAACACTGGAAGCCAGAAAAAAACAAGAGACAGAGTATCTTTTAAAAGTTTCTGCTGATTTTCCTGACTGGGAAAATCTTCCCCCTTAGATCACATTATCCCCCAAAATATCTCTACCTACCTTACAGTTCAAGACAAATCAAAATTACTCAAGTCTATGAAACCACAGTTCCTCTGAGATTATTTGCAATTCAGCTAACCTGCTGGGTGCATAAAAACATGACCATTCTTGGAGAGTTTGCATGAACTGGAACTTGGAGCAAAAAGGCAAGGTTGCCAGGAGGCTTCTGTCTTCCTGACACTTTGTGACTCTGCAAGGAGCCACAAAGGGAGCCAGTGGTTTCAAGAGGCTGTTGGCCCTGGGAAGCATGACATGTCATCCTTTGATGGTGAAAGAGCCAGCAGAAGCACAGACACACCATCTCCATCCACACAGCTCCTGACCTTCTCTTGATACACGAGGAACCTGTCCTCCAGCAGCAGGGAGGATATTTCTGGGGGACTGGGCTCTCTTAAAAAATCACAGCAATGCAGTAATTAAAGGCTTTTTTTTTTTACCTTTTGCCTAGTCTTACAATATCTAAAACTTGTATTATTCTCACTCTGAACTAAAATGGTTCACCAGTTTGTTCAGCATTTGCATCATGGTACCCTTGTCTTTGACTGGAAGTCCTATGACATGCTCTAACATAATAGCATGTGGTTTGGGCTTTTTTCCTGTTCCTACTGAACTATTCCATGTCCAGTTCATCTCTTTACCCAAAAAAGTCCAGCAGTATTCCTAATTATACCAATACAATAGCACTAGAGACCTTGGTGGTAAAAGAGAATAAAGCATGGCTGCATGCCCTCTACCTTGTACACACTTTCTTACTCAGACTGTTTTTGCTTCCCCAACACTTTTGGTGACCATGACTTACTGCTTTTCCCTCTTCTGAAAGTGCAGGCTACCAGCTGCAACAGAGACTTTCAAGTACCCCATTTCAACAGTTACCCAATGCACAACAAAACTCTCACCCATCTGAACAAGCTGGGTCTGTATCACACACTGGCACATTGCATTCTGCTGCCCTACATTCTCCAACCTGGCAACTGCTTCGTGTCTGCTAAGAACAAATTAAAAAGGAGGAAAGAGTTTGACACAAACACAGAGACTTGCCAGATCAAAGGGAATACGTATAAACCCCAGCAGGTTTCCCTCCTTGTATAAAATCTCCAGGTGCTACTTTTGTTGTTTCATGGAATGATCCCCTTGATTGAACACAGCCTGCCTGAATCCTCTCCCCTGGCTGATTCTCCACTCCTCTGGTGAATTAGCATCCATAAGAACTCAGCTGTGGCTGTCAAAACAACCCCTGCACCAAGGGGGCTTTCTGACTGTGCTGAAGTGGGAGCCCCAGGGGGACTTTGTGTGTCTCAGGCTGCTTCCAGGGCAGTGGCCATCACACCTGGGGCTCACACATGCCCTGAACAGCCAGGTCAGGGCCTCCTTCCTTCATCCATACCCAGCTGCACTGGAGATCAAAGAGCCAGCTCTGTTTCCAGCACCCCTGAAGATGATGGACACGGCTCTTCTTTGTGCCAACAAGTGGAACTGTGGCTGCTCCCAGCCCAGGTGAGATAGCAGAGGTTCTGGAGCAAAGACTCCAGGCTTTAATGGAGCCTTGTGTATTCTAGAGCAAGGATACCACAGGAGGACACCATAACCACAGAGGTGTGTAAACTTCTGTACTTAATTTCTCTTTTGAAACTTTCTGCAAAAAAGAAACTACCCAGGTTTTTTTCTTCAAGTACTAATAAACTGAATGACACCTTTAATCCAGAAAATCAATTATATATACACATATTTAATCATGTCTGTAGCACCAGTGATTTCAAATGGGAGCAATACATAAGATTAACCTAAATTTCAAAAAAATCCTTGTTGGACCAAATATTTTATTGCTAAATGTATATACACACATTTGGTTTGAGGCTAGTATTAAAATAATGGTTGTTCTTTCCATGTTTCTAATATATATTAAAATTGGAGGAATATTTAAATCAAATTGTTCTGTACATGGCTTAAACATCCCATACATTTTGCTATCTTGAACATGTTTTCAAATAAATCATAAGGCAAACACCCCATAAAGCTACTCAGCAAGTATTATAAACAAATTAAGTTATGCCAAAAGAGAATTAAATGTAACAGAGTTCTATCCACTCCAGTTGTGATGACCTTACTATGCAGGCATAAATGGTTACAATAAAAATCTTTGATAGACACTTTGCATGGCTGATTTTTAAACAGTTACCAGCTATGTATCCCTGTTCTCTAAAGTCATAAAAAATCCCTCAATCACATGCAATTTCTCAGTAATTTAAGGGAAATGGAAACTTCCTAAAAGTATCAGTGAAAATTTGGATTATGATGTTTCAAAGACGTTAAAAAAAAATCTTCATTGCATAGTCTTCTATGCTATTCCCTTGCTTTCCCTTCCTTATTCAGTTGCATTACTACTCCTTTGAAAAATAAAATAATTTCACTGCAATGAAATGATACCAGAAATGCACTGTTCAAACACAGCATTCTCTGCTCTGTACTGCTGCTCTCAGTCAGACACACATGAGCTCCAGTGAAAACTGGAAGCAGGGCCAAAACATGGGAAACTGAAGTCTATTCATGCTCTTCTAATAAATGAAGTATATGCTCAAAACAAATGAGCTTTTATGAACGTTCAGATCTTTCTTCACATGTGGAAGCAGCACAAAAAAAGCCAGTCACAGTACCAAGAAGTGCACAATTTTGTATTCACTCTCATTTAGACTTAGTGTAAAAGTCTTACTAACTCATTTAAATTTCTTTTACCTGAATGTACAGTTTGAAAAGTAGAGTCACATCCATTGTTCTCTAAACTGGGATGCAAATAAAACATAACAACAATAATAACATGGTGCTTTATTTTTGTACCAAGTATTTTTCTGAATGCAAGTTTCCCACCATACATCTATTTTACAGGGCAGCTAAGCCATTTAAAGATTATATTCATTAAAAATCACCCTCAGAATTTTCCTTAGAAAACACATCAGGCACTAGGTGGTCATAAAGATTTAGTGCAGATCTTTCACTTAATGAAAGAGGGTAGGATCTTTTCCATAGGTTTTAAAGTTTATAGTAAAAATTACAAGTTATAGCAGGGTATTTTTTTCTTCACAGACAACCTGGCAATGGTGAAATGTCAAGAGGAACTCCTGGAATTAGGGAGTAATTGCACAGCATATGTGGGAAGACAGCTCATCTAAAACCCCCTAGAACAAGAGCAGTTCTACCAGATGGGAAGAACACAAAAGAAGCCAGCGTGGAAATCGGGTTTTAAAAATTAGAAGGAAATTTTAAAATCTCAGAAAAGAAGACACCAAAACAACCAGAGAAAAAGACAAAACAAACCAAGCATTCCTGAGTGATGAGGGAGATTGGAGGTTTTGCCACAGATCTGTTGCCTGGTTGGTGACCCAGTGGAACTGAGGGGGGAAGATTTAAATTATTTTTTTCCCCCTTTGCAGAGCTACATTAGGTCAAACCCAGGTTGGGGACATTAAACCAGTAGAGCCCAAGTATTAAAAGACTGTTAGGTACCACATTTGATTCTCATTCAGCAGCTTTTTGGTTGTGCAGAATTCAGTAGCAGTAATGAGCTAAAGTAGCTATTACTCCAATTTTTCTTCTTTTAGTTTTAATTCTATCAAAAATCATAGATGACTGAAGTAAAATGTCATCCAAACCTTTATTTTCTCTTTGGCTTATGACTACTAGAATGTATAAAGTTGGTAAACTGTTTTCTTCCCTCAGCACTTTCTGATTACAAATTAATAGAAGAATTTGAGAGACAGTAATTATGTAACTGTTCTTGTACTTTTGTATCATCCTGAAACAGGAAGAACACGTTCCCTTCCAAAATCATGCTCTGGGAAAACTCCTAGCTTGCAGAAACTGAATATATGCATGTTAATAATAATGGCAAAGAACTTCAGTCCTTCAGACAATCATTCACTGGATTATCAAAGAATGGCCTGGTTGGATGGGACCTTAAGGATCACCTAGTTTTAAGAAAAGTGTTTTTAAGAGCTGCCAGCTCTGGTCAGCTCCTTTGTTCCTAAGGACAGTTTCCCAGGGAATCTCATTCACCAACCCATAAACAACTGGAAGTTTGTTCTTTCAAAGTTCAGGGTCCTGACTTAGCTCCTTGCCAGGCTCACAATCCTCCCAAACTCCACCAGGGAGTGGTCACTGCAGGCCAGGCTGCCACCAGTCTTGACCTCTCTAATGAGCTCAAGTGCATTGCTAAGCACCAGCTCTCATAATCCTTCTCTTCTGGCTGGTTCATGAAATGCCTGGACCAGGAAAATGTCTCTACACACTCCAGGAGTCTCCTAGATTGCTTATGGCCAGCTGGACTGCTGTTTTATAATATAATTTCTTAACTCTTACAGTTTTACCACTACCTATAAAGAAATATATTTCTAAAATATCATGGTTTGAGAGGCTGGAATATCAACAATTCCATTTCATAAGGCACCCTTAGGCTGTAATAACCTCACACAATGATTTATAGATTACCTGCTTCACCTCCCGTGTGTAAGACAAAACCTGCTGAAGTCAACAAGCACATTCCTCAGGGGCCCCAGTGGGACATGACTGGTTTTTGGTTTTTGGTTTTCAGTACTTTGCCAGTCTGACAGCACCACACCAAGTCGTGCAGGCAGCCTCACTGCAGAGGTTACAGGCCACAGGGTGCACCCCTCCCCTCAGCCAAACCACTTCTGTCATGACTGATATCCTCTAAGCTCCAGAAAACAGATGGGATCACCTTAATTAGGCAAATTTGATAACAGCCATTAAAGATAATATGCCCACGGTGTTATTCCAAGTCTGTTTCCACCCTTGAAACTGAAGCATTACTCAGCAGTGGTTGCTGTGAACTGCTGTGTTTGTGGATTTGCCCTGATACAACCAGCTCATGAGAAGTGGGAATGTTTTTTATTCTCCTCCATAGGTAGCCTGATAAGCTGGTTATTCACTAGCACCCAGTCTGGCTACAGACAGTGACTGCAAAAACAGTCACGGTACTTCTAATTTAAAATATTTCATTTTACCTTTAGCATCAGGTGTTGTGAAGAAACTATGCATGAAACGTTATTCCAGATTGAACACTGTAATCTGGTGCTAGACTGAAATTAGTCTACAGGCTCCTACTCTAACATAGCCTCTTCAGAAGCTAAGTGAATCTTAAAACAAGTGGAGAAAAATGCATGAAATGGTTAGTCAGGACTTAATATAAATTAAAACATAATTGTCCCACTATCTGCCAAGGTTAGAACGATTAGCAACAGCTGCCATGCACACCATTATTCACAGCTCCATGGTCACACTGGTTCCTGTTGCCTAATGCTCACTACAGGCTTGGTACACCCACTGTGACAATGACAGTGACAGGACGGTGAACAATCAGGCTTATGATGAAATCACAGGCTAAAACTAGCCAAATGGGATTCTAATTTGGGGGAGAGGGAGGGGGAAGGAAGGGAGAAAGAAGGCAAAAAAAATCTGAGAGATGCTTGTTTTAATACTTTGTCTTTCTGCTTGGAATTAACACTAAATTAACACTGTGCAGCAGAAAGATTGTGTACAGGGAAGATTATCACTATTTAAATTATTTCAAGATGTATAAACAGGATCCAAGCAGAAGGGGATGACTCCTCATTCAGTTTTCCTGTTTATTTACTTTGAGCAATTAGAGCAGATTTTAATCATTTTCCATGTTGGCTGTTGATATCTTTGACAATGCAATAGGCAAGATGACATTCTGGCATGTTTGCAAAACTAGAACTGGCACAGGAACTCCAGCAACCAGTGGTGATGTCTTCTTTTGCACTTATATTGGACTTTATGTTCATGCATTCACTTTTGAGGGCACTAAGGAAGTGAAACATCACTTTGATTGAAGTTACCACAAGACAGCTTTCTAAGATTTTGTTTGGTGACCCTGAACAGGTTTCATCAGCAAAAATTCTGCACCCACAAAAAACTCCATTAGAGCTAAATAATGCCCCTACAGTTTTTGTGAACATGTTTTCCTATAGGCTGATCTAATTTTGGCATATTTTCTCAGTCATACAAGAAACAATTGGAATCTGGAACATAGATTTTTTTTTTTCCTTAGCTCTAACCATTTGAGGTTTTAAAACTTATGAGCTTCAGGTGTTTTTTATTAAATATGCAGGAAGAATAAAAATAATTTTCTACTGGCAGTGTAAAAATTAGTTAAAATAATGTGAAACATCTAATGTAACTTACTTCCAAAGTATGCATAAAAAATTAATTCAGGAAAATATGCAAATATTAATTGTTGGAAACTAAGCATATAGTCTTTCTTAACAGAGAACATTTTCTAAGTGCTTCTGTATGTTAATTTGGTGTTCTTATTACTATTTCTGCTGCAGAAGATCTGGGAATTTCAGCCCTTAGCCTGCTAAAGAAAGAATTTCTCAACTTTGCTCCTCCCCTCCGTGCTGCTGAGTCCTGCCCACAGCAGCTCCTGGTTTTGTAGCTAGGTGTGCACCACTTCTGAGTGGTATGCATGACAGCTCAGGAATCCCATCCCAGAGAGTGCATGGGGAATACTCAGCACCAATTTCTTCAAATGTTGACCTCCACAACCCTTTCATTTACTCCTCACTAACAAATACAGACACATGTCAGTACAACTGTAAAGTACTCTTGCCTCATAATCGTGATGTTTGTCTCACTGCACACCCGAAGTGCTGGAAGCACACACAGCCACACAGCAGTGGAAAAATCTCCACGCAGATCAATCCACAGTGCGCTTGAAACACAAAGAAACAACAGTCTGTACGGAATATTATTTGAAATCTTACAACGTCATGCTTAGACTGTCTAATTATTCTTTAGGGGAATAAGGGCAGACTTAGACATTACCCCAAACCAGATAGGTAGAGAGATAGAGAGAGAGACAGAGAGATAGATACATAGATTAGATACATGGATATACACACATCCAATTACAATATAGCCACAATAACCTACAATAACCATTTGCTGCCCAAACTGGAGATCGCTGCCCGGTCACCCGATGACAGCGCCGGTGCCCAGGGAGGCAGAGCCTCCCCTCACCGACACGGCCGCGCCCTCGGAGCCGCGCTTGGAAGCCAACCCATCCAGTCCTGTTTGAGTCATTCATCACGCAGCTGCTGCTTCCAGCCGTGACTAATGCTTCCCTCCACGCAGCCCACTGTCACCGCGATTCTGTACGCTCCCAAAAACAGCCCAGGTACTTGTGAGCAAGGCACGAGATGGTCTCTAGGGCAGATCGCTCCTCCTGTTGCTATTACAATGATTACGTGACCAGGCCCTGAACCACGTTAAGGCTTTGTCATTTTTCTACCCGAGTATTCTCGAAGTTATATATAGACCCGATTTAAAATAGGAGGGACAAATGCACAGGGGGGATGCTCATTCCGCCCCCCCGACAGCGCGCAGCGCTCCAGCCACCGCGACCCCGGCCCGCCGGGCTCCCCTGCACCCAGGCGGCTCCTCAGCCCCCCTTCCACCGGGACAGGCAGGGCTGATCCCGACCTTCCCCGACGGCCACGCTGTGGAGAGCGGCGACGCCGGGGCGGGTGGGCCCGCGGCCGAGGGACACCGCCCTTTCCCAGCCTTTCCCAGCCTTTCCCAGCACCGCCGGCGCCCCCTGACCGCGGGAAGCACTC
>VYXF01009768.1:21902-97701 GCA_013397295.1 Polioptila caerulea
TTTTTTTTTTTTGAGGTGGGGTTGTTTGCATGTTGTTTGTGTTTTTGGCTTTAGTATAGCTGTAGTATTGTAATAATTTAATTACCTGTGGATTAAAAATAATGGGGTTTTTTGAAAGGTGAGGTATATATCAACAATCATTACTTTTGCCTCTATTTTTTGTAAAATTCAAAAGAAAAAGTTCCTCCTTATGGAATTCTACATCTTTTACATTTAGGGCCAGGGTGCTGTATTTATGTATTNTAGTATTGTAATAATTTAATTACCTGTGGATTAAAAATAATGGGGTTTTTTGAAAGGTGAGGTATATATCAACAATCATTACTTTTGCCTCTATTTTTTGTAAAATTCAAAAGAAAAAGTTCCTCCTTATGGAATTCTACATCTTTTGCATTTAGGGCCAGGGTGCTGTATTTATGTATTTAGCCAGGGTTAGCATATATTTAGCACATCTTTATGGGACATGCTTCTATTTAATATTTGAACTCCTATTTATTATTTGAATATTTGATGTGATGCTTCCAAAAAACCACTTTTAAAGTGCTTGACTCCAGTGAAATTTCAGTGAGTGCATCACTTTAAAAAGAAAGAAAAGATCAAAATATTGTTTCCTTATAAAGATTTGTTGATAAACTTGCTTTTCTTTGTGAAATCTGGACAAGTAATATTTTGATATATGGCTTTATAAGCCATGCAGGTATGAGAGGTTAAATAGGAGAGAAAATTCTTGGAAGTGCTTAATTTGACATTTTCAGAGATTATTATATTTTGAAGTAGCTTGGTTCAGTAGGGTCTGCTCGTGGGATTCTGAGTGTACAATGCTTGTGCAGTTATGTAACCCAGCCTTCTAACCTGAAAACTTTTTTCTACTGGAGTTTGACAGATTCTCAGCCTGTGGTTGAAATGTCTTGGTTTACACCGGTTGAGGTTCTATTCGATGTGTAAAGCCACTTGCAGAGTACTTTCCTGTTACTTTCTATAGAAATTGTGATCCAAAACAAATTCCTTTGCTCCTCATGACTGGGGTTGTTCTGAGATGCTGGAATGGAACATGATTAGAGGGAATAATTGCTCCATCTGCTCTCTGAACACTGCAGTAATGTAACAGTACAAAGAGAGGTGAGCACACACATTTGTAGAGTTTCTGGTCCCAGCTCTCCCACTAGTTTAATGTGACTAGAAACTTCAAAGAAGAATTTGGCTGAAGTAGGGAAGGACAGTACATAGGACTTGCCTGTCTGCAGTACAAATGCTTCCTTTATACTTGGACTGAAGAAGAGGAACTGACCTTCACCTCTTCCAAGAAGGAAGGAAGTTTGGGTTTGTTAAATTGTTTTGGTTCTTGGGAATAGATCACAGCCTCAGTCAGGTTTTCTAACTATTGCTGTATACATTTGTACAGAGGAAAGACAAAGATAATTAGTGTGTTTATGGATGACACATTTTATTTCTTTTTTTTTAATGCTTGAAGTTTTGAAGCTCCCTAACCCTGCTGGGGAAGGTGAAGGGTTTTTCCCTACTGTCTATGAAACAAAGTAATGCATTTCACTTTGATCAATGAAAAGTATAGGTTGTTATAATCATGTCTCCATTAAAGAAATCAAAATCTTTATGTATCAAAGGGATACATCTTTCAGTGGATGGCTTTCACAGTCTTAAAACCATATTTCAATACAATCAGAGTTGTGGATACAGCTTGACTGTGTTGTGAATTGCCCTTGCAAAAAGGCTTTGAAATAGGTACTGCTCATTAATATCACTAATGACTTTTGGTGTTTCATTGATACCTGTGAGCAAAAACTGAGAGACAAATTGTCCATTGCTGTTGTCCTTGGTAAAACTGCAAGAGTAGAGTTTGGCCCAGAACACAGGCAGGTCAAAAGAAGTTGTCCTATTAGTGAGGTGTCACAGGAGAATGAGAATGTATTAACAGTCATTTTGGAGGCATCTCCTATGAAGAATTGTTTAAGAAGTACTAATTGAAGAAGGAATTCATATTTAAGTGTTGAGGGTGTGTAGGATTTTGTGCCTTGGTGTTTTGCTGCAAGACAACATAATCAGTGTCAGGACATGTCAGATTAAATGTTTTGTAATAACCAAATTGTTTAAGTGACACAGCTTGCAGTAACTGAAAGGAGGGAAAATTCACAAGTGTGAAGTATAAAAGAGGGAATGTTTGACCTAAGTAATGAAATCTGCAAAAACTCCACTTCAGCCTTGTCTCCCAATGCTGACAGTTAACCATTTCAGTAGAGAAAAATTTCTACCCAAAAAACTGGATGAAGGGTGTAGACATTATAGCCTTCAACTTAAAAGCATAATGGGTCTTACTTCATAGGAATAAGCTGAAAAATGTCTTGATGTTTTGGTAGTCTGTGCTCATTTTATTTCTAAAGCACCAGAAGTGGTTTTCACTATTTTGTGATGTGCAGCTTTTGCCTTCCCAGTCTACTATAGTAATAGAAAATGTGCCTGAAAAATTTGTTATCCCCCCGTGCTCCTAAAGACAGGCTGAGCTAAATATGCATCATTGCTGACAGATGTTTGTTTAGCCTGTTTTTCAAAAATCTCTAATTATAGACTTGCCCCAGTATGTCTTCTAGTCACTTTGGACCTTATTTGTTTTTGGATGTTTGAACAGAATCTTGATGTCTTTTGCTACATTGTTAAGCTGTTACTTACCCTCTTCCTGGCTTTTGAGAATGGTGGGCACCTTCTGTTTTTATAACACCTTTCATATAATAAAAGCAGTGTCTGTTATATTGTTTAGACAAAACAGACTTCTTTCTTTTTTTGTAGGTCAAACTTTTATGCTCTCTGTGTTTATTTGGGGTTGGTGTGGGATTCTTTATGTTTGGTTGTTTTTTTGTGTAATTTTTTTCCTGTGGATGGTTTACATGACCTCTGTACTTAAACCTAGATCTATTAGTCCAGCTAACCAATTACCAGTACAAGGTAAATCTGAAAAATTACTTCACATTTCCAACCTAAAATACTCTGATTTATTCACTGAAATATGATGTTTGCCATTTCTGCATCAGCCTAGAATTGTTGACTCATGCAGTCTGTGATTCACTGTAGCTCTGTATCTCTCTACAGCACTGCTGCCTACTCAGTTGTTCCCATCTTGTAATTGTACTGTTGTAGGTTCCTGCTTTGCAGCTCTACTTACATAACTGCATCCTATTTTCAAACCACTCCTTCCACTTAGCAAAGTTATCTTGAATGATAATTTTGTCCTCCCAAAGTGCTTTCACTCCTTTCATATCTTGGAATCACTTCTCTACAGCCTTGACTGGTGTGAAGAAAGATGTGAGTTCTTGAACCTGGAAGTTCATGTTCTTCCCATTTGGTAGAAATCTGAGTACTCTTGCAAAATGGTTTTTCAAACAGCTTTTCATCCAATTTTTAGTTAAAAAGTTTAGGGTATCTTTGTTATGGTTTTCGGAAAATTATGGGATCAGTTTTAAGTCAAGTTAAATCTGTTGCTACTTTACCATCCATCCAATGTATTATTCTGCTTCAGTAATACATTTAACTGGTTAGTATGAGATTTTCATTTTTGACAGGAATAAACTAAATGCTAAATAAAAGCTGCATAAGTCTGAACAATTGTCCTAAACATTTTTGTGTTTTCTGAAGCCAAAATAAAAAAAACCCAAACCCCAAACATATACCTCTTAACATGAAATGCATCCTTTATAGGTGTTTGAAGGAATAAATTCCAAATTGCATCATCTGCAACTAAATATTACCCAAGAAACTTAAAAATAGCTTTCTCCTGATGATTAATGTTTTCAGAATTCGTTTGTGGCTACTTGCTGCTCTTTGCCCATGTTGCCAGTAGAGCCATGAGGGGAGGAAATGAGCACTGTGGATCTGACAGAAACAAGTTGTAGCTAAATGCTTTCAGCTGTTGTGCTGGCTGTTGCAGGCCAGAACACATTTTAATCTTTTTTCTAGCAGACCTAATTTCTTTACTCGTGTTCAGTCTGGCAGTAGCAAAACCTTGTAGGAGGGTTTGGAGTACAAAAACAAATATTTGAGACTTTAATGAGAATTTTTTTTTGGTAGATTCCATCACCTCTCTAATATAATTGCTTATAAATTGATACTTTAGTCAGTCCTAGTAAAATCAGTGGATTAGACAAATCAGCTGCTGATGTGTTTTACTTGGAAGTAGTAGTTGGATTTATTTGTAATGCAGTTTGACTGCAGATGACTTTTTTGCAGTAAATACATAAAATTGTGTGAGTTTCTGGATCTGTTAGGTGTGGCAGAGTGCCCTGAAGTTGGAGGCTGTGCATTTGTGTACAAATAGCAAGGAAGGTGATCAGGAGGGGGACAGCAGGATTGGCAGTGGGCAAAGGGCCTCCTTTGGGGCACAGAATCTGTTCTTTCAATGACTCTGTGCCTTCAAACCTGTTTGCCTTGCAACTCTTAGTGCTTGTCTGCAGAATGTGGCACATCTGACAAAGAGACTGCAGCCAAGCATTCACTGATTTCAGGTGATGAGATGAAATATATTTCTTCTCCTTATACCTTTATGTATATACCTATATTTCTCTTTATGTTTTTTGACCACCATTGCAGTAACTACTGCAGACATAGTTTAAAATTTTCCCCTTCACCCTACGATGTAGGGTAATTTGTTGGGTTACTTCAGTGACTTCATGTTTAAAGGTGGCTCTCGTTCAAACTTGAAGGTGTTTGTGTGCTCTTGGTCAGGAATGTGTCACTTTTGCAGTCAGATGTTCTGTGATTTCCATTCTACAGCTAGCACAACTGGATACAATTCCCCTCCTGAAATTAGTAACTTTTAATACTTGCTCTGCTAAACCGGGACCTCTGAATGATCATTTGGGCTGATCATTGTGGAAAATGAGGGTAGAAGTGAAAAACTCTCAAGACTTCATAAGAAAAGCAGAGTGAGTTCTTCCTCCTCCCCCTTCCCTTCTATCTTGTGCAGTTGGGCAATGCATTATTACTGCATCAGGTGGTAATAATGAACATTTCTGCTACAGAGTTGAAATGTGATGTTTGAAATCTGTTTGCCAAATGTAAAATTGGTGTAGTTCTAGTTCTTTCCCACGTGTTTTCTTCTATCCAGTTAAAAGCAGTCTCACACTAAGAGAACCTGTAAGTCAGACACCAAAGATGTGTCCATTCACATCTGTCTGCTTATGGCTGGCAAAAAGTTTTCTTTGGCTTAATAAAGTCTGGTAATATGTTCAAGAAAAGTTTGTCTCTAATTTTCTGAAACAGCTTTTTCCATACTCCATAGGATATTTAAATCATGACTTGTCTATAATGGTCATCAAAGTGCTAGCTGGGTGAGATAGGATTATAATTATGCCAATATCTTTACATTTCTCATAACTTGCCTCTCCCAAAAATAAGTTCTGAAGGCATTCATTTTAATTAAAATTGATCCCCTTATTGGGAGGATTAATTCTAAGTCATTCTTTTGTTTATTAAAACCTGAATCAATACACAGATTTTAGAAAATTAGATGCTGATCTTCCCATTTTAGTAAGAAATGCCAGTACCAGACACTTTCTGTGGGTTTTGTCAGGAGCACTTCCTGTTGTGCTACTGAAGGCACAATGTTGGATGGGATGGGCAGTGTGACAGTTCAGAGAGCATTTCTCATGTGATTGTCAGTGTTCCAACAACAGCTGAAGTCTGGTTAGGCTATGGAAGTAGAGCCTGTGCATGTTTTTTCCTTACATGTTTTGGGATTTGTTGGTTTGGTTTGGTTGGTTTTGGGGAGGGGGTTTAGTGGGGTGGGTTGGTTGGTTTGGTTTGGGGAGGGTGTTGTTTGTTTGGTTGGTTTTTTTTCAATGAGGAATCCCTTTGAAGTGTAGAAGAGCTGTTGAGCAGTGGTTAATGGTCGATTTTTGTGGCATCTAGAGGCAGGAGGGTGGGATCTGTTTATTCCTAGTACTGCTGTGATGGGAAATTCAAGAATCTCCTGAGTTCTTTTTAGCAGTGTGGACAAAGTTAAGAATGGTTATGCTGAAGCTGAGTGTGCCATAAATTGAGTGTTGGCCTTTCAGATCCTTTTCTCTAGGCAGAAGTACACCTACTGATTCAGACTGATTCAGCAAAGCAAAAAGTAAAAATTCTTCTGTAATCTCTACTCTCTCGTTTTGTTTTCCATTTCCTGATTAAAAGTCTTGTTTCTTGATGATGTCCCCAAAATAAAATAGTAAATGGAAATGTCTCCCTCTTCTATTGAGTCCACTAAAAAAATTCACCATAAGTTAAATAATATAACTCTGTCTTCTCTGGCCCATTTTCAATTCTTGGACTCTTGACTTCTGTGCAAGCTCTGCTGTCTGGTGCCCAGATTGTAAATGTGGCACCAGAATCCTTGCTGGCAAGTGGGAGTGACACGGGTACTTCATGGCAAAAGCATGGCTTTGCTGGCCTGCAGAAAACTGCCAAGTCCATGGAGATTTGGCATCCTGGTTTGCACTAGGAGGTGGTTAAAGTTACTAGAATTTTCATTAAATAATTCTGCATTACATCGCAGTCTTCTACAAGTATTTTTTTCATCTTAATGTCTTTGTGCATTGACGTCAGTAACCTGTGGAGAGGAAGTTTTCTCAACTGAGGCTTAACGTGACCTTGTGGCTCCCAAAAGTGATGGCATCATTTAATGAGAAAGCCCAGGGCAAAATATTTTAACTTGTTTATATTGTCCTCAGGAATTAAAAAGCCAAAACAAACAAACAACATGGAGACCTTGTTGACAAAGACTTCTGAGCTTTTGGACATTCTTTTGGCAAACATTCATAAATCTGAAATTGTTCACCGATCTAAACTTGAAAAATTCAATAGTTGTGTAAAGGACTGTATCCATCTGTGTGGAAGCATGGAAACTTTGCAAAAAAAGCAATTTGTTTTTAAAGAAAATGTAGACTTTTTGTATTAACACAAGCAGTTTTCATAGTTATAATATTTTACTTTATTTCAATTATTAAACTGTTTTATCTCAGCCTGCAGGATCTATCTTTTTCCAACTCTCCTCCCTGTCCTCCCATCCCAGCAGGGACAGTGGGGTAAGAGCAAGCAGCTGGGCTGGGGCTGGGGTTAAACCACAACAGGAAGCAATAATAATCCTGTGTTTGCTTTAAGGCTTTGAATGAGCTCTTAAATTTTTAATTTTTTTCTTCTTCTCTAAAAAGAGCATCTGCAGGACTTTTGATTCCTTTATCACTTATGAAAAACTACCTGAAGATATGTTGATTACTCTTTTGAAGTTAGCCTGATGGTTAAATTTGAGTTACAGTTTTGGGCTGATGTGGTATTATTTCCTTTTTGTTCTTTTCTCTGTGTCTTGAACTTGACCATTAGCTTCGTTTATTCTCTACATAGTACAATATTTACAAATTTCAAAGTGTCCAGATGATTTCCAAAGCTGTGGTCCTGCTCACAATTCTAGGAAAAAATAGGGTGGTCATCTAGTTCAGCTTCCTTCTCCAGGAAGGGCCAGCCCCTGAGTCTGAGGAGGTTTCTCAGTGCCAATAGTTTTGAGAGTGTCTGTGCATGGCAGTGTCACTGCTGGGTCCCAGGCAAGCTGTGCCTGTGCTCTGGTGGTCTCTCTCAACAAGGTTTTTCCTTGCATCAGCCCGTGCCCCTGCCTTTTATCCAAGTGTGTGTTTCCCAAGCTGCTGGTGCTGGAAGGGTGCAGGCAGGTCTGTTCCCTTCTGGGGGCTGACCTGGAGCAGAGCCCAGGCAGAGCAAGAGGATAAAGCAGGGATTTATTCCAAGGCCTCACTGGGCACACCTGGGCCACACCAGAGTCCAGCTGGGCCACACCCAAATGCCCCAAAATGGGCACAGAATGGACACCTGAGCACGAGGTCCCACACTTTGATAAGTTCTGCTCCATCAGCACATTAGAATCAATTGTCCAACCATAGTTCAGGGTATGAAGCTCCATCCTCCTGGTTTTTCCTTCTCCCTTCACCGCTGGTTTTGTTCTTGGGCCTGAAAGTTGTCCTTGGTGTGGAGCTGGAGCAGGAATTGTTTTGTCTGTCTGCTCTGTGAAGAGAGCTCAGTAGCACTGAATATGAAACCTAAAGCTGCCCACTAAACCAGCACAGGATCTAAAATATAAAAGCTCAAACCTAAGGCATGACATCCTGCCCCTTCCCTGCAGCAGTGTGCTGCTCTCCCTGCGTTCCCTGTGGCAGCTCACCCCACTCTGTGTCCCCAGGGCACCTCTGACAGAATTACCGCGGATTTCAGGGTCAGGTGGTGCTTTATGGCAACGTGTGCCACAAGGTATTTCCTTTAAAACCGGGCATTTTCCTCAGAGTTTAATCTTGAAAGATTCCTCTTTGTCAGCTGGGCAAGGGAAGGACTGGTAAAATGCACAAATCCTCAGGGATTCGTGTTCAGATTCCTCTCTGACAGAGCCTGTTCAACAATCTCTAGTCCTGACAGAATTAATCAAGGCTTTTGACCCTGGTGATCTGCTGAGAACTGGATGGAGCCTTGAAATTCCCTCCCTCAGGACTCCCGAGGCAGCACGTGCCAATTCCAGAAGGACTTTACTCTGAGACTGTGTTTTCTCTCTGTTACCTCTCTGCTGTGGGGTTTTTGTTTTCTTTTTAAACTCTAACGTGAGAACACAGCTTGAATCTTTTATCAAGAGCTGCTGTGATATCAAACAGTTCAATATATGTTACGAAGTGGGGGAAAGTGCTGTGTTTCTGCCTGTGCAGAGGGAACTCTGACAGGAATTTTTGTAAAGAATTCTGATCTTGTTGCCCCAGAAATTCCTTGTTTGTATGCTTTTTTATACATTTAGAATATGCCTGTAGCCACAGCTTCTCTTTCTAGCCCCTCATTTCCATATTCCATTTTCCTAATAAATTTATTTTTCTGTTTTTTTTTTTATAAAGACCAATAAATTTCTTTTCCAGATTTATTTCTGTGTGCACCAATGAAGTAAAACTTATTGCATATATGTAATTTTGTATTTTTCTGTATTTTCAGAAGCGGAACTAAGCTTTATAAATAATTCTATTTGCCTTTGCTTGTCATCATGTGGATTATTTTTTTTTCACTGTATTGAGTTTTTAATTACTAAATCCCAGCAGCGGATGTCATTCTTTCATGATAAATGCATTTATTGCATCTTATCACTTTAGGATGTGCTTCAGTGATACAGAAGATGAGAAATAACAGGCATTGGGTTTGTTATTTACTGTCTTGAGATTCCTCTTCTGGCTCAAATTTTCAGATGAGTTCTGTCATTGTCTTCAGTGAATCTGAACCATAGACTATGTGACTTCTGTTGGAGTGTAGCTGAGAACTCCTGCCTCAAAAAGGTTTTTTGGTTTGTTTTTTTGTCATATAGGAATGAGGCTTTCTTAAGTCTTCTAAGAAATTACAAATGGCTTTATCTGTTCCCCTGCTTCCCCCCATCCCCACTGAAATTCTCATCTGCTTCTAAACAGGAGTGTGTGGATTTTGGGTTGGGTTTTTATTTGGTTGATGGGGTTGGGTTTTTGTTGTGGGGTTTTTTCTGTTTCATTCAAAAGCAAAATCTGCTGCATGTGCATTGAGAGATATTGAGCAAAATAATGTTTTCTAATCCTCTCTGGCTTGAAGAAATAGCATGAAGATGCTTGCAGGGTTGGAATTGTAGAGTATAAAGTCCTGATGAGAATTGAGCTCCTGATACTCGAGATGGATCTTTCAGAAATAACAAGCTTAATATTTAAATAGACAGTGTGTGGACAAACAGGGCAAAGGAAGAAGGTCAGGTAGAACTGAGATAGATGGAAACAATACCTGGGGAAGCAGGGATCTAGCAGGAATCTACCTGCAGGTATCTAGCAGCTCTGAGCTCCTCAGTTAGAAAGGCTTTTTGTTGGACTGGGTGGCTCTGGGTCCTGTAGTCAGTAGGTGAAGTTGGGAAGTGGAAGAGAAGATGGAAATATCTCCTGATGCTGGTGGATATTTTTGTTAGCAGTTTTATTATCATCTTGTAAAAAACTAGGGCTGTTAGGCATGAGATTTGTGTTTGAAAGGGCAGAGTTGTTGTGCTGATGGTATATTTTGATCTGTATTCTACAGCAGAGCTGTCAGTTTTCTTGCCAAATTTAGGCTGATGGTTGAAGCAAATTACAAACTATACCTCTCTTTCCCTTGATACTCTGAGCTGGCAAGAGCAGCAGCACTATCTTAGCCTTTCCCACCATCCTTCTGGCGTTTCAAGCATGTGTTAATACTTCTTTCCCTTTTTGCACTCTCTCAAGTGTCTCTCCCCTCCCGACTAGGAGGCAGCTGGCACCTTCCAAAGCCCATAATGGAGGCACATGAACTGCAGTGGAATATGGATGAGGAAGAAGAGAATCTGTCATTATCTTGTGATGGCATGTTCTGTTTTTTCTCTCTCTCCTCCTGCTCCACCCTTGCTGGGCTGTTTACTCCAGACTGATTCAAACCTTGTCTGTTGAGCCATTTATCCAGCTGAAGGCAAAGGGAATAGCAACTTAGAGTTGCATCACTGTGCACTTATTTTTTCTTCCAGCAATTAAATAACCTTTTTGCATTTGGACTCAGGAAAAGATTCACATACTCTTTATCCCATAAATGTTGTTGGCTTAACTAATTTTACAACGATAGAGAATGAAATTCTTCCAGGAGGAAAATGAAGCATCTTGCAGTGTGTATGCCTAAAAACCAGAAAGTTATTTTCTGCTTGACTCAAGATTTAATTTAATTTGATCTAGTACCATATTTAATTAATTTATAATTATTATTTTTGTGGTAGGCAATTATAAATATATTCTGCCTGTATTTTGTTATGTACAGTATTTGAAAAAATTGTTGGATTGTCTTGGATGCTAATTTTGGAGCTAAAATCTCAGTTTAGATTTGACAAAATCTTCCAGAGCTTTTTGTGGGGGCTAAGCCAGCTCACTGAAAGGAGGAAAAAACCACAATTACAAGTCAGTAACACAACAAGGCCAATAAGAACTCAGTATTTTGTCAGAAAGAAAGTGATAATATTTTTTTCTTCTTTCTCCATTCTTCAAATTTCAGTTAAAAGCTCATGTATTTATGCTTAACTGCTGGACTGTCATCATTCTGTGATGCATGACCTTTGAAATAAACAGTGTAGTAATCAAAATTCTCCTGCATATATGGCAACTAGAAGGCTGTTTTTTGTCTTGAATTTTTCTGTGCTGAAACATAATGTTTCAGTTCCAAATTGTTCCTGTAATAGAGTCCAGGGTTTGTGTTCAAATGGGTGTTGTTCTGCCTTTATGTGCCTGACATATAGAATATTATGCCAAAGGAAATGAGAATGTTTGGGCATGTATTTGGAGAAGCCAAGACATTTTAATGTAATGATGCTGTAAACCACAGGTTGGTCTTCTGTTGTGGCCTTTCAAGTGTGAGACTCTTTGAATCTTTCTTGAGTTTCTATTTATAGTTCAAATATTACCTTTGTATGAATTTTTTCCCAGTATTTTATAACATAATTGCTGGTGTAGACTTTGGCCTCCCCTTGGTAAAGCTTTCTTAAACATAATTTTGAGTTTTTAAAAATCCCCTCGTGCTCTAGCTGTCCTTTCTGCCCCTGACTTGTGCTGTCTGTGTTTTGTAGAGAACGTTCCAGAAGAACTCCGAGAGCCATTTTACACAGACCAGTATGACCAGGAGCACATCAAACCCCCTGTTGTTAACCTGCTGCTGTCTGCCGAGCTCTACTGTCGTGCTGGGAGCCTTATTCTCAAGAGTGATGCTGCAAAACCACTTCTAGGTCATGATGCTGTTATACAAGCCCTGGCACAAAAAGGCCTTTATGTCACTGACCAAGAAAAGTTGGTGACCGAACGAGATCTTCACAAAAAACCAATTCAGATGGTGAGTGGTCAAAGCTTGTGTGTTCCAGCTCTCCTCTCCATCTGTGTGCTCCCAAAACCTACAGATCTGTCCTTTAAAAGGCATCACTGTGATGAAGTGTTTTTCTCAGGTGTTCAGTGGGATTCCTTACTGGGAAGTTTATAATTGGTTTAGTTTGGGGTTGTTTGGATCTCACCAGCTGTCAGTGCAGGTGTTTCTTCTGTATTAATGCTGGAATACACCTGTCTTCCTACTTACTTCAAATGGTACATTTTTAAATATAGCAGTGACAATATGATCACTTTGATTTCAGCTTTACAGTCAGCACTGACTGTAAGTGAATCTTTCTGTGCTGGAAAAGGCTGAAAACATTCTTGGGCAGAAATCTTTGGTTAAAAGCTTGAAAAAAAAAGGTTTTAATGGCAAGCAATTCAACCTAATAACATTGAATAGTCACCTGTTGCACACTAAGTCAATGTGAAACACACAACAATGGTATTTTTTAATAATATGTCTTTGCTTTATACAACTGCTAATTAAATCCTTAGTTCAACTGATGAATGATTCTATTAGTAAGCTCCTAAGTCATGGGTTTTCTTCTTTGTTTGGAGCTGGCTTGTAAAAAATTAACTGTAAAAAGGTTGTCTACATATGTTTGTTTAGCAAATGGCAGTATGATAGAAAAGATGCTAATATATTTAAAGTATTTTAAATTATCACCTTTTTATAGTTGTATTTGATATTTAATCTAGAGAATAAATGAAGTAAACAAAGTATTTGTGGTCAGTGACCTGTAGCTGCCTCTAGAATGAAGGTGTGTGGAAATGAATGTAACTGTGGTGATCTTAGAGGTGTTTTCCAGTCTAAATAATTCTATGTTTTTAAGTGATGCAAAATTTGCAGGATACTTGCAATGCTTGTGGGTGGTTAGGAGTGTTCCTAATGCTTACAGAAGTCAAAGCATTTAAGAAACAAACTTTCTGACTGTTTGTTTTTGCAGAACTTAATTCTGTTCTTGCTTCTGAAGGAAAAGAAGGTTACTGACTTGCATTTATGAGCCTCTGCTTTCCCCATTTGATTCTTTTCATTTGATCTCTGTCCAGAGTAGTTGTAAGAGCCACGTCTTCCCAGAGTTCTCAGCTGGAAAAAAAAAAAAAAAAAAAGATGTCACTATTACCTAATTTGTTTTGCTGATGTTTGATTTAGTAATTCATGTTGCTTAAAATGCATTTCAGGAGTCATTTGCTGTTTGCCCCATGCTTGTGAGGCTGTGTGTGTTTGCCCAGAGTTGTTGAGGTCTGGCCAGCAGGAAGCCACTGACACAGGAGCATCACCAGGGTTGATGTCCCCAGGCTCCTGCTGTGCCTGGGGGTCCCCACTCCATCCCAGGGACAGAGGGATGCTGTGACAAGCCCAGGAACACAACTGGCCTGGGCAGGAACACAGCCTTGTCCAAAGGAACTGCTCCCACAGACATGGCTGTGGGCTCCACACCAACATCCTGAGCCCCAAGAGTTTTCCTTTGTCAAACTGTGCTCTCATTCCTATGCAAGCAGCATTATATTTTAATTGGAAAGCCCCTACCCTTTTCCTTATTATACTATTAGTAAAGTTGGCAGAGAACTTCAAATCTGGCTGTTGCAGCATTAACAGTCTTTTCCCTTGATGCCTTCCAGTACCCTTTCCTATTATTCCATATGTCACAGTTTCTACAAGTCTTACAAATTTAAGTGTATATCCAGTTTTAGAGCACGGAATAATCTTTCTTTTTTGGTTATGTAGAACAGAAAGTTTTTATGTGTAATTAACACATATGTTCCTTTAGTAGACCAGATTGTGTTAAACCCATGTAAAATGTAATTTTGAGTGATTTAATAGAACATAATATGGTTGTCATTCCTTTTGGTGGCTTGTCTTCCCCAGGAATAGGGGAGAGATGATGTTTGTTAGTGGATGTTTCTTGTTACCTTCTCAGTTGGTACTGTACTTTCTCTGGCTGAAAAGGGGTGAGTTATAATAGAAAATGGAACTCTGGAAAGAGATTTGACATGGAATGTTGTAATTTTACACAAGTATTCCAACGTGTGTAGCTGTGGCCAACAGACTTGCAATTCCTAGGCCTGGGTGTTTGCCCAGTGGTGGCTGTGGGGATTCATTGTTGGTTTAGCTCACCTGTGACCCCTGAGTGGAGCAGGCATTCTGGCCTTCTCTCTCTCTCAGGTGGAACTGGCTGGAAGCTCCTCAGGTATTGAATTGTGAGATGTGGAGCAGAGGGATGTGCTGCTGTGTGCTGGGCTCAGGGTGGATGGCACTTTGCCTGTCAGCCATGGCTGACTTGGTGCTTTAGGATCTGGTTTGAGGGGCTGCAAATGCTGTGTTTGTGTCCTTCTATGTGTACATGATGGATACAGATGGTGGTACACAAATACTTGTATGTACACAAATCAGTTTGCCCTGGTGGAATGGGGTAGCCAAGAGGCACTCAGGAAACCAACCCATGGCAGCAAAGGCTTCTGTTGAAGCTCCCCTGTGTGGTCTGATGAATTCTTTTATTCTGTCTCATGTTTGGTTTGTTCACATCTCCTGTTTCATTCCTGGTGAAACCAAAAGCTGGGTTATTCAGTGGCGTCTCAATTTCTGCTCTCCATATATTGCAAGATATTAAAACTTAATTCCATATTTATTTTTGTGAACTCTGTGTTTGATAGGATCATCCTGTTTTTAATTTTGGTAGGGGAGCAAAATACCCAAGTAGCATGTTATTTCTCTTCTGATTGAGATTTGTATTTCAATCTGTATTTCTACTATATTCTATCTGTATTTGTATTTATATTTTGTATATCTGTCTATACTTGTATTTCTACTCTGCTCTGCTAGACTTAGTGTAGAGCCTGGAATTGAAAGTGTTGACCAAGAACCAGAGTACTTCTCTCCTGGAAAATATACTTCTGTACAAAAGGAATCATCTGATGTTTAAAAAGTTTATGGAAGCTAAGTTGTAAAAAAAATTTGCTAAGATATTTATATCAGTTGGCAAGTTCCAATTGCATTAAAAAAACAAATCTGTCTTCAGCAGGCACCCTCATATGAAAATGTGAGATTTTGACCTGCTCTGGAAATCAGGAATAGCAGAACAATTCAGCATGGTTCTGATAATGATGCAATAGTTTTCTAATGCTTTCAGCTTTGATATGCATAGGTCACTGTTCAAGGCAAGCTTAACTTTGTTTTTCTATGCTGATCTATTTTTTAAAATTTTGTATTTTCTTCATAACCCATTTGACTTAGACCTTCAAATGTCAGATACACAAGAGGAAGGCAGTTTGGATTCTTTCTTATATTTTCTCATATAAGCATTGTATCTTTGTTTTAAAAATATATTTATCTGTTCTTGCAGGATAAGTCAGAGGAGACTTTTATACAAATTTCTCCATCATGACAAGAATTTTATATTAATTGAATAATTTATTTTCCATGCCAAATAATTTTACAAGAATTCTGACATTTAATCAGACTGGTCACTTGGTATTCAAATGGTCTCTTTCAATTTGCTTCAAGTGCAGGGAAGAATAAACAGATTCATAGAGGAATTAAGAAATGCTTTCCTTCCCTCAAGTCCTTCCAATGCACTTCTGCTGAATAAAAAATCAGCATCTCAGTTCACTTTGCAGGGACATTGAAGTTACATAACTGCCCCAGCAGTGGACATCTGTCCCTAATGTGAAGGGCCAAAACTATCTGAATTTCTGGCTTGAGGAGTAATAATGTCAAATCTTAAATACTTGTTTAAAACCAGTGTTGTTAGGGTGTGTAGAGGTACAATAATGTCACAGACTTTTACCAAATTTGCACCAGAAAAATCTATTTGCCTAAGCTTATTATTGTGTATTGGTAAAACATTCTCAACTGACTAAAAAAAAAATAGTTATTAACTTGCAAGGCATTTGAAGATAGTTAGTTCTTAAATAAAATTTAGTGACTAGAAAAATGTTAGTGAATACCCTGTGCATAAATACTACATCCAAGAAAATATGCCAGACAAGTATTTTTTATGTTTTCAGTGTGGGAAAGTATAAAAGCCATGCTAAGCCTAATATAACCAAAAAGCATAACCTTGTTAAAGTTGAACTCTCAATTCAGAACAATAGTGTTGCAAGAAAGTCAACCAGCTGAGCAGCTGCTTTACACTTACACCCATGTCTAATTACTGTCATTAATCAGGTAACACCTAAATCCTTCATAAAATTCTGCAATTTTCAGCCAAGGTGGAAAGGGAATGAGAAGCTCCTGCAAAACTTCAGCAAAAAGTCCACAATAGCTGGTAGGGATAAAAATTGCTGCTTTCCTAATTCTGAGACATTATTTGTGTGTATGGGGTTGAAATGTAAAAAGCAGTGTACTGTCATGCAAGTGGTGTATCCATTTAGCTGCAGATTGCTGCCTTCCTTCAAGATGTCTGTTGGGAGGAAGCCTGGCAGTAATTTCTCTGGAGCTGTTTGTGAATGTGGACTAGAACTGAGGTGCAAGGAGGTGTGCCTGTTAGCTAGTTAGTAGTCATCAGGAGAGCCTGTCTGAGGCAAACAGCTCTGTTTGTTCCATTACTGCTCTCATGGTTTGCAGTGGGGGCATCTCAGGGAGACAGATGCAGGTTATTCGGGCACATAGCCCGGGAGCTGGGCTCTGGGATCACACCTATGGTGGCCCACGTGCCAAAGGAGACTCATTTCTCAGACTGGAGCAGAGCAGACTGCAGTGAATCCCCTGAGGAAGGAGCAGAGGTGAGCCCAGGCACCTTTGCACCAGTTTTGCTTTTCTGTAGCGCAGAGCTGATTGCAGAGTTAGTCAGAGCCAGCGAAACTCCTGCGGGGAGCAGGGGCACCGGGGATTGATAGTGTGAGGTGTGTACATCCCCACAGCCACATCCTGGCTCTCCTTCTGCAGGAGATAACACACAACAAGTGGGGAACTCATCCTGCACTCCAGACTTTTGGTCTCCGTGGCAGACTGCACTCCCTGGGAGTGACAGTGCCTTTCATCAGGGTGTGTTTCTCCCTGAGGAAGGGCTGCAGCAGCTCACCTGCTTACTTGCAGCTACATGCTGCAGTCTGTGCACTTGCAGGCTCTACAGCCCCTTTCACTCTGCCCTGGAAAGCAGCACAATGTGTACTAAGCACTTCACAGAACAAAGTAAGATGTGGTTTCTGCCCCGAAGAATTTTTTTTTTTCTGATTTTAGGCATGATGCAACAAGTTTCCATTCCATGCTATTGTAAATTAGTAATTAGATGAAGACGCATAAAAAGAATTTGCAGTTACTTGACTTGAGCCCATAGATACCATAATTTGTTAGTTAAAGCACCAGATTTTACCTGCCTTGTGATATATAATCATCTTTGAAAGTGGCATGTTTCAGAGAACATTAAAATAATAAGCAAATATAGTGGTGAAACCTGAGTTCAGTGAGTCTGATGTGCTGTGTAGAACCAGTCTGCTGTGGGTTTGGGCTGGGAAAATGTAACCTTTAGATGTTCCATATTTTTTGTTCCATTTCTAGTCTCTTCACATGCATTTCCTCGTAAGGTTCTCATTTGCTTGAAAACAGGGACCCAGTATTTTTGCTGGATTTACTGTGTCAAATGTCCCATCCCACTTCAGTCAGCACTGCACTAACCCCTGTTTGCCACAGTGAGGTTGTTCCAGGCTCCCTCACACTCGGGCTGCCAGTTCATGCTGGGGCCACAGGAGCTGCTGCAGCCCTCCACAGAATTCATTCTGCACTTCCCATTTGAACTGGGAGCTTCATGTCCTGTTAGCTTTTTTCCAAGCAATTTTTGTTGACTCATAGCCTGGGCATTTTGTTTTGCTTGCTGCTTGTATTTAATTATGTTTTTCTGGTATGTAGAAAATGCTTTTTTTTCTGTATAAATAGTGTGTTGGGATGTTTTCTGCAGTGTGCTTGTCTAGAATTTAACGAGTGCAAAACCTGCAGGTTATCAGTGTGAGTTACAGAAGGGTTTGTTGTGCTTCTGTGTATCAGTATCAGAAGTTTGTGGAACACTTAGATATCCACAAAGGCCTCTGCAGCATCCTTTGGGTTTTCATGGAATGCTGTCTGCTCAACTTGTGCACCAAGTGTGGCACCTAATGTGGAAGGTGGCAAAGCTGCTACACCAGAGTTGTACCTATAAAGGGTACAAAGGAGGGATGCTTCCCTGGTCCTTCCAGCAACTCTAATGCTAAAACCCCTAAGGCTTTCCATGATTTCTCCAGCTTTAATTGTAGTTGTTGTTGTTTTGAGTTTTTGTTGCTTTTTTTTTTTTAATCCAGCATCCCTTATTTCAGTACAAAAATCTATGCAGTGTTTTGGTCTTAGGGTTCCAGCACTGTAGCTGGCATTTCAAACTTGTATTACTGAGAGTTCTTGCCTAGAAGATAACTAAATCTGATTGTGCTTTTTAGCAGTTCTTGTAGGGTTGATTTCAGTTGTGCAGAGCTAGTGAATAAACTGCTCCTGGAAAGTGCCTTCTCAGAACTGCCATGAAATCCCTGATGGATACAGATGTTTACAGAGCTGCCCTTACACTGGCCTTTGCCAGCTGAACAGAGTAGGAAATATTTAGAAATAGCAGCACATTTCCTCGTGCTTAGTCTAATGTAAAATTGTGGTAGCTATATTTAATCTTTTACTAAAATGAGGAGAGAATATTGCAGTGTGTATTCCAAATGAGATACGTGATCTGCTAAATCAAACTGCTGCTTTTGGAATAAAGACAGGAAATTAAATGAACCTCGAGGGAAGGTAGTACCTCCCAAAGTCAAGTCTCCTGCCTCTCAGGAGAAAATAATGCAATGCATTCTTCTTGTCTGTTGTCTATTTTGTTCACTTCCTTGCAAAATAGTTGTTCTTCTTTGCCTTGAACAAACTCAAGTTTTGAACCAAAGAGTTTCTGATTGTGTTCTAGTTATTATTCCATCTTGTGGTGCTTTTAACCTGCAGGGGAGGGAGAGGTGAAGAAAAAGGGGGTTATGGTGGTGATTTAATTAAAAAAACCCCAAACAAACACCTGAGAACAGACCAAAATCCACTCCTGAAGCACAAAAAGAAAACTAGTTAAAAGGAGGAATAAATTATGAGAGAAATATGTAATGAATTAGGCCCATAAAGAATGCCAGATACCATGCTTTCTAAAAAATGCTTTCTAAAAAGGTCAGGAAGTATTTTCATTAACCTTGGAAGAGGGACTATTTTGTTAACCACAGTTTAAGAACATTTTCTTCCTGTTTCAATAGCACTGTTACATAGTGTGGTTCAGCTGGTGGTTTGTTGGTAAAGATACAAAGAACTTTCTTTGTATCTTTAAATATGGGAAAAAGAAAATTTAAATAAATGTTTAGGAATATCCTACTTCTACTGGGTTAAGTATATTTTGGAGGACACTAACTGAGCTATTAGGAACAGATGTGCCTATGAATTGTTTTACAGACTACCTAGAAGGATTTTCTTCATCAGTTTGTTTGAATCATGGTAAGGAGGAGAAATCTTTCTTAATACCCTTGTACTGGCTAGCACAAAGCTAGAAATGCTCCGTGGTTGTAGCAGGCAGCTGAAGAGCACTGCTTTCTTCCTATTATGGCAAATAGTGAGCAGCTTTTAGCAGGAGGTGTGGGGCTGTCGAGTAAACACAAGGAGAGCTCCACTCCCAGCTCTGTGTGGCACATCCACACAGCAGCAAGGGGACTGAACCACTCTGGCTGTGGAAGGAAGACAGTTTGTGCTCCCCAAAATGTGGCAGCTCTGCTCCAGTCTAGTACAAAAGAACATTTGGAACCTGCATTTGTCCATCTGCACACATAAGCCTGGCAATCTGCCTGCCTTTATCAGCAGAGAACACACTCTGTCATTACAGTAGATGGATCATAACAAAATCTTTGTTCTTGCAAACTCTGTGGAATTTAACATTATGAGATTTTCATTTCCTGAGGTTGAATGAACAAAATATCCTAAGGTCTCTATAATATATCTATTCTTGTGTGACAGTTAGGGAAATTCTGTAAATAGCAATGTATGTCCATGGCTGATAGGAACTGGTAGGGTTATATGAACTAGGATAAAATTATATTGCCTTGCAGACATGCATCTCCAAATCAGCCAAAGCAAAATCCAGTAGAATTTGTCCTATGTAAATAAAACAAGATTTACATTAAAAGATCATCTGATTAGTCTGAGTTTTAAATTGACTATAATATTGCTCTGTAGGAAACTATCTAGTATAAGTGTAGATGATCAGTTTTCCCTCATGTATCAGGTGGTCATGAGGAAGGATGTCTCCCGTTATATTTCTTTGCCTTCCCAAATCATGAATCTATGACCAGTGAAAAAAGTAGTAAAGTACATGTTAGAAAGAAATCCTGCAGCTTTATCATTTTAGAATAATGGAAGAGGTTATCTCTAGATTTATATAATCACCTAGCAGTAGCCAGAGATCAAATCAGTCAGCTGTCATGACTGATGACATCCCTCTGAAGCTGGAATGGCAAGAGCTTTTATAAGATCTGAGTTGAGTGTTTGGGATACAATGCAGAAGACACAGCAGTTGTTATGTATGACATAAGTATACACAATGTGAAGTGGGTATTGAAATTCTTTTAACTGTTTGGTTTCATGAGGAAGTGGCAGGTTAAAAATATTATGGCCTCTAAAAGAAGAAAACTACATGAGAAGCAGAGAGAACATGTAGATATTGGGGTAAGCACGTAATGGGTCATCAGATGAATGGTACATGATGCAATTATTAAATATATATAGTTTGTAATATGAAATCTCATTGTACAGGAACATGTATCTTAAATATGGAACTGATATGTCTGTTACATTATTAAAGGGTACTCATATATTGAAGTCAATGGCAGTAAGTGGTATTTAGGAGCAAACCACTGCAGTAGGTGCCAATTAAGTGCTGTTGAAGGATAGATGGCATTTTCTCCCTGTTTGTCAACAGCATTTATTCAAAGGTGTAATTACAGAAGTTGTACCACCTCACCCTCTTTTTACTGATGCTGACCTGCAAATTATAAATTAATTCCTGGGGTAAGGGGGGCTTTGTTTTGCCATATCAGCTGTCAGAAGAACCCTACCATCAGAAAGAAATTTAAGGAAAAGGAGACTTTCTAAAATCTATTGTGTAGCATCAACTCCTTAATTCCTACCCGTGTGAACACGAGCAGTTTATTCCCTTCCTTTTTGCAGCAGCTCTTTGATGTGTGGGCAGGTGATGTCTCTCAGGCCCTTTATTTCCCAAACATTTCTCCATTGCAAACAGCCTCGTTTGGTGGCTGTTCCCTGACAGGTTGTGCTGGAGCCTGGACCCAGGGTTCCAGCTGACCCTGGCAAGGCTTTAGGGCTGCTGGGGTGTTCCTGTGAGTGCTGACAGTCCCTAACCTCACATCCTGCCTGCTCACCAGCAATTTGCTTCTGTGTTCTGTGCTCCAGTGCAAAAGGTTAATACAGACTTTTCCTGACTCTGTTCTCTGTCATATGAAGATGAATTTGGAAGTGATTATACCATATGTTGCTGAAACAGGCTTTGGTGGAAAATACCCTGCACTTGATTTCCCTTCTTAAGGGCACTCTGTGAGGTAATAAACATTTGTGAAAGCTCCCTGCTCTATTACATGGAAAGAATTGTGTAAATCCCACTGGTATGTTTCTGGGGCATTGTTTTGCCAAGACAGCCAATTCACTTTGAAGCATGGGCTGAAAAAAAAATAAAAAGTTTGAATGAATTACAGGACTCTTCCAAGTTGCATCCTAACACATGAAAGGGAAACAACAAAATGGACAGAAGGTTGATGGAAAGAAAATTTACTTCACAATTATGAAGGCTTTACTTGTTTGATTGTTTCTTTTCCTTACCCCTGTTCTTAACTCCTCTGCTCCCAAAAGCAAAACCAAACCATCTAATGGTACTTAGAAGTTCAGTGTAAAGACAGCTGTGTGTTTGTGAGGTTCAAAATAATGTGACAACCTACAGAAAGGTTGGAAATTAATGAAGTTCAGGATATCATTTTGTCAGGGAAGTCTCATAACTTCTGTGTTGAGAAATTCTTTATGGTGAGCTGTATCTTGTAAGGCAGATACCTGCAAAGGATGAACCTATTCCAACTCCTTCTTTCAGCTTTTCTTAAGCAACAGGAAGAAATACAAAGAACACTTAACTTAGGAAGTTGGGAAGTACAATAGCATGGTAATACTGCAGTTGATAAAGAAATATGTATACGTGCTACCAAAGAACTGCTGGAGAGAAGCAAATCCTGATTCTTAAAGAGTGATGCATATGTATGAAAATTCTTATTTTTCCAGGTCAAAGCTTTGGGGGGAAAAATCCCCCAATCCTCCTAAAGTACTATGCACTTTCAACAACAGCAGCAAAAATACCCCTATGCCTCTAAGCACTGAGGGATGATTTATCTGGTTTTCCCAGAGCATTGGGAAACTGAGAACTTATGTAACAGGCTCCAAGTACCTTGGTATGATTGGCTTGTAGTGCTTGTGGGGGAAGGAGGAGAATTCAGCCTTGCTTGTTCTAACAGGATCTAATGTCCTAATGACTTCACACCATTCTGCTCTTATCATATCTGTGGCTGTAGTGTCAATTATTTTAGGTTCCTTTTCTTAAACAACTTTAAACTTTCCTTTATGAGAGAAGGCACTACCTTTGTGATTATTGTAGTTTGCTTTTTTTCAGCTGAGGTGGGAGCTTCCATTACTCTGGGACTTATTTCTCTTCTTGCCCCACCAAATTTAGAGGGGGAACTGATTACTGCTGTAATTCATCATTTTCCCCACACATTTTGCCTTCTCTTTAAACTTGATCAGTGATGAGTTTTCCTTCCAGGCCACTGGTAAAAGCAGTAAGAGAGCTGATAACTCATTCATGTGGTGTTTCTTGAAAAATTCACCAATTCATTCGTTGCTGCTTCTATGCTCAGGGCTGCACTATAAATCAGTTTAATGTATCCAGCATTAATCAGTCTCTTTAATCAGTTAGATGCCTTACACTCATAGTAAGTCCTGCACTTTTCACTTATATTTATATGTGAATTTAGAAAGTGGTTTATATTCTGTTAGTTCATGTTTAAATTGGCATGTGTTCATTTATCATCCCTATATCAAGCTGCTTTTTGACTCTGAAATTACTTTACATGAGATCAGAAGAAGGATTTGGGGCATTAAAATTATTTGTATTGTCTGTTGACTCTTAAAAAAATCCATTGTTTCATGTCTTCTAATCTTTTGGAATGTCCCCAGTGTTCTTAGACTTATTGGAAGAATAGCTCAATGTGTACAGATTACTCTTCTTTAATCCTTTTGTACTTTTAAAAATCTGGTATTTTTTTCTTTCCCTGTTTGCTCCAGACTGAGATGAAGATTTAGGTTAAGCATGAAATTGGCAGACTTGCAGATAATCCAAAGACTATCAAAAATTAATGTATTTTCTAGAAGACTGAATTAGAACTCCCTTTTTAAAAAAGGAAATGCATGACTAGTGTAGTCAGCTTGCAGGTCAGTATGTTAACTCCTCACAGAACTGAGATATTTCCCACCCTTAGACACAACAAATGTCCTCAGTCATCAAAGAAAGGAGCCACAAGCTGCCTTTTTTAGGCTGAAACCTTGGACAGCAGCACAAAAGCCTGTCAGCACTTGGGTGGTTTAAAAAGTGCTGTGTTTAATGGTATCAGTGCATGTCTCTCCTGCCACTTGTGTCACTTTTTCCCTTGATGAAGAAGCTCTTGGTTCAGATTTACTTTTAGCTAATGTAAGCTGCCATCTTGATGACTAAATTAAGGATAAATCATGCAAGACTGCATTCACATTATTCTAAAATATATTCTATTTTGACCATATTGTCACTTTTGTTGTCTGGTCCAAATCATAGTTTTCTAAATGGTGGGTTGTGTTTTATTCCTGGCAGTTATTTAATCTGGAAAAATACCATTTTTTCAGTACAACCACTGACTAATTTTTCCTTTTAATTTTCCTGATGGCATACACTACTGATTTTTCATTCTTTACATTGTTTCTGTACCTTTCCCAGATCTTTGAAAAGAATTTAAAACACGATCTGAATTTTCAAGTTTAATCCCAGTCCAGTGACGTTTTGATTTTTGTCTTTTGTTCTACTTCAGGATGGCCTATATCTCTCTTCTGCTGGTTATTTATTTTACAAATTCTTTCTTGTACAAGTTCTTCCAAGCTGATTGGAGATGGCTGCTGGGCTGGAAGGGAGTGAGCCAAGCTCACTGCCTTGCCAAAGGGAAGGCTCAAGTGCAGACCAAATAGCTGTGGGCTCTGCTGAGCTTCCTTCCTGAGCCAGCACCTGCTGAGAATAGTTCAAGGAGCCCTTCAGGATGTAGGTGTGAGAAAAAACATGAGAGATTAGAGGGTTTAGGAGGGGAACTGGATCTTCAAGGGGACTTAGAGTGATGGCTGGGTGAGAAAGGAAGTGAAGTTCTACAGAGCAGCTTAACTTTGTCCCATTTTGCACCTTCTTGTTACTAAAAGGTAATCACAGCGAGTGCTGGGAGGTGTTTCCCCAAAGTGCTTTTGTTATTCTGTCAAAAGGACATCATCAATCTGTGACAATCCCAAGAAAGCAGAGATTTCCAGTTCTGTGTGTAGGCATGATGTGATAAAGCCTTGTTGCTGGGAATATCTTCTAGGATGGGGATCATTCTCTTTTTCTCCCACACTTCCACCATTCCTCCTCTGCCTCTTGCAACAGCAGCAGTGTACGTGGTGCTTTACAGATTAAAATAATCCACTCTGAATTTGTTGGCAACCAGACATGCTATTGTCTCCTACTTTTTATAGGAACATGTATTATTTGTCATAATTTCTGGGAGCAAAATAATGGATTGATATTGGAGCAGGAAAATACTGAAGAAAAGGATGGGGATAATTGAACTTTTTATATTATTTAACTTCTGTACTTGCTGCTGTGCAGAAGCATGGTACAGTAGGCTTATACTTACAGGAACTGTTTTTTTGCATTCTTTTACATATTTCAGATGCCATTTTAGAGGATGCAATTAATTGCATTTGCATAAGCAGTTTGAACATGATTATATATTGAAATCTTCATGATGTTTTGAGGTGAAATTGGAAAGCTTGGTGGGTCCCTTACTTTCCCCTGTTATGAATGTCAGTATGCAGTACATAATGCTTAAGGTAGGGCTGCTTACTATTCCACTGAAATGTTTATTAAATTAATCAAATGCAGGGTAAAATGTAGAGGCTGAGTGAGAAGACTATAAAATCATGTCTATAAATGTATCCATTAATTCTTTATTCATGTGAAAGAATTTTGTCTTTAGCTCACCAAGCAGCATGTTTTATCATAACTATACAGCATTATATTTGCAAATATGAATGCATTCAGTACTAGATAGTACCTTCTTTATCAGTCATTAAAAGAGAATTTAAATTATCTCATCCAGTGTCTTGTTGAAATACCAGGGTGTAACAGCAAGTTGCCTGATTCCTGCTGGATCAGGGCAACAGAGGAATGAACAGGTCATAATGTATACACAGAAAATCTAAAGAGCTGAACAGGACTTGTTAAGCAAATGGCTGGTGTTTGTAATGGTTGATTTTTCTATACAACTGATCTATTTAAAACCCCAATTTTTAAATAATATTAGTATCTATAGAAATGAAATTGAGGATATTATCTATATATTTAACCACACATGAGAAAAAGTTTTAAAAATTTTCTGGCAGTGCCAAATACTGGAAAGGTAGGAAAAGCCACAGTGGCATTTTCATTTGCAGTCTTGGAACTCTGGCAAAAGTGTGACGTTGGTCCTGTTCCTATCTCAAAGGGATGGTGCTGTTTGAATGGCTGATTCATTCTCATTGAGGCCTGCTGCAAACATCATTGGCTTTGTGTGTCCAAAGCCTCTCTGCCATCTCATTCCTGTTGATACATTGGGGTGTAAATGTGTGCACGTGAGCAAACGTGAGAGTTACTGAGCCAGATCTGCAAGAAGGGAAAAAAGACATTGAGAACACAGAGTTAAGGTGAAGACAGCATTCCAAATAACTTCTATAGTCAGTCAGTGATAAAGCTCACATTGTGAAAAGAATCTGTCGTTTTTGTAAAGAGAATCCCACTATAACTGGTTAGGAATTAGTTCAAAAGTCATTGCAAAGGTCGTGTTAATCAATGATAGAAGCATTTTAAAGAGTATCTAAGTAAAAGGTTTCACCTCCTGGAATAATATTATAAACCAAAAATGCATGAGGAATGAGAACGTGGTTGTGTGATTTATTGTTCTAATCTTTAAAATGATCTGGCAGTTGTTTCATTACCAAAGAGAGGTGGAGGAAGGAGACTTTCCAGTTCATTTCCATGCCCTGAGAGGTGCCAGTTCACAAACAGATCCTTGTGAAGGATGAGAACAGGCACTGTTTTACCTTGCTCACCAGTTAACTAAGAAGGAGCCTCACAGTGGTCTCCTGTTCTGTCTTAATTCTTTGGGTAAAACACGTTAATATCTCCTGTGCACAGGCTGCAAGCGGATTTCCCAGTTCATTTTTGAAAAGCAAGTTTTCTTGAAGCAGTTGTACCATCTGGAGGTGGTATCATATCAATAACTCCTTTTCATGCCTTTTCCAAAGTAACTTGCAAGAAAAGCTTTAGTTACCACATCATCGACCTTCCCATTTTTGTAAACACTGATAGAAAGACAACCCACTGCCTTATTAGCACGCTGCTTGAATTCCAGATTGTTTTTTTAAGTAAAATGATAGCTGGCAACTGCAGTCCTTCTTGTAGGTATCCTGTCCTGAGCACAGCCCTTTTTGTGGGTACCAATCTGCTCCTGTGGGTCTGCAGCAGTTCCTGATGCAGACAGAGCCTGGGCATGACCCTGTGCTTAGCAGAAGCTTATGGTGCTGGGGACCACTGCCAGATGTCCTGCAAAAATCTGCTGCAGTAGATGAAGTGGACATCAGGGCTGAGTAATCTGTTCAAAAGGATTATTGGTACAGCACGACCTCCGTGAGGGCACACAGATTGCTCTTTCTTAAGAGTCAAGGGTGTTCCTTAGTACAGCTGCTTTGGACAGTGAAAAAACAGATCCTGAAGTTTCCAGTAAAGCAGTTGTTTCACACTTGTGTGGACACTTGTAAGAGTGTTTCTCTGAAGAACCCATACTCAACTTCAGAGGTTCAAGATCTGTCCTAAAGTTTGGTGTTTAGTCCGGATTAACCAAAAAAGTGGAAACACTTTGGAATCTGTTTATTGAAACAACCACAAAGTACCTTTCCCACTCCTGCTCTAACATCACTGTGGGCCATATCCTTGTTTAGCAGCCACTGTTGTGACTGGCCTGTCCTAATCCTTTAATAAGTAGATGAAAAAATGTTGGTCAGCTGTCTGATTTAGTAATGCTATTAGTCAGCAGCTTGTCACTTGCAAGATTTTACTACATTAACAGCCACAGAGAAACAGATTTCTTGTGATCAGTATAATTTTGTGTGTCTGTTTTAATTATTTAACACTGCTGATAGAGTTCATTTCAAGTAGGAGATTTCTTTTGACCTTGGCTGTTATTTTAGCAGGAATTTTTTGTCCGGGCCAATTTCCCTCTAATGTCTTACTGTGCTGTATTATGGTCTATAAATGTGGTATTCCTAAAAACCTTAGAAGAAAAGGTCAAATAACTCCTATTCTTAATGTAATTGCCATTACTGTAATGAGTGTGATGACCTTATTTCTGTGCCCTTGTATGGTTAATAAAGAAACAGCAAGGAAATTATCAGGAGCCTGTTCATATGCAAATTCATATGGAAGATTTCACATTATGTTCTCATGTAAAAATCCAAACCAGTTTTCCTCTTTGTGAAGACAGCATGTTGAAATGAACTTGCATGTTTTGATTTCTTAAGCCAATATTTTGCTAGATCAACAAGGAAAGCTAAGGCGAGCAAAGATTTTCAGTTTCTTTGCTAAAAAACGATTTTTGTGCATCAGCAATTTAACAAAAAGCACTGATGCTTTGGACAGGTTCTTCAGCAGCAGTTTTGTAAACATTCAGTGATATTTGATGTGTGACACAATGGAGCTGTCCCTAGGCCTTGGATGCTTACATGTCACACACATTTGCTTCAACACTGCATTTTTTTCCTGTATCTGAGGTGCTGAATGATACACATTTCCTCTGTACATTATAAAAATACAAATTTGGACCAAGATGAAGTACATGTATTTGTTGTGCAATGTGTATTTCTGTTTACTAAAGCCAGTCTGTCAAAGATCAAATCTCTTCTCCAAAACATAGTGAGTTTAGAGGACTTATTACAAGAAAAATCTCCAGGAAAGAGTGAATTAATTATTCATTTCCATTTAGCATAAGAGTAACAATTATATCATCTATTTTCTTTTTTCCCCTTTCTTCAAGTACTGTAGTGGGAGATGGATTTGTCTATGCTTTTCCTAAAGAGTGAGTTCAGAAGAGAACTCCTGCCCTGAGTATCATTTAATGGAATATAAGAAACATCCTTGGTAGCAGGTAACAGTGGAGGAGCTGTCCGTGCCATTTCTCCATCAGGATCTGTGTGTGCAGGATCATCTGTACCTTGTGCTTAGTACACTTTTTAATGAAGCTGTTTCCAGGTCTTCAGTGGAGGTGAAGAAAGCTCTGTAATCAAATGTTAGGCAGACAGGAAAGCATTAGCAGCCATGCTCAGAATAATTTTTCTTCTTCAGTTCAGTAAGCTTCTTATTGAACTATTCAGCAGCAGAATGAAAAGCTGTGGAACCTACATTACAGGGCAGAAAGGAACCAGTAATTACATGAGATTGTTAAGATTAGTAAGTTAAAACTCTTGTGTTCTGTGCAGGCTGTAGCTGGGAAAAACAAAACCACATTTGTGTCTTAGAAAATAAAATACCTCTAAGAATCCAGCATTTTGTATTTTTTAATATATTGTTGTGTTCTATTTAAGACTTCATTACTTTGCACCATTGTAGTGAAGCAATCAAAGAAAAAAAAATGTTTCTTTGAATTGGTTTAAACTGAATCTCTGCATAACACTTATGGGAAAAGTGTATTATTTCCTGTGTTGATCTTGACTTTTTTAGAAGATATTTCTCTAATGGTTTCATATAATTTTATGTTACCATTTGGGGAGGTTTAAAATTATTTCTCTAAAATTGTTTTTCTTTTTTGGAATTGCCCATCTTTATTTATGCCTTGCTGTGATTCTGGCTGTGGGAGGTATGTGACAGCATGAAATCCTGCCTGGGTGTTTTAGGCTGTGTATCTTAGTGGTGCCACCCCAGAGGAAATGCCAGAATTGAATGCAGAGTGTTCACCCCAGCTGCTGGGCTCTTCCTTCAGGCATCGTGTCCAGGCTCATCTGGGGAAGGCAGACATGGCTGAGTGGCTGATCCCAGTTTCTGCCCAGCCCAAAGTGGTTTCTGTTTCTCCCTCAGATATGAAATGTTGCTTCCTTGCATAATTCACTTGTAACTGCAGATCTGACTAGGAAAAGTCAACTCTTCCCCTTGGTTTTTTTAGCTGTACCTAAAATAATGCTGTTCAGTGAGAGAAGCAAAAAAAAAAAATCAGAACTTTATTACTATCAACAGAATTTCCTAAAACTTGGAATTTTTTAGAGAACCTCAGCAGTTATGCTGACAAAGCCTGTAGTTGGAAGAGTAGGATGCTATTTTTATTGTGCAGTTTTTAGTTTACTCTTTCTTATTGAGCACAGGGAATGAAGAGATGTAATAGAACACAACTTGTCTGCTCTTTGCAGAATAAGTGGAAGAAACCCAGTAGGGCTGTATGTGCAATGAAATAGTTTCTTGTTCTTTTTGTAACTCCTTTTAAAAAAACCCCAGCAAACAAACTAAACAAACAGCTATTTTAGATGTAAGTTATTTTATATGTTTATTTGGTTGCTTGCAATTTTCTAGGGGAATAAATCCACATATGTTACTAGTTTTAAATATTTTCATCAGTAAAGAATTATTTATAAAATCAAAAGTTTGATTTTTGCTACCTTAAAAAAGTGGCAATTCATTGTTTGTTTCTCAGGATAATACTCATTCTTCTTTTTATTATTTACTGGTTTTTAAAAGTCTTCTGAGTTTCCTGCCTGGATTATAAAGAAAAAACCTCAGAGTCACTTTTAAGACTGTAGATGCTTGTATTTGATTGCTGTGTAAAATAAAGATTGTGACATGGATCCAGCCAGTGTTGGTAAAAGTTTATTACACTTAGTTTTGATAGTACAAATTATTATCTAAGGTCATTCTTCCCTCTGTTTGTTTAAGTAGTTTGCACTTGGTTAATGATTTCCTAGAAGCATTGAAAATGAGACTCAGTTAAATAATTGTAAATAATTTACTTTTTCTAATGTATTTATAACGTATTGATCATATTGGCAGTTCTGGCAACACTTGGGTGGCTTTCTCTCTCCACTGGCAATCCACTTGGCAGGTGATTTCCAGAGGAGCTGATGATCCAGCATGGGAGGGGAGGGCTCCTGATTTCCCTCTGGGGAGTTCAGTGCTGGTTTTTCTGGCAGACTGGTCTCTAGCACAGGTCCAGGAGCCAGGGCACTTCTCATGGATCTACAGCTGGGCAAGAAGGTGCTGCTTTCACACCTCTGGGAGCTTCCTTGTTTGTCAGCCCTCACATGTGAGGCAGTGTCCTCCCCTCAGGAGGGGGTGAAGGGTGGGAAGAGCTCCCTTGTGCAGGGCAGTGTGAGCAGTCCTGGGTCAGCCTGGATGACTCCTAGCAGTGCCATTCTCTATGAGGCAACTCTTAT
The DNA here is from genome assembly GCA_013397295.1 of Polioptila caerulea. Lineage (NCBI taxonomy): Eukaryota > Metazoa > Chordata > Aves > Passeriformes > Certhiidae > Polioptila > Polioptila caerulea. The sequence continues at coordinate 52,626 of VYXF01009768.1, forward strand.
GGCTGGCCTGAAAACACATTTTTGTGCACTACCTCCTCTTAAAAAGCAAATCCAGCATTTTCTTGCTATTTTAATGTCTAATTTTTATTTTTGGTGGGAGGTTCTGAAAACAGTCTGAAAATAGCTCAAGGTTTCAACCCAGGTGCCATTCAGACTAAGCAAGATGTAGCAAGGAAAGATTATTAGAGCAGTGACCCTGGATGTCAGAGGTGATCCCAGTCTTCCCTTCTTTGCTGTGTGTTACACATGCTGAAGTTCCTTTCTGCAATCTGCACTGGGAGCCAGAGCTGGATTTGTGTGGCTGTCCCAGGCCCTGCAATCCCCCACAAGGATTTGGGACTGTACTCACACTTGGTGTGATGCTTGATTTGATCCTCCCTGTGCCTGCAGTGCTGTGCCAGCAGAGGAGCAGCTCGTGCATCCCTGTGGAGCATTGCTGCACTGCACACTGGAGTGCAGGCTCCTCGTGAGGCTGCACCCTTTCCCTTCTTAAATTCTGTGAGTGGCAGCATTCAGCTGCCCAGCACTTCCCTGCACTCCCTGGGAGCCTGGAGCAGTGTTTGTGAGCAGCTCGTGCATCCCTGTGGAGCATTGCTGCACTGCACACTGGAGTGCAGGCTCCTCGTGAGGCTGCACCCTTTCCCTTCTTAAATTCTGTGAGTGGCAGGATTCAACTGCCCAGCACTTCCCTGCACTCCCTGGGAGCCTGGAGCAGTGTTTGTCCATGAGGGTCTGTAAATAAGGCATCGTGATGGTGCTGGGAGGAGCTGATTCACACTGAGCCCAGCAGTGGTGGCTGCAGTGAGGAGATGTTGGTTCCTTGCCCAGCTGTGCTGCTGCTGCTGCTGGGAGCAGAGATGCACTCTGTGTGGACTCTCAGGCCCTACCCAGGGTCTGAGGACAATAAGTTTGTCCCAGGGAGGTTGGCTGTCACCTTCAGTTTTGGGAATGTCTCTTAAGGGTAGTTCACCTTTCTTGTGAAACAAAGCAACTGCTTTGAAAAAAGCCGTACGTGCTGCTGCCTGCTCCTGAGGTTGGCATGACCACTGTCACTGGTGACAGACACACTCAGAGCAGCAGAGTCTGCATCTGCTCTTCTTTTTCCTGCTGGGAATTCTGGAATGAGTGATGTGCACCTTAACTGTGATTATTAGATAGCATTTTGCTGTGTGACTCACGTTGTTCATTGCTGTTACCATGGCTGTTCCAGCTCTTTGGGAGATGTTTATATGAATATTTTTTATAGCATTGAAGTGATGGTATTAACAAGTGTTGGGGATCTTTGTTTGCCTTGCTAGCTGTGTTTAAAGGCAGTGTTTTAAAAATACTGTCTTTGGAAATTGTTCTGATCCATGGGAAAGCTTATTTAATACTTAGAAAGATATTTCTGTTTTTCTTATCATGAAGCAGAAGGAAATGTGTGTAGCTGTAGGCACTGCCTCTAAAAGCCACCATCATTTTGTTATTCAATCATAAGAATCTCATGTAAATCCTGGTTGTCATCCTCTTTTTTTGTTATTGTGTTGGGTTTTGTGAGGGGGATTGTTTGCTTATTTTGAACTATTACAAACTGTGAAACAGCCATTGTCTTTCAAAATCTAACAGCAGAGGACATGTACTCCTCTTTTATACAGGAGGCATATTATTTTAAACCTAGTTGAGTACCTATAGCTGTGGCACCCACATTACATCTGCATAACTTGGCTAGTTTACTAAAAGAAGAATAGGTGTTTTTCTAGAATTTTGTTGGGTTTTTACTAAAGATTATTGTAATCATGTCTTCTTAGATGAACTTTCACATATGAATGCAGCATTTTCATGATGATGCAGGCTGTTTCAGCTTTTATTTCCAGTACAAATAACAGATCAGACAGGGGGTTTGGTTTTGCTATGGTGACAAATTTAAAAGGTTTCTCTTGCTTATTCCGTTCACTTTCCGTTCTTTAAGTTTGGTGGGTTTTTNTTGGCTCTGTTAAAAGTGATGTGATATTTGAATCTGTAAACTTGCTTATTCTGTTCACTTTCTGTTCTTTAAGTTTGGTGGGTTTTTTAACCAAAATTATTTTAATTTGCAATTTAATCTGTGTTGTCAATTCTGTTATGTTTGTTTTCATTGAAAACCGACAACCAGACAGAAAACTTGTAGCATTTACAATTTCCATCTTTCCATGGCTATGTTCAGAAGCAATCCATAAGAAAGATCTGTTGATTTGCAAACTGACCAGGTGTTGGTGCCTCTCATTGTAGAGTGCTCACCTGGCCATGATCGACACCCTCATGATGGCCTACACTGTGGAGATGGTCAGCGTTGAGAAAGTCATGGCCTGCACTCAGCAGTACTCCACCTTCTTCCAGGCTACAGAGGTGCCCTATGACATTGAGGATGCTGTCATGTACTGGATAAACAAGGTATGAGCACTGCCAAAGCAAGCTGGGCTGTTATTTGTTGTCTGTGTGATTGCTTTGGGGATGAGAGGCTGGGATATGTTTGTGTGTGTAGGTATGTCAGGACTCCTCTGATACAGACTTGCTTCATCTGCTGTTTATGGAATATAAAAAGAAAAGTTTGCAGGAATAAATGAAACATATGCAAACCAAACAAATGGGAAGTGTGAATTAATACTGTAATATATACTACATATGACATCTTAGGTATCACTGGCACGTTGAGATGCCACAGTGCCCGCTCAAGGGCCCCTTTTTGGCTCTTTAGCTGCTGTCATGTCACTGTGCACCTTGTCAGGAGTGAAACCCAGAGGTATTCTGTTTGTTGGAACACATCTTGCTTGAAGTGATCCACCTTCACTGCATAATCAAATCAGGTGACAAGGGTGCCCTGTAAATGAGATGTGACTGGGCATAATAAGGGACAGGTTAAAGCTAACAGGCAGTGACCTGAGACTGCATTCCAGACTGACATTTGCTGGGTTTGCTTCAGGGCTGTAGTCTGAAATGTTTGGTTTATCTCCTTAGCTCTGTGTTCGTGATTTATAGACCTTTTGAAGAACTTCTCATTTCTATGGCTTGTTTCTTAGAACAGACAACTGAATGAACTGTTTTGTCTCTAGGTAAATGAGCATTTGAAAGACATCATGGAACAGGAGCAAAAACTAAAAGAGCATCACAGTGCAGAATCTGCAGGAGGTCAAAAGGTAGGTGGAGGAGTTAAAATATTTTAAACAAGAATAAGCATTTGTCTGTAAACAGACAGTGCAGACATTGAGCTTTTAACTGCTTGTTAAAGAAAGTAAACCTGTGGTATTCATTTAGTTATTAGCTTTATCACTTCCATGAAAATACACATTTAAAAATAAAACTAACAGAGTTGCACTTTTTATGACCAGTTGTCCTTTCTGACAAATAAATCTTTGATAGCAGGGAAACATCTGTTACGTTAGTGCTAAGGAATTTAAGAATAATGAATACTTTTCATTTAATTTGAATTAAAACCCAACAGATCTGAAAAAAACCAGACCTTTTTTCCATGTTTTTTAATCATTTTTTCTTTGTGTATTGCATGAATCTCAAAAGAGAGATCTGTACCTGGTATCATGGGAAGGACTGCTCTGGCTGTGATCCAAAATACTGGTTGATTACAGGTTTTATTATCTATACAATAAAAACAGATTATGTTTGATTCCCTTCCTTAACAGGATTTTTTTTTCTTTTGTTTGCAGAGCTCAGTTAATTAGAGTAGCATTACATGCCCATCAAAATACGTAGGGATAGCAGGCAGCTCCAGAGTATGTAAAACTCCTTGCTTCAGGAAGATCCTTTACCCTATTGGGATATAACTGTTCCTGAAGAATTGGCAATCAGTCTGAACACCTTTGGGTGCTATCTCTGTTATCCCTGGGAATGCAGGCCAGATTGCCAGGCTGTAATCAATCCTCCTTCCCAGCCTGTTCCTCTCCAGTGCCACTCTGAGGGGAGTGGAGGGTTCCCAGCCTGGGTTGGATGCTCAGCTTCAAAAAACATCAGTGTTGTGAATATCTTTGCATTTGTAGGGTTTTTTAAATGTAAGGAATGCTGATGTGACTCAGCAAAAGAACATGGTGGTTCTCACAATAATAGCATGACTCTGGTGCACATACCCTGCCATGGAAAATTGAAACTCTTCAGAAGTGATAGGAGCATAGAAATCTGGAGAATGAGATGTCCTTGGCAAGTTCAATTCTCAGATTTAGCTAAAACTAAGTAAACAGAGGCTGGGAAGATAACCTGTGTTCCTCTGTCCTCTAGTGGTTTTTCTTTTTCCTGAAAATAGTAGTAGGAAGTTTTATGTGATTTTTAGGTCACTTGGAAAGATGAGAATAATTTTGCAAATCAGAAGTGCATGAGAATCTTAGTATGATAAACAAATGTATATCAAAATGAAAACTGTTATCAGGACAATTCCATAAAATTATCTGTATTTGTAAAAATTTGGTGATACCTATTTTCACTTATAGCTTGCAATTATCCTTATTTTCACTTATTTCACTTATAGTTTGCAATTTATATTAAGAGTAAAAGGACAAAATTTTTAGTTTATAATTTATCTTTTAAATCAATTGTTGAAAGATTTATATAGTCTGTAACTCCTCCCATAAATGGAATCAAGGGAGTAACAGATTGACCTAAAAATGGTGTTGTGGTGTTTTAGATGAATTGTGAAGCTGTAACAGAACACAAGAGCCCAGTTTTGCTGGTCAAGGTACAAATGCATTGGCAAAATAGCAAAATCCTGCAACAGTTGCCATTTCATGGAAAAAATGTATATTTAAGGCCATCTCTTCTGTACACTGAATTTTTGATACTATTATGCCAGGTTCATATTATGTTTTTTGCCTCACTAGGGATTCAGCTGCATAAATTACATTGTCAAGTAAGGTATTCTGTGCTTGGGGGTTGTATTAGCATGAGGATTGTTTAACTCCAGGTTTTCTTTGAGAAACTGTTCAACTGATGGTTAATTTACTGCTCTGATATCTCAGCTTTTCTTTTAGTCATACACAGTCTCACAGTATTTCCCAAGTTTCCACTTACCCTTCCTAAAGGTAATGGTCACTGCATGCATGCAAACATCTGAGGTTTAGAAACACAAAATATCCCAACTCAACCCTGGATTTCTTAACTGAGGGTTTTACTGAGTGCTGGTGTCCTGGTTTAGGGCAAATTTGGGAAGAAACCTCCATTTGAGGTCCCTCTAGAAAGCAAATCCAAACGGTGCCTCCCCCCAACTGGTTTGGGAAAGAGAAATTTCCTTGGAGGAAATAGGGGAAGCTCTTCTTTAGGTTTAATTTCTGCCTAAGAGACAGGAAAATTAGGTGAAAAAAGGTGAAACAAAGTTAACATGTAAATTTTAAAATAACTTCATCATTTCCTCCAGTTACACATTTGTAAATTAATCAGTGGTGCAAAATAATTTCAGTGTAGCCCTCAAGCCTGCCAAACTGTGTTACTGTGTTGTTACAGAAGCCTGGTGAATCTTTTTGCAATGAATAATAAATTTCTACATTTACAACAGGTTTCAACACCAAATACAGATTATTAGTTACTACAAATGACCTGTTTTCTATGTCTAGATAGATAAAATCAGTATTAACAGATTATGAGGTTGCTTTTGTTTTCTTTCCCTGTCTCCTGCTACTAGCTGTCTGTAGAAGATAAGAGAGGAAGGAGTGTGTGTGATTTTTAGTTCCAGGTAGTCCTCTGTGGACCTTGATCAGCTGGTGATTTGTGGTAACCTCATCTTTTTCTGGTAGAGTCTCTGCATCTCTTTTCAGAATTAGGATTTCAAGTTTTGTAGTAAATAGTTTTGATTTTCAGGCTTCCACTAAATAATATGTAGTGAATGTACAGTTGCACTGGTTAAATTGCTGATTTTCAGTGGAGTTGGAGCTTTCCCAAAAATATGTTCCTCTTCTGTCTGCTTCTGTGGTTTAGACTGAGTCAGTCTTAACAGATTGGAGTCAAATGCAAATCCTATGAGAGAAACAAATGTAACTTCATTTAAGTACCTGAATTCCTCAAACTTTTTGTAAGATCAGTTTAAACAGTGCAACCTCTGGTGTGAAGGTAAAACACTAACACTGTAGTTCCACTTTCCACTGGAATTTAATGTTTCCTAAATCCACCCTGCTGCCAAAAGCTGACCTGTGAGGGAGGAAGGTTTGCAGCAGGACCAGCTTGGTCCCATCAGTGCACAGCTGCATGAACACAACTGATGGTGCAAGGGAGACAGCAGAAACCAGCAGTTAATGAAAGGCACGACTCTTTGTGTTTTGGCACCATAAAATGAGTTTATATGGAAATAAATTTATCATACCCATGTTTAAAACTTCTTGTTAGGGGGATAAAAAAATCATTGTGTAAAACCATAGGCTCTCAACCTGAAGGACTGTTTTGTTCTTTCAGCTTTTTCTTGTTGTTGTTTGGGTTTTTTTTTAGGTTTTTTGGGTTGGGTTTTTTTTTGGGGGGGTGGGGTGTTGGTTTTGTTTGTTTGTTTTGTGGGTTTGTATTCTGGTTTTGTTGTTGTTTTAAACATTGGGAAGAAATCAGCCAGGATTCTCTGCTTGGTTTGTTTCATAGTGGCTGATTTTTGTGAAGTTCCAGGACAAAAAAGTTAATTCTTGCTGATCTAAAGTGACAGTTCAACAGCTACTGAATTCCCAGGTTGTCCAAGAGACTTCTGCTTTTCTTTAATCTCTTTTCCTTTATGTGGCCTTTACTTATAAATCTTATGGTATATTCAAATTCAAATTTCAAAAGTCTTTGAGCCCTTTGAAGCAGATTCATAGTCATCTCAATCACAGTTTCAGCCAAGTGGATAAATAAAAATATACATTGGATTACAAGTTTGGAGTGGTTGCTGTTCTGGAGAGCTGGTCTTTGGAACTGAAGCAGATGTTTGCTTTTTGCCAAAGAGCAGTTCTCCAGCCTAGCATTACAGAGACATGGATCTCACAGGTCTGAAATGTACTGCACTTCCATAAATGCAAGAACAATGTTCCTGTCAGTGATAAATAGAATGATACAGAATATAGAATGAAATAGAATAATATAACCTAGGCAGCCTAGGTCCAATCTCAGCCAATTTAACCAACACCTTGCTTGATGATTTGGTTTAGAATTCCTGATTGCAGTTGAAAATTAAGATAATTTGTTTCCAAATTGGGGGTTTTTTCCATACACTGACTATTTTTCAGTGAGATTAAGAGAAACTGAATCCTATGTAAAGGGCTTTAGTTGGGTATGAAAGAAATATCCAGAGCCACACACTGACGTGCATCTTGTAGTTGGTTTCTCCCAAGTGCCTTTGAGATTCTTGCCTCCTGCAATCCAGTGAAATGGAGAAGGATGTTGAGAAAAGCTGTGTTATTCTGCACACCCATTAGGGCACAATAGCTCTTTTTCCATAAAAGCTCTGCATCATTACTACAGTTGTTTGCAAGGTTTTATAGAAGCACAGTATTTTAGCAACTACAGAAAATAATAAGGTTCCATAGCAGTTTGTTCCGTGGTAGTGTTACATTTTTGCCATTTCCAGAAAATATTTATCTTCATTAAAAACAAAATAAATTCCTTCCTGCACTTCAGTACTGGGTTTGATTTTTATTTTTCTACAATGAAGTCAATAGAGTGGTGACACTTTCTCTGTGTATTTCTAGCACTGGTACATAATACTTTTTTTCTTAATACTGGAAGTATTATGCCAGACTAGCACACAGAGTTGCAGAAAAAATCAGATTAGCATTTTTTGGATTGTGTATGACTTTAGAGGTTTATGTATTAGTTCTGATAATTCCTCTGCCAGTACTCAAAACTCCATCTACATTTCAGGTCATTGCACATCATGCAGCTGATGCTAATGTGATTTGTCATTGTAAAAAATATAACTGCCTGTACCTCTTGTTGTCCTGAAAACTGTCATATGAGTGTTCAAAAATATTGTTGAATGTTCCTGTTTGGCTTGAAGTAACTAACACAAGCTTCACTGCATTTGGGTGTACTGTACTACAGTGTGTTTCTCCCTCTTTTCATTGCTTTAGCCTCCCTGCTTCCCCATGTGTGCTGCTGGAGTTCATTTTGATACTTGTGATATCATGACTTCAAGTCTCAAATGAATTCTTCAGTCGCATTGCATCTGTAGAGTACAATTAGATGTGTGAAAGCATTTCATGAAACTGCATTGATCTGACAATCTTAGCTGTTCATGTGGGAAAATTATAATGTTGATCTACAAAGAGTGCAGACATATTTCTCCAGTGTTATTGCTGCTAATTAGCTCAATATGCAGAGGTTACAGTGCACTTATGCTTGCCATTAAATTACAACTCACTGTTATACAAAACTGAGAATGTTAAAGAAAATTGCTTTATAAAAGTAATTTATGAAATCTGATAAAATGTTCCTTTTTTTTTTTTCCCTTTGCTTTTTGCTTTTATCCTTTTTTCCTACTGCTTCCTCTGAAGTCTCCTACCAAATGGTTTTGGAAACTGGTTCCTGTAAGTTTGCCCAACTGCTTCACTTTGATCAAGTTGCTTATTTTGGGAATGGCTTTGTCCATGTCATGCTGGTCTAATCATTCATTTCATTTATGTGTATGAGATAATTTTATAAGGGATTGCCCTGCAAAGGAGTGCACACTTGCAGAAGCCTGTTTTGCAAGGTAATCTGTGCAATAGAAATGTGAGATATTGATGCTGGATAAGGAATTACTTTTCAGGCACAGTGGGTTTGTACAAGGCAGTGCTACCTGTTACTAACTCATATCAGATGAACATTTCTAAACTGTTTCCTAAGCTTTCAGTAAACACATGCTATTTGATAGCAGTTCTCTTTTACAAAGAGACTTGCAGAAGTAGTTTTTGATTGTTGATGCTACATGCAATCTGAAATTTTATTTATTCCAAGTATATGCAATCATTACACCAGCCATCTAGAACTCCCCACTTTTCAGCTGATTTCAGACTGCTGTTAATCTCTCCCCATGCAAAATGACCCAAAGCAGCCTACTTGTAGTGAGACTACAATTTCACTAAAAGTAATTAAAAAATAACTTTTCATGTCTGCAATAATATCAAGTTTGTTTTCTCTGTGCTGTGGCACCTTGGGGTTATCATTGCTGTCCTCTGTGATGCAGGAATTCACACTCCATGTGCCTTCAGATTGTTTATTCAGCAGGGTTTGGCTGGGAGCATCTGTTCAGGTACATGCAGAATTGCAAACTTCTGATCTGAAACACAAAGAACTCATTGCCATCTATCATTGCTCTGAAGATTTACAAACAATGGATCTGGCAGTCCCTCACATATTTGTTGCCCTAACTAATGAAACACTGTTCTTATATTACAAAAGGAATTGAAAATAACAAGGCAGTTGCATGTAGGCAACAAGAAAAATTACTCTGTGTCTGGCAAAGCAGTTGAAAAGTCTGAGCAGTGTTCAGACTGCTGCCAGTCTCTGTGGGCAATTGCTATAAAGGGATCTGTTACACTTGTGGCACACAGATACTCTGCTCTTCACAGTGCAGCCCTTGAATTTTGGTTTGAAATTAAGGTAGCATAACTAATTGGAGGGAATAATGCAGAAAAAAATAGAAGATGGACCATGATATCACAAATTTTTTTGTCTCGTTTTGTCAAAGTGAGGCTGCTTGAGAACAGTTTCAGAATGTCTGTGTTCTGTTTTTGTCTAGGGTGTTGGTTTACTGGTATCTTCCTTTGCATAAAAATGATATTCAACTCTAAAATACTCAATCTGTTGAGTGGCTAACTCCAGTTTGCCTGCCAGTTATCTGTAAACAACGTGACCTTGTGGTATTTTTGTTACTTTGTGGTGTTAGTGCAGGGGAGATGCAGTTAAACCCTGCTGATGGTCCTCAGCCTGCTCTGCTGTCCCTTCCCCCTAGAACAGAGCACATTTCCTGGTGACAGATACTCCTGAGCACAGAGGAGGCTCTGCTCAGTGCCTTTATAACGTTACCCACTGTGTGGGGTGTGGCAGAGCCCTCCTTGCTGGTGAGCAGCTCTGATGCACACGAGCCCTTGTGGCAGAGGAGCTGGTGCTGCTGGTTCATCTCGAGCTGCCCTTGTTTCTAGGCAAGTGTCTCAACTCTACCTAGACTAGGTGAAGTGGAATAAACTCAAAGATGCTAAACCAGGATGGTTTAGGATCTCAGAAATAAGGTGCCAGTATTAGCATTTCTGTTTCAATCAGCTCTAGAGCTTTATCATGTGCAGGTTCATCTTTTGCATTATTGCATATATATTTAGTAGCAAACACTGCGACTGATGAGAAGAGTTCTTCAACTGGAAGTTTATTTAAAATGCAGTGCAATTAACAGTGTCTGTCATTTTTTCAGTATAATTTATTTTATCTTTTCAACTAAATTGAAACATGATGCCTGCTGTACTCTCATGAACCTAGCAGATCAGGTTATATGAGTTTATCTTTCCTGAAGTTATGTGCCTGGCTTTCTCTACAATGAATTAAGTCCTCTATGTCCTCTTCAAAGCCATGACAGATCCTAGCATGGGTGAGCTCTGTTCATAAGGCCAGTGAAGGCACCATCAAAGTGGGGTGTATTTTTTCACAGGATTTACTGTGCAACACCACTATATTGTCAACTTCAAATAGTTTTGAATACTCCATTAAAAGATGCTGTTCAAAAGAATATATAAATTAAACAGAGCTTGTTGGATGTTCAGTAATCTGTATCCTGTATCTGTTAACATTATTGATGTTAATCATCATTAAATTGTGGTATCTCATAGACTTCATTTCAGTCAGGTTGAGGAGGACATACATGGACATAATAACATGGAATTTGTAACTTAGAGCATTTTCATCAGTGGGTCACTGGATTGCCATAGAGTGAGAAAGAATAAACTTTCACTGCATTATAATTGGCCTATTTAATCAGAGATACTAGGGAGTATTAAGGACATGGAGAAAATAATATTAATAATGCATAACAGGAACATGATTTTTGTTTCATGTAATGTTTCCTCTAGCACACAATAATGGGATTTTCGTTTTTTTAAAGCGTATTTGACACACAAATACGACTACACTAAAAGCATGAGTAACAGCTAAGTCTCAGGGGGTTTTTTAAACATTAATTGGTTGAGGTTTAAGCTCTCTGGGCCAAGTGCAAGCCCTTTATGTTTCTAGAACTGGCGTGGCTGCTGTTGCCAGTTTAGGCTTTTACTCCTTAGGCCAGTCAGGGGACACTGACATTCACTGAAATAATCCCAGGTGATCCTTGACACAAACCCAGTGACAGTAAGTACAGCCCTCAGGGTTACTCTGGGGTCCCACAGACCTTTTTGTGTGCACAGATGGCTCAAACAATTCCCACCCCACCCCTGAACCCTCCATCCCTGCCCATGCCCTCATGCACTGCAGAAACAAAGGAGGAGAGAGTTGCTGAAGCTGGACCAGTGGTTTGGGTACAGTCCCATCAGCAACTGCTCCAGCACAGCCAGAAGGTGGAGAGAGGAGGTAGGAACAGATTTAGCCTTGCTGGCAAGAGTGAGTTCCACAAAGGCCTCTAAGAGTCCCTGCAGGGAGACTCGTGTTCAATGTGTGTGGATGCATTTAAATGGCATCAGAGTAACTGAGGAACACTCTGCTACTTGGAAGTAGTTCTGTGCTACCAATACAGCAGTGACCCTTCACTACTGCTTTAAAAATGTCCTAGTAAATAATACAAATTAAAATCTCTACCACTTCCTTCTACCTCCGTTTGTTTTCCCAGGAAGAGCTGGGGAAAAAATAGGAATGATGTTAAGTCCATTTTTTAGTGAACCCTCCTCTCTTATCACAAAAAAAGAAAAAGAAACCCATGAAAATCTATTCACTGCAGATAAATGCTATATTGATACTGTAACCTAATGATCTCTTTATATGCTGACTTGATTTTTGAAATATTTCCATTTATTACTGGGTCACTGCTTGGTTATCACAGCTGACCATTAATATTTCTCTGTTTATGATTGCTTTTAGTGATACGTGCTAGTGATAAAAATGGAGTTGATCAAATGCAGATTTCCTTGTTTCTGAATTTGTCATTAAGTCAGTTATATGAATGAGATTTTTGGGCAAGGTACTTGGGTGTGTTGTGACTTGCCAGGAAACTGAAGTTGCACTAGCTAAGGACTTGTGTTTGCACACAGATCCTTTTTGATTGTATAATAATGACTTAAATTTTAATTAAGGTATAGAATGTTATTTAGTTTAGTGTGCTGTAGAGACATCATCAAAACTTGGTAATTTTGAAGGCTAAGCTCAGTATTAGCCTTGTTCCTTTCCTGTTAGATACCATTGGTCCTGTTCAAAATGTAGCATAACATGAATAGTTTTAGGAAATAGAATACTGAGAATATTCAGCTATTTCTTGAATGCTGCTTTTTCACTAACAGTGTAAAGCCTACAGTATGAATATGTTTCTTCATGTTTTGCAGAGTCTTTGTTTCTCTGAATTTCTCCTTTTCAAATTGCAGGCTCGTTACCGGAAGGAGCAAACACTGCTCAAACAGCTGCCCTGCATTCCCCTGGTGGAGAATCTGCTGAAGGATGGGACAGATGGTTGTGCCCTGGCAGCCCTGATCCACTTCTACTGCCCAGATATCATTAAACTGGAGGGTATGTGTGTGTGGCTCTCAGCTTGGAGCCACAGCCATGGAAGTTTCTGTGGCTGTGCTTGAGAACTGTGTGAAGGCAGGGGCTCAAATGCAGTATCCAGCAGGCATAACTTGAATGTGGTGGGTTTAATATCAACTTTGTGCCTATTTCTTTGTGCATTTAAATAAAAGGAGACCAGATGGCCTTCCCTGGTGGGTTTGCTTTTATGTTGAGACACTAAAATAAACATACTTGGAATTACCTGCAAAACTCTGATTCTTGAAGCTGTGTAAGTGCTTTTAGTGAATCTGAGCAGTTACAGGTACAAAACTTGGAATGAGAGATAGGCTCTGCATAGGTGCACTGCAAGGCAAATAGTTGCTCTGGATTCTGGGCTTTTAGTTCACCAGAGAGCTACCTGGATCATTTACAGAGTAACAAAAAATGCAAAGTGTGGAATATATTGGTGTCATGCTGCTCTAAAATAGCAATTGTCTGGGATGATGAGCAGCTGCATCTCATTGTTTGCTCAGCAGCCTGGTAGAGTTCTACCTTCCTCTTGGCAACTGAGAGCTGTAAAATGTCCTGGCACCTAACACCCATCATTTGCTGCCTGTGTTCTTTCTATGATACCTTTGATGTCGTGGGAACACTTACACAGAAACATCCTGAGAAATCCAGGAATGTGAAGAAGGGTTTAGAGCTTGCTGAGGACTGAAATCTGGAATTCATATGCACAACCACTTTACAGGGAGCTTCCAGCACAGCAGGCATTCTACATGAAAGGCACAAAGATGCATTCATTCACCTTCCTTCTGCAGCTTGAGAATTTTGATAAACAGAACTTTCCATTTACATAAACATTGCAGCCAAATGTATAATCCCTTTATGTGTGATTAGGGAAGAGTTCAAACTTGGGTGGTGTTGGCTGGGGTAACACCTGGAGCCTCTGTCCTGTTGCAGCATGGCTGAGAGCACAGTCTGGAAGGTCCTGTGTGCCTTGCAGGAGCAGCCCCTTCTCCAGCCCCTGGCTTTCAGCAGGGCAGGGCACATGGCAGCTCTGGAACCTGAGTCTGATATTCTCGTTAGGTGTCCTGACATCATCTTCCCCAAGGGTACAAATGTGCATGTCATTGTCTCAGGAGCAAATTCAAAGGTACTCCAAAGCAACTGGAAACACTTTAATAAGATTTTGCTCCTCTTCCCTGTGCTTAGGCAATGTAATTTTTGATGCTTGTTGAATTTTACTGAGATTTGGTTCTGTATTAAAACTGAAGAAGGCAGGTAATAAAAATACATATGGAAAAATGCTTAAAAATGCATTAACAAAGAAGAAAAAAGTATGCTAGGGTTCTCTGTAGTTTGAAATAGATCAATTCTTCTCAGTAAATCTTCATTTCACTTTCAAATCCAAGTTTCCTTGAAGGCATACAGAACTAGAAAGAACTCCCATTGACTCAGGGAGTTGACTATTGTACAGAATTATATAATCCCTTTCCTGAATTTACCTTGTTCTGTCTTAAAACTGTCAAATCATTGAAAATCTGTCCTCCTCTTACCCACCATTGGATAGTTCCATTTTTTCACATGATTTTAGATTTCATCCTTGGTTTTTACCTAAGTGTGCCTGTAGCCTGTCTGACATGCCTTTGTTGTTTTTGCAGCAGTATCCTTGGATTTAAATAGCTTCTAATCTGGTGTTCACATTTGGGATCTGCTTTCTCCCTCTTGTTTTAGCCCAGGCTACTGGACCAAGCCTTTTCAGTCCCCCTTGCTGAAGTGGATTTCCATTCTCATTGTTACCCTCAATTGTCTTTCCCTGCAACTTGTCCAGTTGGGGTTTATTGTTCTTGACTGTGGCTGGCTGTAATTGTACAGAGAAATCCAGACTGACATCCCTGCCTTGTGCAGGGCTCCTCTGTCACTGCTGGAAATAACTTTTCTGATAGGTTTTAGCATCATGTTTGTTTTTTGCAGAGCTGCATGATGCCAAAGGCACTGGGGTTTACCTTGGCTAATACATGGTAACTCACCTTCAGCCAGTGAATTTTATTAGAGTCAAATATATGACTTCACATTTTGCATTTCTAAATTTAATCTCAGTTTATTCAAACATTTTTTCCTATTTATCATCTTCTGTGGGGTTGGAATTATGGACATTGTCTGATTTTCTTCATTATGGGAATCCTTATTTTGCTGGCATCAGAATAGATTCCTTTTATGAAGAAACCTTTTATCCTCAACAATTCAAAACTTCTGTGGAGTTCTGTCATACATTGTTGCTTCAGAAATAAAATCTGATGCATGCTCTGGAAGTATATTTAATTTTTTTCTTCAGTCCTTTCTTTCAAGAGGCCTGTCTTTTTTTCATGAGACTTATTATTGCTACTTAACATTCCAAGGATCAATAGTCATAAAAAGACAAGGAGAACTCTCTGGGCTTAAATAGTGCTCACAGAATAGTCTGTTCACAGCCACTTCTTTGTCTTTAAACAGCACTTTCAAACAAAGTCATCATTCATATAAGAGCCTTCAGCTCCTTGGAAAATCCCATCTCAAACATCTCAGTCCACCTGCTGCATTTTTGTGAAGATTCAGCCTTGTTGATGCTAAAATGCACTCTTGGGTCCCTGTTTAAAGACAAAGAACTAATATACAGAGAAATGTATGCAAAAATGTGTATTTATCTTACTGCCATTGTTCTACAGAAAAATCTTAATTATAAAAAGAAATTATTAGTGATTAAATGTATTTTTTATTTACATGGAAATAGTTGGGGTGAGAGAATAACTTACATTTTCACTAAAGGCAAAACAAACTTGTCAACAGTGAAAAACAAAATTAATTCTTACAAAAATAGCTAAATATTTAGAAATGCTAAGATAAAATGTAAATGAATAATTTCCTTCATTTCTGAATTAGAAAAATAAAAAGTCTCTGGTGGGGGGGATGGGGCAGAAATTATGTCTGAAATTATCCAGTAAATGCTCCTGAATAGGTAAAAGCCAAAAATCAATTCCTTGCAAATCTGTAATTGCATCTAATCTTTGCTTCTTTTCTTCCTTTCTAGATATTTGTTTGAAAGACACAATGTCTTTGGCTGACAGCCTGTATAATCTACAGCTGATTCAAGAATTTTGTCAGGAATACCTCAACCAGTGCTGCCACTTCAGTCTGGAGGATATGCTCTATGCAGCTTCTTCAATAAAGGTAAAAACACAACAATGAAATAAAAATGCAGGCAACATCCACAGAACTATTCTGCTAATGATATTTTTAGTCTTTTTTTGGTCTGCTGCTTCTCTTGTGACACAGCAGGCGAGCCACAAATTTCAGCAGAATGAAAAGCCACCTGCTTTTGGCCATTATGTTTTCTTAGTGATTTCAAAGTGTTTTTATAAAAGAACTTGTGAAAGGATTTATAAAAACTCTGATTTTGTGCAAAACCACTTTATCTTCTTTTTTACTAATTAATAATTAAAGTGTGTAACCTGCAATATTTCTGTTGAAATGCAGTGATCTGCATTAGTGTAAATGTATCAAGGCCTTCACTAAGGGAGGAAATATTGAGGACTCCTTCATGGAATCATTGCTCACTGTTCTTACTCAATTCTGTATACACAGAATTTCATGGGCTTTAATCTAAAAGCTATTTCAATTTTGTAAAAGTGTAAATTTCTGAGTTAATGTCATTGGAAAATCCAATGGCTTGATGCCCCAAATACAAGCAGTAATACAGGTCCAACAAATACAGTTGTTTGAATAAGCAATTAAGTGTTTTCAATCAATCTAAGATTTTGCTCTTTTAGAAAGAGGAAAACAAAGCAATATTCTGTAATTCTTTAAGCCTGTGCAAAAAGAAAAGGAGCAACTGAATGAGTTCTTGCCTTATTGTAATTTGAATTTCTCATTATTATGTTTCACCAAGACTTTCTTCTATATAAAACTCCCTTCATTTGCCTAAGATTCTTGTTGCCTTGCCTTTAGGGAATGAAATATTCTTTTTCTGAAGTCAGCATATCCATTGCAGATGGGATGTAATTGCTTTCTAAATATCTGGGTCATTTCACTGCTTTTATGATTTTCTAGCAATCTCCCAAGCAGAGTCACAGAGGCCAGAGCTCGAATCCAGCCTTGCTGTCTGCTGTGGGGTTGAGCCCAGCCCTTTTCAGACAGTAATGAGCTGCCAGGGTGAGTGAGGGCAGTAGGGCCCAAGTCTGGACTAAGCTCAGCTGTTGCTGGTTTGTTTTGTGTGTGCCAAGTTGCACAGGGGCTGCTTGCAGCCAGCTCTTGGTGTAGTGGAGTGTCCCAGGCAGGGCTGGCCCTGGAGCCTGCTCACTGCAGTGTGCCTTGGCTGCTCCTCCTGGCCCTGCAGCCTCACTCTGCCCTCAGGCAGACACATGGAGTCACTGCACTTGATTCTTCTGGTTTGGATTCCTGACAATCACTCATAGCATTTGTATAGCAATGGCTTGGATTGTTCCTCAAGCCTCTATGCACTAGGAACCTTCAATTAAAAAAAAATCTGTAGTAAATATTTTGTCAATATTGCAATGCATCAGACTTTCCACTTTTAAAGTGCTGCAGACTCAGTGATTTTGCTGTTTCTGAACAGTTTTGAGATGGGATTTAGAGCTCTTTCAAGGACTTAGAGTATTTCTAGAGCTGAGAAAGCCTTTTCATGATCATGTTTTTACACGTTGCTGTGGCATGGATGCTTATTTAGATGTAAAAGCTACAAAGCAAGGCTGCCAAGTTTTTCTTCTAACACTTGGCATGGAAACTTCAGCCAGTGCTGTAAACTCTGTTTTTCCAGTGTTAGGAATTAATTTGCTTTTAAAATAAATTCATTGTTAAAGGAGCTCCTCCTTAGTTTTCTAGTGTATATGATTAGAGTAAGTTTTAATAAATGTGTTTATTCTCCAAAGAATTTTATTGTCACTTTAAAAAAACCTGTATTGTCAATGGATATTTTAAATATTGCTTATTGAATTACACTGGTTTGTGGAAGCTACTCTTACCTCAGCCTACAAAATGTACCTAATATGAAGGCTTAGGATTTATAGAGGTGTGTCTTTGTTACTCAGCAGAAATTCCTGTGTGTTTTCAGTGGCTCATACTGCACAAAACTCATACTGCAAAAAACACCAACTGCTGATCTCTTACTGGGAAAAGCCTGCAGAAAAAAAATCCCAGCAGAGTTTTGGGAATGACAATGCTGTGTGGGCCTGGGAATTGCAGTACTTGCAGTCCTGACTTGCTGCTGGTTCTTGAGAAGGAAGAGAGCAAAAGCTCTTGTTAAGTGATCCAGCACAAAGCACACAGCTCACATTGCTCCCAGGGCACCCTGCCCTGTCCTGGTGCATCAAATCAAGGTGGGTTAGAGGTGGGATGTGGTGCAGAAATTTAGTGCAGCACTTGACTCAAGTGACACTGCCTGCTTTTGGGTTTTCCATCAAAATGCACAGAAACACAGTGACTTCCCTCAAGTGTCCCAAGTCTTTGACAGAGACTCTCAGATTTAGCAGCACATGGGGCTGTTGGCTTAGTTCTGGTTTAGCACAGAGGAGAAAGAAGCTTTGTCTGGATTTCTAGACAGCTTTCATGTGTCATAATCAAAGGAAGCAGAAAGTTGTGTTGCTCCTCATTGCCTATTTCTTCTCCTCTAAGAAAAATACATTGGTAAAGTTCTTCCTAAGATGTTTACTAAGGTAGGGCTACTGATATTAAAGCAAAAAATATTTCAATACATTCCATGGATGCCTGAGGCACCAACAAGGGACCATACTGGTTCCTGGCTGTTTTCCTTTGAGACAGACAAACACAAGTAGAGAGTGATTACATAAAAATAATCACAATGTTTTCTGAATCCTCCCTGCATATTTAACAAGAGGAAATAATAGATATCTTGAATGTCTTTAGTTGTGCAGATTGCTTTTTTGCCCTTTGCCTGTAGGCAGTCTTATCTTCAGACAGGATTTATTTTTTAAGTGTCTTGTTCTTCACCTGTATCTGGGAAAGTTCACAGAGCTGAAGGAACTTTTTATTGTGACTTGACACGCACTTGTTTTGCCTTTTCAAAGAACCAGTTTGTAGAAATAAAATACCATGATAAGAAGTAAAAACCACCCTGCAGAACCTTCAAGATTTATTTTTTGCTTTGTCCCAGCAGTTGATTAGCACTGTGATATAGGAGGAGTGGCTTTGGTTGTCCAATGGAATCCATAATTGCTATAAGGATGTGGTATGGTCACTGAAGAGACAGAATTAAAATAAACATCTCACATGTTCCATTTGTCACATGAGATACGTGGGAAATATTTCTAAAAGTTTAAAAGTAGATCTTTGGTTGTTTTATATTTATTATATTCTTGATAATTTTAGATCATTTCCTGCCACTTTATTCTAGTAGGGCCACAGGCTTCAAATCTAAGAGCAAGTCCTTTGGGAGGTTAACTGTCAAAGAGGGGCCTGACTGACAGCTTTGGGGTTTGATTTGAGAGCTTACACAGGAACCTGGCATTGCATCAACTCACAGGCAGTTCATGTTTGTCTTTTCTAAGTGTTCCTTCACCTGAGCCTTTACAAATGTGTGGGTTTGTGTTTTGTTTTCTTAAATAGTGATCCTAAATTTGTGCTACTCATTTCATGTCCACATGTTGTACATTCCCTCTGCCCTGTTAGAGGATTGATGGGGAGACTCAGATCACAATATCAGAACAGTTTTTATTAACCCCACTGCCACTAGCAGTGGCATGACTCAGTTCTGACTGAGCTATTCACACCCAGCTCTCATTTGCTCCCAGAATTCATGCACACACACACAGGGTCATTTTTGCTGGGTTGGGGCCCAGCCCTGGGATCTCCCAGGAGCAGGGGCTCGTAGTGGCCCACCAGTGGCATTGGGGACACGTGCAGGAAGTTTCTCCAGGGGTTCCTTTGTCCCTTGGGGTGTGTATCTACATAAAATCCTTGCCTGTAATAGCTGCTGCCCCTGTGGCACAGCCAGGGTTGCACAGCCTGTTGCTGACACAGGCACGTGCTGCTGGTCCTGTCAGGACCTGGCTGGGTCCTGCTGCTCAGAGCACGAGGGTTCCTGGGCATCCAGCAGGGCTGGGGCTCTGCAGCCTCAGGGCTCTTTCAGGGGGGTTGCATGTCCTGCAGCACAGACAGTGCCTCCCTGGCTGCTGGGTGCTGAGATCTGTGCAGTCTGCTCACCCAGGCTCCTGCACAAGGCACATCAATTACAGAGTGAAAGCTTTCACAAAGTGAAATGACACAAATCTGAGAGATGATTGCTCTGTCTTGACTGAAAGGGCCTTCCTCTGTCCTGGATGTGGGCCAGACTCCAAACTGGCCAGAATCACAACTCAGCACATGGAACAGCTACCTTGGCTTTGCACCTGATTACTAACCAGAGTGGCAGAAAAAACATTTGCACTGTCAAAGCTTTTTTGATTCAGGTCCAGAACTTCTTTTTTTTTTTTTTCCACTGCTAAATTGGAGTATATGATATCTGAAGGGTTGATTTATACGAAAAAATCCTTATTCCACTGGAGCAGTTCTGAATACTTGACTTTCTGATGTAACATTGATGGTGTTTACCTGTAAACAACATAAGCAGAGGCTGTAATCAGCACCCAAGAGGTGAAAAACATTGCTCAAATGCACAGCACAGCTAAACCCTAGAAATTCTGGCTGCCCAATGCCCACAGGAGTTGCACAGCTCTCCCTCACCTGAGCTGGCAGCTGCAGCCCCTTCAGGACCTGGGAGAGCAGCTGGCTGTGCCTGTGATGCCCTTCCTGTGGGTGGTGGGAGCCTTGAGCCTTTCCATTCCTTCTGACTGGGTTTGAAGGATCCAGGATCGGGAATTCACAGGAAGATTCAGCCAGGGAACAGTTGGTTGAGATGGTTTCTCCCTGAGAGGGACCAAATGTTCCTGACTCACAGTTAAAGGGCAGCAGTGTGGTTTGCTTTCCCTGAGGTTCATCGGCCGCTCTTCCCTCTCAGTTCTGCTCTGAATCAGGGCAGAGTGGCTGTAAAACCAGGCTGTGGTGGCATTTATTAGCCTGTGACAGGACAGGGACAAACTGGCAGTGCTTGGACCATACACAGCCATAGTCTGGCCCTCTCGAGACAGTCTGTGGCACTCTGGTTTTCTGCAGTGGCACTTGTATAACAAAAAAGCTGTGGATTTGCTCTGGATGTGACCTTTCCTGGCCCACCAAACAGAGATTTTAATCTGCATCATGGTAAAAATGTACATTGTATTTTATGTTCATTTTGAAAAAAAATTCTAAGAGCCTCTATGGCTGCTCTCACAGCCAACTTTAGTGGATGCAAACCTGACAAATTATATGTATCATCTGTGGATATGATATTATGGTTATTCTATAAATATGCAGATCTAAAACCTATAGGTTTTAGGAAGGTATAATTTATTTGAAGTATTTGAAACTAAGTGAGATTGAATGAAATTAAATTAAATGAGAATGTTTAGCTAATAATGATCTCTGAAGCTGCAAGTCTGCCATCTGCTGTTGAGAGGTCTTGAGCCAGCCTGGACTGCTCAGAACTTCCTTAGTTTTTATTCCTGTAATGATGCCTTAGGTTTGAGCTGTTATATTTTAGATTCCCTGCTATTTTAGTGGGTAGGTTTAGGTTTCATATCCAGTGCTACTGAGCTCTCTTCACAGAGCAGACAGACAAAACAATTCCTGCTCCAGCTCCACACCAAGGACAACTTTCAGGCCCAAGAACAAAACCAGCGGTGAAGGGAGAAGGAAAAACCAGGAGGATGGAGCTTCATACCCTGAACTATGGTTGGACAATTGATTCTAATGTGCTGATGGAGCAGAACTTATCAAAGTGTGGGACCTCGTGCTCAGGTGTCCATTCTGTGCCCATTTTGGGGCATTTGGGTGTGGCCCAGCTGGACTCTTGTGTGGCCCAGGTGTGCCCAGTGAGGCCTTGGAATAAATCCCTGCTTTATCCTCTTGCTCTGCCTGGGCTCTGAGAAGGTAGCAGTTAAAATACTCTTATGCTTCTGAATATTGCTGTGTGTAAGTGCATGTGATCATCTCATGTCAAGCTGTTAGAATTTCTGTCACACAATCAAGGCAAAATCTGTGGAAATCTTATCCACATCCTTTTGAGTCCTGGATAGCAGCATTACTACAGACCCAGTGGTAGTTTTTTCAAAAAAATTTGTTACTGATCAGTCTTTGCCTTCAATCATTCTTAACATCCCTTTCTGACTAAAAATAACTTGTGAGAAAATGTGATTTCCATCACGCTGGCTCACCATCAGACAGCTGAAGTAGCCTCTGTTCCCAGTGGGCTGTGCAGCACTTTGGTTTCTTAGTTCAGTAAATACTGCTTTGGTGACTTCAGAAAAACAAAGAGTCTTGCAGCAGCTCAGGACTGCATAGAAGATATTCTCAGAAGGAATATCTGTCCTTGATAAAATAGTCACACTAGTGTGTGTCTGTTTTTTGTTGAAATGCAGCATTTCAACATAAACACGAGCAATTGGAGTATCTAAATGCAGTATTATCTTGGATGGGGGCTACCACAGAGTTTCATGTTAAAAATCTCTGAAAAAAGCCTTGCCTAGCCTTGCAATGGGCTCTTCACTGCTGGTTTTTATGGAAATGGCTGATCTTTGGCAGGCATTTTTTCAACCCCTCCTGCTCCTCTCTGCCCTCCCTGCAAGACATCAGGCCTGAGCATATGCTTGTTATGAAATGTTTCAACCCAATTGGTTGCAATCTGCTTAAGTTATGTGTTGGTGCTACAGATCAGCTGAACTGGTCTGTATTCCTAAAGAAACAGTGGAGATTGTGAAAGAAGTGGAGATTGAAAACTGGCTGAAACACAGAGGCATCTCCCAAATGCTGCTTAATCTGTTTATGTGCAGGCTGTGTTCTAACATCACTCTCTCTCCATCTTTTTTTTTATTTCATGTAGAGCAATTACATGGTGTTCATGGCAGAATTGTTCTGGTGGTTTGAAGTGGTGAAGCCATCATTTGTACAGCCCCGAGTTGTTGTGCATCCCCAAGGTAATTATGTTATGGATTGGCCTTAATGTGCATGTTTGCTCTGTGTGTGTGCAGATTGCCTTTGTGCTCACAGAGGCAGGGAATATTTCAGTTAACAGGATTTGGCAGAGTACAGCCCCCTTAAAGAAGGAGAGGAGTCCTCTTTCTTCATTGTAAATCTTCATCTCATCTCATAAATCATAATTAGATTTTGTTGTCTGTTACCAAAAACTCATTTAAATTGTTGTGGTATAATCACTTGCAAATTTTCCTGACCTAATCAAGCCTTGAATCCATTAAAGCCCATGCAAGAATTACAAATACAATAAGGAACCAAGAGCAGAATTTAGCCTGAAGAACTTCTGTTGCTGAGAAGATACCAAGAGCAAGAATTGTAAATCTGGGCAGAGTGAGCAGAGTTGTAAAATTGCATTTTGTACCCAGTGCAAGGGCACCACCTTCCCTCAGCAATTCTCAAATTTAAAAATCCACCTCTGAGGTAGATTCTGAGATCTGTTAGTGACTCCTTTCAGGTAAGCAGCATTGTAACTGAACTGTTCACTCAGCAGTGCTGGCAGTGGCTTTCCAGGCACTTGGAAGAGATTTTCACTGCGTGGCTCTTACACCTTTTCTTCATTTTTATCCTTTAGAGCACATACAAATCTGACATAAATCTTTAAATAGTGCTAATTGTTTTAGGATGTGACAAAAAACCTATTTTCTAGTCAATCTGAGGGTTTGGGGAGAAGAACTTTTATCAGAAACATTTCTTCCTGAAGAACAACTTTTGCTAAAACTGTTTCCTTTTAATTTTGTGGCTCTTTTTTAGTTTATTTTTCTGTATTAGTTCTTCCCTTGCTTTTTCTAGTCTATTTGCCAGTCTCCACTTCTTTAATTAGTGCCAGTGTGGGAGCTTTGGAGGATGTAAAGATGAAAGGAAGTGGCAGTTTTAACCTAAATAATGGAATCAATAACAATACTTTAAATCTTTGAAAATCATTATTTCAGATTACTTTGGCCAGCTTTTCTACTGTGTAACTTAACTGAATACTAAACTATAACAACTTGAACTTTGTTCTTCCTGGCAGCTGAACCTGCAAAAGATGCAGCTTCTGCTCACAGCTTGAATGCTAACAGAAGAAACTACGTGGATGGTCCATCTGGTTCTGACTTTGTAGCCAGGTAATGTCAGAGAATCACCAGTACTGGTTCACAATCCCCTCCTTTCTGTTCAAAATCAAGCAGATTTTTTAATGGAGATTTTTTTGCTTTCTTGCAAAGCTCAGTGATTGAGTTACCAGATGCAATCTGTGGAATTTTGTGCCATGTTCTGTGGTTCAGCCCTCCCTCCCTGCTGCTTGTTTGTGTTTGTACCCTTGGACAGTGAGCTGTTCTCTCAGCAGTGTCCAAACAGCCCTCAGCACTCAGCTCACAAATGTCCCATGGCCTCATCCCCTTCCATTCAAGGGGAGCTGCTGAGCTCTGCTCTGAAGGAGCTGCTTTGCTGGAATTCCCAGCAAATTTTCCAAAAGTTCTAACGAAAGGAAACTGAGGTAACAGCAAGGGAAACCCTGAGTGGTGGGTTCAGTTTGATTTGGTTATGTTACTTTAGCACCATGAAATTCAAATAGGTAAAAATAAATATTTCTGCTGGGATTCATTTCCCCACCCCAACTGCCTCCTGATGGGCAGGAGAATTGGAAAGGAAGTGTCAACGAGAAGAGTTTTGATGATAATAATAATAATTGTCATGAAAAGGAGAGAGGGGAATAAACTCCAGGAGCACAAGTGTATTTGAAGTACAATTGCTCCCTGCAGCAGCCATCAGCCCCCCCAGGTCCCCCTGAGCACAGCAGCCAGGCTTTGCCACTCCCTGGGGCCACCTCAGCTCAGCTGTCCTGGCCACGCTCCCTCCCAGCCCCTCCTGCTCCTCCTGGCTGGCACAGGCACTGAGGAGCCCTTCCCTTAGAGAGAACACCAGAGTGTGAACAGAGCTCCCACACTGAGCCCCACACACAGCACAGAGAAAGTTCACTCTATCCCAGACAAAAGCAGGACAGTGGGAAGCATCATTTTCATTAGTGGTACAGGTTAGGAAACAATACAGAAACATCCTAAAATGCTCTGTAGCTGATCAAACACTTGATGAAGGCTGTCCACAGAGGAGATTGGTCTCCTCTCCCAAGGAAAAAATGATAGGAGAAGAGGAAACAGCCTCCATTTGCACTGGGAAAGATTTAGGTTGGATATTAGCAAAACTTCTGTCACCAAAAACAGTTGTCAAGCATTGGAACAGGAGAGTGATGGAGCCTCCATCCCTGGAAGCATTGAAGATGTGTCTGTGTGGCACTCAGGGACATGGTTTAGTGGTGGCCTTGGCAGGGCTGACAGCTCCACTTCATGATCCTAAAAGTCTTTCCCAACCTGCTCCTTCTGTGATAAGGGACACAAATTGTACATCAGGCTTTCCTTTGAAACTTTCTTTGGTCAGGGTGAAGGAAGCCTTGCACTGATCTGAACTGGACCTAGTGAGTTAGAGACAGCATTACAATTCCTTTATCATTCTGGGGCTTTTATTTTGGTTTATTGAATGTGTCTAAACTGGCACAGAGGAGAAGGATAATGTTAGCATTTTAACTGGATGTTTAGCAAATGGTTGATTTCCAACCCAGATAATTCTGTTCAGCCTTTTCTGTTGTTTTTGGATGGGGTTTTTGGAGAGAGGGCTGAGGGTTTGGTTGGGTTTGAGATTTCAGGTTTCTGAGTATGTTTTTAGTGTTTCAGAATCTATGCTGACTTTAATAAAGGGGTGATATTTATCACTACCATTAAATGCTGGGATTCCAAATCCTTTCCCTGTATGTATCCAAAGTGTGTTTCTCTTGCAGACAATGATTTTATTTTCATGTAAACTGAGCATACAAGCTCAGAGAACAAGACCCAGTAGTTTTGAACATATCCTTTGAAGCAGGGGCTGTCTCTCCTCACAAACCAGAGTATTTCACCAACCTGATGATACACCACTGCAGGACAAAGGAGGGGCCCCAAAAGCAATTCCAGCTGGTTGGGACCCAGCACAGGCTGCAGGTTCCCTGGCAGGACAGACCTGAGTGCAGGATGTTGTGGGCCTGGCCTTCCTCCCCATCCCAGCTGTGCATTCCTCCCCCCTTGAGTGCTGGAGTTGCCATTTCAGTGCACAAAGACAGAAAGAACCAACCCAGCAGGAAAAAGTGAATGTTCTTCTGTGGCCTGAGCTGGTGGAAATGCCTCAGAGGATGGGCTGGAGAGCCAGAGCCAGCAGAGCAGGGAGCAGATCCAACATCTGGGGTTGCCATGGAACCCAGGCTTGGTGCCAGAATCAGTCTGTTCCCCAAGGAAAATTGAGTGTATAGATTTTCTTCATGGTAGCAAATTTTCACAGGCTGCAGGGTTAAATTTGGAAAGTATGCTTTTCTTTGAAGATAACTTAGAGGCATTAGGATTTTTAAATTTCCACAGAAATCTCAAATGCCATTTAAAACAGGTATGTCACAAAGCTAGGGTGTTGTGTTATTGACAGAAAAAATCAGGAATTTATGGGAACCTACAGTGAATAATTTAATATATGGTTGTGAAAGATGCTTTTGTAGATTGTATTTTTCTTAAATTGATGGAATATCCTTCTTGCAAATATTATTTAGAGACATTTCTACACTATACAGTATGTATAATAACACTAAACCAATATTGACTGAAAAATGTGAGTTTAGGAGCGTGCTCTTCAATTCAGTGGACAAAATTCAAAACATGAAAGGATTTAATCCAGCTTGTGTTTGAAGTCTGGCTTCTCTAGAAGTGTTTTACATAAAATCCATATGTCTTTATGTAAGTGTCTTTGTTGTGATCATGAAAAAGCACCTTGATCAGAACATTGAATTATGTTAATCTGATCCTGGATTAACACAGCTACTCAATTACAGACCTCTGTAAACCAAATAAAGGATCTGTGGAAGTAGAAACAGAGCAAATCTCTATAATTACTCCTTTAGTAGTGAATATATTTTTTATTTATAAAGTCATGTCTGTCTCAAAGTCTTCTTTAGCCACTTCTAGTGCATGTTGCAGGCCAGACACAAAGCAGAAGTTTCCAACTAAGCAACTGAAAATAGCAGTGCATGGCAAGTATGTGATGTTGGCTCCAGGCACTCAGTTCTCAGGCCAGCAGGAGCTGCCTCGTTTTGTTCATGTTTGTTTAGACTTTTTACTGAAATCAAACCTAAAAAATGGAAAACTATAAAAGAGACATTGACATGAAATAAATCAGGAGACAAGTACATTACCAGAACTATGCAGCAGCTCTGCAGCTGTTTGTGTATGAAAAATACCTTTTGGACTTTCTGGCCCACCTGCACTAGTCCCAGTCCAAGGTTATCCCAGTGTTCTCCTTTCAGTGGATAAATTAATACTTCCAGAAGAGAACTACACCTCACTTTCTCTCCCATCACAACAAATCAATCTGTTTTTGTCTTGGCCAAGGACAGGGTGACTCGCTGCCCTTCTGCATTGTGGCTTGTGATGTTTGAATTCTGAGTTCATGTCTCTTGCTTTATAGGTTGGAATGTCCAGCTTACAGCCCACCCCACCAACTGCACACACCCCAGCAGCCTTACTCATCTGCTCCAGGTAACAATTCCCAAAGGGCTGGCAGGGGCAGGGAGGCAAGGGGCCATCCTCAGAGTCACCTGCTAGCCTGCTTGTATTTGTTCAAACAGCATTTCTGCACAAATAAGGGGAGATTTTGACATGAAAAAATAATTAATTTACATAATTGACTGCTGTAATTTATTAAATGCCCAAGTGGGAAGTTTGTGTTTGTACCAAATGCATTGTTTGTGCTTTTTAAATTTGACTTCTGTTTTGATTATGTGGAAGATGGCTTACAGCAAGTGTTTGTGGTATATCTCAGTAGGATCTGTAGAGTGTTTTATACAGCACTAAGTTCTTTGAGGGATGAGGGGTAAAATATATATTCAGGATGAAACTGGCTTTGTTTCTCTAGCTGTATTTTCAATTTATAAAGATTTTCTTGCCATTGCAGTGTTCTGAGTAGTGAAGCAGATTAATTTGTTACAGAAACAGAAGGTGATGTTAAAATCATTTTTCACAGTAGTTACAGTGGGTCCTGTTTTTGTTTCACTTAGGAATCATCAGAAGGTCCACATCAATGTCTTATGTAGATGGGCAAGTAGGGACATGGCCCAAAGAAAAAAGGTAAGCAGTCTTACAAGCTGGTTACAAAGCCCTGGGCTTTGGTTAGGAGTAGTAAATGCAGTAGTAAATGCAGTAGTAAATGCTGCATTGTAGTTTGGATTTTCACAGTCCTGTAATAAGAATTCTTGTAAGCTGCTTGAAAAAGTAGAAAAAGAAAAAAAAAAGATAAAACTGTGTCATGGATAACTGGTTAATAGGAAACAATCTTCAGAAATAAATAATTTCTTCTTTACACTGAAAAGAATTATTTCTTCTTTACACTTATTTATTCTATTATTTATTCTTTACACTGAAAGAGATGTACTGTAGATATTTGAGTTGTTGGTGTTAAATGTGTTCATATTTGCTCATCACAGTGACCTAAACATGGTAACAGTAATGTGGCAAATGATCTGAGTGGCTTTTCAGCTTGTGTTATTTTGGGGATGCTAAGAACCATCAGGCTGAATGTTTTAGTTTTCAGTTAGACCAGTCCTAAACTCTTAATCTGTAGGGTGTAAACCAAAGTTAAAATGGTGAGAGTTAGAGTGGAGTGTAAACTGTGGCTTTCCACATCTCCCTTCTGATCTTGAGTGGCAATTCCTACACCCCTCAAATGCCCAGAATTTATTTCAACATAGTAAAAAAGCATTGGCTGAGTCTGAAGAAAATGTTACATACTATTCTATTGTGCTTTTTAAATATGTATTATACTTCCATCTATTTATCCATCTAAAATATCTATCTAAAAATATAAGCCTGTTTATTATATTTGAAGCTAGGCAAAATACAGTCCACTTAAAAGTGCCTTTAATACTTTAATACCAGCTTAAAATAATGTTAAACCCAAATACAACTATTGCCTTACTTTGATTAATAACCATGAGTTGCTCAGTTACTTTCTTTATTCTGCTCTCTCTTAGGTCATCATTACATGGAGTTTCATTTGACATTCCTTTTGACAAAGAGAAAAGCATTCCAGCAGCTGCTCCAAGCAGAGGAATCCCGAGATCTGTGAGCAATGAAGGCCTCACAGGAAACACCAACCGTGCCCTGAAGCATTCTAGAAAGAACCTGGCCTTCAAACCAGTAAATGGGGAAGAGGAGAATCAAGATATTGAAGAGGAAAAGGACCTGACACCTCTTAGAGACACCAAGGCCAATCAGTCTCTTAATGCAAATCAAAGAAATGCCAATGAGAGCAGACACTACAGGTTTCCAAATGGAGCCCTGCAAAACAGGGCAGTCCTGGATGATTTTGGCAATCAGATTGAGACACCGAGCATTGAGGAGGCTTTGCAGATAATTCACGACACTGAAAAATCTCCCAGACTTCTCCAAACAGACCAAATTACAAATGGGTTCTTCCTTCACAATCGGGAAATGAGCATCTTGAATTCCAACATTAAAGCAAACCAGACCACCCCAGATATAATCACAGACACTAAGGGTGCTCTGAGTCCTGTGACTGACAACACTGAAGTAGATACTGGAATACATGTCCCCTCAGAAGATATCCCAGAGACAATGGATGAGGATTCTTCTTTGAGAGATTATACTGTAAGCATGGACTCTGACATGGAAGAACCCTCTAAATTCCTCCAGGATTATGACATGCGGGCTAGCAATCACAGAGATCAGTTAAGCCCCTGTCCCAGCTCAGTAAGTACCAAATCCCAGGCAGGCAGCAGTGCTTCTTCCAGCTCAGGGGTTAAAATGACCAGCTTTGCTGAGCAGAAATTCAGGAAGTTAAATCACACAGACAGTAAAAGCAGTGGAAGCAGTTCTCAGAAAACCACACCAGAAGGTTCTGAGCTGAACATCCCTCACATGGTTGCTTGGGCTCACATTCCTGAGGAGGCAGCTGTTCCTCAAGGAAGAGACACTACACAATTACTGGCTTCAGAAATG
Organism: Polioptila caerulea; assembly: GCA_013397295.1. NCBI lineage: Eukaryota > Metazoa > Chordata > Aves > Passeriformes > Certhiidae > Polioptila > Polioptila caerulea. The sequence continues at coordinate 82,421 of VYXF01009768.1, forward strand.
GTGCAGCTGAGGATGAAGCTAGAGGAAAAGAGGCGAGCCATTGAAGCCCAGAAGAAGAAAGTGGAAGCTGCATTCACAAAGCAGCGGCAGAAAATGGGAAGAACAGCCTTTCTCAATGTTGTGAAAAAGAAAGGTGATGGGGTGTCACCTCTGCGGGAGGAAGCAGCAGGAGCTGAAGATGAGAAGGTTTTCACTGACAGCAATCGGTTGAAAGAAAAAGAAACTCAAAAATCAGATGACCAAACTAGTAAGACTTCGGAATTAATAAAAGAAAACCCAGAAAATTCTCACAGCAAATGGTTAAAATCTCCTGCTACTTCTGGGGATGCTGAAAAGCAGTGGAATTTAGCAAGTCCCTCAGAAGAAAATCTTAATGATGGAGATCTCCTAGAATATACAAAATCTATTGAAAAACTAAACTCTTCCCTACACTTTTTACAACAAGAAATGCAACGTCTGTCCCTCCAGCAGGAGATGCTGATGCAGATGAGAGAGCAACAGGCTTGGGTTATTTCTCCTCCTCAGCCTTCTCCTCAGAAGCAGATTCGGGACTTTAAGTCTTCTTCAAGGCAAGGGGGAACTCCAGCTCCTGTTGCTCCCTTCTCACAGGAATCTCCTCGCTCTACACATCAATCTCCACAATCTTCCAACAGGAAGAGTGCCTCTTTCCACATTAAAATGCCAAGGACTCCTAGGCCAAATGAACTGAAAATAACACCCCTGAACCGTACCCTGACTGCCCCCCGCTCTGTGGACAGTCTGCCCCGTTTGAGGAGGTTTTCTCCCAGTCAGGTTCCCATTCAGACAAGATCCTTTGTTTGCTTTGGGGATGATGGTGAAGGTGTAAGCGAACCTCAGTTAAAGGGAAATCTTTTGAAAGAAGTCAAGTCTACAGAAGAGGTAGCAAAAGAAGAAGGACCAAAATTGCCAAAACAGGGTGAGCAGAAGTTGGAGGAAAAGGAGATTAAGCCTATTGAATCTAATGTTTCTGAAGTGTTATCTCAGCCTATCACAGAAACAGTCTGCCTCACCCCCAATGAAGATCAGCTAAACCAACCCATTTTACCACCTCCAGCTCCCAAAACAGCAAACTTAATTGAAGTTTCCCTATCAGATTTGAAGCCACCAGAAAAAAGTGAGGTATCTGTTGAGAAATATGAAGGTGAGAGTGATAGAGAACAGTTTGAAGATGACCAGAAAGTGTGTTGTGGATTCTTTTTTAAGGTAAGAGAACTAGTGGATGTGTGTGTCAGCTGCTGAGCTTTGTTTGAATCTTTAATCCAAACGTGGCTGTTGCTGATGATTGAATGGTGTTGCAGCTCTGAATGTGCAGGCTCATCTATTGGACTTGATGAACTCTGCAGTTCTGAGCGTGTCAGAATATCCCTTTCCATGCAGAGTTACAGAAGAGTGCTTGGAGGTCTTGCTGAGGAAGATGCATGCTGGATGTAGATTTCTTTTTAACATATGTTTTGGTGATCTTGATTCAATGTGCTCACATCTCACTTCCCCACCTCACTCCCAAATGTAACTCAAAGTTTTTGAAGTGTGTAACAGCCCACATTTAAAAAATTATTCACATTTTTTAATTGCACTTTGGAGAGCCTTTTTCCCTCTCTCAGCTGGCTAAGGAAGTACAGTCTGCTGAGACTCCCTTTTGAAGTTTGTATTTGGGAGCACTTGGAGACTTTTTATTAAAGAGCTGTATTCAGACAGGCTTTTAACTATAATGCATGTTGTATGACAGTGGTCTAGACTTATTTCTGTCTTAGAACACCCCAAAATTTTGTACCGTGTATCTAGATGGACCTAACTTGTCTGGAAGCATTCCTCAGTTCTAACAAAACACCTGGCTTGCTCAGAAGTTACTTTTACATGGTGCATAATTATTGGGGTTTGTGATGGTTACCTTCATGTTCATACATGTAGAGTCTTCCAAAGCTGAAAGAAGTTTATGCTATGTGGAATCTGACTCAAAACTAAAATATCTCACTTAGCAAGTTTTCTCATATCAGTGTTGAATTTTGTTGGCTCAGGAAGGAAAAATTCCATTATGAAGCCTTAAGAAAAACCTTCAAAAATAAACTTACTCTAAATACTGCAAGGGTATGTTAGGATACCCAGTGTACAGAATTAGGTGTCTCATTACTTGGCAAAATCAGTTGCTGAATTTAGAGATGTTAATATTTTTGGTCCTTTTCCTTCAAAAACGGCTGCTAGGATGATCAAAAGGCAGAAAATGATATGGCAATGAAACGAGCAGCATTGTTGGAGAAACGTTTGAGAAGGGAAAGAGAGACTTTGCTTCGGAAGCAGCAGCTGGAAGCAGAACTAGAACATAAGAAGGAAGAGACAAGGTAAAACCACATGTCCTGATCCAAAGGATCAGTAATGGTGAACATAAAAATGTCCAAAAATTGCATCTTAATATCCAAGTTCTGGGCTGGCCCTGCAGGACAGCAGGTGGCATCAGTCACTCTCAGGCTGGGAGCTGTGCTGGCCTGAGCAGAGCTCCTCAGAGCCTGTGGCCCTCAGGGTTCTCTCTGCACAAATGCACAATGTTCACTCACTTAGAGCAAGCTCATAAACCTGCCTTTGGTTTTATCAGTAGCAATATCCCAAAAAGTTTAAACTCTCGCAAAATTGTAAAAAAATTTAAAAGCAATTCTCTTACTGGTGTGTGAGGATATTGAAGTTCCAAAGAGCTGATGCCTGGGTTGTCCTCGCTGTGCTAGCTGAAATCCCTTATTTGAAAAGTTTCTGCTGCTGAACTTTTTTGGTCATTCTTTAGACGCAAAACAGAAGAAGAACGTCAGAAGAAGGAGGATGAACGGGCACGGCGAGAGTTTATTAAGCAGGAATATATGAGGAGGAAACAGCTAAAGCTGATGGAGGACATGGACACTGTCATCAAGCCACGCTCCCTCTCAATCAAACAGAAAAAGCCACGTCCAAAATCTATCCACAGAGATCATATTGAGTCACCTAAGACACCAATCAAAGGTCCACCAGGTAACAAACATTCATGTGGAAAAAGAGTCTGTTCATGCTGAAACACCAGCCTGAGTCTTGGTCCTTACCAGCACGAGCCTTTATCAGTGTCTTGTGCTAAATTGAAACTGCACGTGTCCAAACTGGAAAGCAAAATTTGGCCTAGAAATGGGCAGATGAATGTCACTTACCTGCTATGCATGCATGCATATATCAACAACCAAAAATGTTAGCTCTGCAAAGCCACTGGAGGGACAAATATTTGTTGCAAGTGTCAGGCACAGCCATGTTTTCTTCACTTATCTCTTCTTGCACCTGTAGAGCTAAGAATGAATAAAAGTTGGGAGATAAGAGATCAATAAATAAAATGGTGACCATAAGGTAAGAATACTTTAACTCACACAATATGGACAAAATTAAAATATGGAAGTTACTTTTATATTTCATGGAGTTTTTCCTGTGTTGCTCACCAGCTGCATGTATAGTTAAGAACACAGAACTCTAACCATGTGGAACAGCTCAGCATTCTTTTAGATACAAAAGAACTTGCAGTAATGGCTGCCAGAAATATTGTCAATTTACAATTAGAAAAATAACCAGATTGCTCAGTGATCCTTTCTGCTACAGCCTCCTCTACACTTGTTGTGCTACATTTTCTCATTTTCTCTGGCTGCTTCCCTCTGTCTTCCAGCATAATTTAAAGTATTTCCTTAACACCTTCCAAGAATCCATCCCAAGCTTTAAATTAAGTCTCTTAAGCTGTCTGTCAAGAGGAGTTATTAACTTTAATTGCCTCCTTTGATTTGCATAGTGCCAAATTCCCCTGTCCCTGCTTCCCATTAGAGTTCAGCCTGAGCTGGGTGTCAGTGTTTCCATGAGGTGCAGCACATATGCATGCAGGTATATCATGGATGGGTGTTAGTCCCATGCAGAAAAGCTCTTCCAGACTTTCAGATGCTGGTGTTGGTCTGATGAACAGACTCTCCCACTTGCAGAGGTTTATAAGCTGTAACTTTGTTTCTGCCCAGGTTCACAGCTTTATCGTGTTTTTTCAGTATCTAGTCTTTCATTGGCATCGCTGAATACAGGGGACAATGAGAGTGTGCAGTCAGGCAAGAGAACACCAAGGTAAAGCTAAAATAACCATTTCCTTTAATCAAATCTCATAACCAGCTCTGTCAAACTAGCATGAATTCTTTAGAGGTCGTGTATACATTGTGTGCTCCTAGGACAGGTCTGTTTTCCTCCTTTGAGACTGGGATTGTTTCCACTGTCAGACATTTGGGAACCAAGCCATGATCATTTGTTTTGCAAATTTTACCAAGTAAACCAGTTGGGCAGGTATAAATGAGGTCAAAACAAAATGCTGTTCACACAGCCTCTTTAATTCACCTGCTTGTATCTAAGTCTCAGCCTGTGGATATTTTACTAAACCTGTATGCAACTACATTGCTGCTTTACTTTTTTAAACATAGAATTTTCTTTTCTGTTTGGTTTTTGTTCTTTAGCAGTTGTACAGGGAATTATTGAATGCTCACGAGGACTTCAGCCTTTTCCAAACACCAGAATTCATTTTGCATTAAAAACCACCTGAAAATAACAGAAAAAAAATTATTTTTTTAGTACAAAACTCATAATTCAGAGGAAAATTTACTATTTCTGTGAACTACTTGATAATATTCAAATGCTATTTTCTTGGTATAAAAAAGAAATGGGGAAGAAAGGCAAACTAGGAGAAAGGGGCTGATAAGGACTGCTGCATATTGTGCCATTGCAGGTCATATCTTCATGGCCACTACACTTTATTCAGCAGCTCTGACAAACCTGCAGCTGCCTTCAGCTGCCTTCTCAATTATAAAAATGTCTCAAGAACTGACTTCCCAGTTCTTACATCAGAAACTTTCATAAATGATCCAATTAGCCTAATATCTCTTGTCATCTCTTAAAAATGATTAGTTTTAATTGTGAGGGGGGTTTCTTCCAGCTATATCAGCCATGACAAAAGGCTTGATGTGTCTCACCTGCAGAGGCTTTGCAGGAGCTGGAGGTGTCCAGTGCTGTGCTGTGCTTGCAATGAGCAGCACATCCTCCTCAGGCTTTGCATTTGCTTGGGGGGTTGAGACTTAAAATATTATAAAAGCAAAAGAGTTGAAAGAATTTTCAGTATCTTTCCAAAGCCATATTGTCACCTTGTCCTCGCATCACCGTTGGTTTTGATGATCCCTAGAGAATCTCAGTGATACTTTTGTCACCTTCTTCTTGCAGGTGCCCATCACAAAAGGTGCAGGGTATATTATAAATGGAATTCTCATCTGTTGCTGATTTTACTGAAAATGAACGTGCACACAAATTTTGATATGATACTTTTTTAATTCTGTGTCTTCCTCTCACTTAGAAAACTTTCATTCCAAGCTGCAAATTTGACTGGCTTTTGCAGTAGCCACAATCAAAAATATTTTCAATACCTTGTAATAATTTAAGAAAACTTGCCAATCTTGTTTAGACCTTTAAATGCAAAATGATCCACATTTGAGTGCAGCCTGAAGAATTAGAGCACCAGAAGTTATTGCTTGTGAAAACAAAAACTAGAAAGGAAATTGTTTTGCTGTCTTAAATGCAGAAATCCTCACTGCCAGTTGTTGCAGTCATGAGTATAAATGAACTGATTTTTTATTTCATCATGCTATCAAGAACTGGTTTGTTCACTACATGAGATAACATTGGTTTCCCAGTACATGTTAAAAGTAACACAAATTTCCATTTAGTAATTCTATTTCACAACCAAGAACATCTATTAGATTTCTGTCCCTCAGCTGTAGCCCAAAAAATAACATATACCTCACCTAGAGACTTCCTGCACCATTCAAAACACACTAAATACTCTGCATTTAGGCTTAGAGTTTATCATCCAAATCATTGTGTTCTACCTTGCCTTCTTTTCTTATCAGAAGGCTTCCCAGCTGAACTTGGTGAATTTTTGTAATAGATTTCCAAACTAATGTTTAGGTCTGAATCTGTGGAAGGATTTTTATCTCCAAGTCGCTGTGGAAGTCGCAATGGAGAAAAAGATTGGGAAAATGCATCTACAACTTCTTCAGTGGCCTCTGCTACAGAGTACACAGGTCAGTGGCAACAAGAGTCCCCAAAGTACCTGCCTGGTAGAGGTTCTGTGCAGGGAAACCTTTCAGTTTCCTTGATTTGGCTTCCTCAAACTTGATTGATTTTACCCTTCAAAGCAGAGGGCAATAAGACAAGGTTCACATTTAAAATGCCAAACAAAAGTACTGAGTCAATGGCATTGTGATAACCACAGTAAAGTGCAGTCAGGCTCACACATCATTCTGTCTCTAGCAAGGCAACATCAACAAAGTGGTGATGTTTCAGCTCCATTTAGAATAGAGTTACAAAATTCAGAAACCAAACTGCAACAGCAAAAAAATCTTAGTAATGCAAATATAAATATTCTGCACTATTTGTTTCCTAACAGATCTTTAGTTGTTTATTAAGAACTTTATGATCAGCCTACTGATTTATTATATTATGAATCAAACAATAATGGTATTTTCCTCCCTTTTCTCTAACTATACCACATGTGATACTGCCCAGACCCTGCATCATCAGCATTAGAAAAGCTCCACTTTTGCCAATCTAATATCACTTTCTTTGGGAGAAGAGTAGCATAAGGTTAGGTATTTTCTAGGGTTTTTTCCCCAAAGCTTAGACAAACCAAGATTTAATCTTAAATTTAATTGATGCTTGTACGTTATTTTCCTTATTGGTACTCACGTGTTGGGTTTTTTTAAATGGCCTTGACCCAAGTTCACATACATTTCAGAAATTAAAATGGGAGATTTCTGCTTCAACCAGAGGAATGATTTTACAGACAGAAAAACCTGTCAAGTGTAAGGCCAGATCTTTCATCTCTGGTTTTGGGTAAGACATTTCTGGAATTCCAAAGAGGACAGGCAACAGTTACTCTAAGCACTGCATATGCCTCATTGTTATACCTCACACCCTTGAAATCACAGGTGTAGAGAAAGAAAATCTTTGCTCTCTCCTGGACAACTGAAATTTTGGTTAGAAAAAGCAAAATGTTTGTTGTTCATAGAAAAGGTCCTCTGAGAGAAAAACTATTTACCAAGGCTGCCAATAATAATGATTTAATAATGAAAGACACATTTGTAAGTAAATTGAATGAGAGCTGAATGACATTTTATTTGTTTGTGAAATTTGTGGTCTTTAATCATATTCTGTATTATTCCTGGATTTGTTTCCATATGTGCAAAAGTTCCACACCAGAATGCTTCACAGCATTCAAAGGAACTCTTTGTTGGCTGATTGATTAATTTAGTTTATTTGTCATTCCTTTTGCATAGGACCAAAGCTCTTCAAAGAACCCAGTGCTAAATCCAATAAGTATATAATTCAGAATGCACTGGCACATTGCTGCCTGGCTGGAAAAGTGAATGAAGGTCAAAAGAAAAAGATCCTGGAGGTAAGAGTGTTCTTCTCCTGAGAGCAGAAACACCTATGGCAAACCAAAGTCAGGCATTATGGAGACTCTGCAGCATAAATGCAGATCTTGAAAGGAAACCTCAGAGATTATGGCAGCAATTAGAGAAGGGATTGAGTAACTCCTGTGACTTGCAGGCAGAAAGGTTCTCCTGGGCTGTAGAAACAAGAGGTGTTACTTTGTACATGCAGGAAGCTCAATTAATTCACATGTTGAATTAATAGTTACTGCTTGCTTTATAGGGGAACTTCATTCTCTAGGCTTTTGTAATTTGCTCACAAAGTTGTTTTCCCTTATACATAGATTGGGAACTTTAGAACTCAAGCACAGCACCCTCAGGAACACAAAGAATTGAAATGCATCCCTTCTAGGCTCCTCTCCAGTTTCCAAGCAGTATGGCCAATTCAGGACTTCCTACTGCAGGAAGGTGCCTTCCACTCTTCTCTGTGACACTGCTGTAAAGCTTTCTGAAGGTGCACAAATATTGTAGGAACTCAAGAACATTGTAGGTGTGTTTCCAGGCAAAAGGAGTAACACAGAGTCTGAGCCTTGGGAGTAACAGGACTGTTCCATTCACCAACTATGACAAACTGAACACATTAACTGATACCAAACCTCACAGACTCTTGGAATCCAGACTGAATTTCATTTCTGCAGTCAACTTCCCAGCAGTATTTCTGGCCCTTTATTCTCTTCTGCATCCTTGCCTAGGTGCTGCTTTCTCTGTCTTTCCAGACACTTTCTGGAAATACCAAGTCAGGAATCAGGACACACTCTTGCAGTTTAAGTAACTGGAGCAAAATGGGCCTCAGAAATCCCAGAAAAACATAGCTGCAGAAATGTCATGCTTAGCTCTAGGATGGAGCATACATCACTTGATAGAAGCTGTATGTGTTCAGGGCACATGTCCATGTTAGGTGGAACAGAAATCTGAATATTGCAGCTAATAAAGATTTGTTCAATACATTTCAACTGACTTCATGTTTGACCAAGCTTGAGTGGATTTAGGGCTGACTGAAATTCCATTTTAGCACCAGAGGATCTTTCAGACCTATGGAGACACGTGTCAAGTTTCCTGTTCCCAAACTTGCAAGTATTAGACCAGCTTGATGAAATGGATGATGGAAAGAATTTTTATTTGCTCTACAAAAATACTTTTGGGATGTCTGTTCTTGAGGTACAACTAAGCAAATACATCTTAAATTGTCTAAGTAAATTGGGTTTTGGTTGAGATGGATATCTACCCTATCAAAATTCAGATATGTAAAGCTTAGCAAATTCTAATGATTGAAAATAAGGTTTTTTAGTGGACAGAGTTAGACATGAGTTCCAGCTCTGGTAGAAAAGTGATTCAAAATGAAATCTAATGAATTGAAATGTTTTCTAATTACAATGCAAACTTCATATTCTGAATGTTTTTCTTTCTTTCTTTCTTTTAAAGGAAATGGAAAAATCTGATGCCAATAATTTCCTAATCTTGTTCCGGGATTCAGGCTGCCAGTTCAGATCTCTCTATACATACTGCCCTGATACTGAAGAAATCAATAAATTAACAGGAATAGGTCCCAAATCTATCACCAAGAAAATGATAGAGGGACTGTATAAATACAACTCTGACAGGAAGCAATTTAGCCACATACCTGCCAAAACTTTGTCTGCCAGTGTTGATGCAATTACCATTCACAGCCATTTGTGGCAAACCAAGAGACCAGTAACTCCTAAGAAACTCTTACCCACCAAGGCATAGTAGATGGAAAAAAATTTGCTTGAGACAATTATGATAAACTTGCACTTCATCTTTACTGCCTATAGGAAATAGATTTCTAGTTGCCAACAAGACTCTTAGAACTTAAAACTGGACACCGAGTTCTGTTATCATGTCCAACTGGAATGTAAACACAGTGTTTAGGAGTGCAGAAGATTAACTCTTAGGTGAATAATTATGAGTGGTTACAGAAATGTCTGACTTGTGTGGAGATTTGTATGTGCTAATGCAACATATAGAGTATATTTGCTCTGTATTTTGATTAGATACACTGAAGCACTGAATGTTCCTCTTTAGTGACTCAAACTACATTTTTTACATCTGTTGCCTTATATGTTTGTATTTGTGCTTGTCTTGAAATATTTTTCTTTCACTAAAGAAAAACTTCCTAATATTCCCAATACCATTGAACTTTGCATAGTGACTTTGAGTAAAGACTAAATGATAAAATGTATGTCACTGAATAACAGCTGAATGGGTTCATTCTCCAAGATCCTTACTGTGTGCTGTAACAAAATCAAGATTCATTCCCCTGTGTATTTATAATTCTTTTTCAATTAAATAGTACTGATTTGCTTATAAACAAAACAGTAAAGGAAAAACCTTTGAACTGCTTGAAGTTTCCTTCAAATGAATTATTTAACAACTCAGGGTAAAGGTGATGCAATTATTTCTGTTTCAGTAAGTTGCCATCTGAGATGTAATGACTGACCATGTGCATGTTCATAACACCAGTAAAACTGCAAGTAGAAGGATCTGGTAGGTCTCTGAAATGGTTTAAGCAAGCATGCAATCACTGCTTTGCACTGCTGCAGCTGGAGAGAGAGCACACAGTCAGGCCCTGCTTCTTCCAGGAAGGAGCAGGAACTCCTGAAACATCCAGAACTAGATCCCTGAAGTGTCCTAGCAGAGCACTAAATGTTCAGAAGAATCACAGAATTCACTAAGTCACAGATCTTTGAGAAGTCTGGTATCTAATCCCATTAAGGCCTGGCCACTCCCTGCCTTCAGATCTGCCAGCTCAGACTTGGATTGGTTTTCTAGGGAACAGACAGCTGACAAGGATTCTCAGTGTGTCTTTGTAAATTGTTTTCTTGACACTAACAGGTGATGTCCTGTGACACAGCCATTTTTAAGTACATATGGCAAAGAAGCCTAACTGACATTTCAGTAAATCTATAACATGACCATTTGCAAAACCAAACTCTAGGCATATTTCAGTATTATTTATAAAGGGCTGCATTTTATTTTAAAACAGTGTTGGATTATTTTATAAATCACTCTCCCGTTTCAGTGTTTGTTTCTCTTATGATTTGCTTTTAACATAGCACTGTTCTGAAAAAAAAAAACAAAAAAAACAAAAAACTACAAACTTGAAGCCTCCCCTAAATCTGTGGCTATTTTGATAACATCATACACCAGAGAATTTGTTGGGGGGGAGGGAAATCTCATTCTCAGGAAAAGACTTGAATGATTTGTGATTCTGTTCTGTTTCAGTGTTGTGACAACTCCATTCACATAAGACAGTATTGTGCTGTAAGTGTGTAGTCCATCCAGTTTCATGGGAGACTCAAATGATGTATTTCTCTCATTAAACTGCTTTGACAGAAACTGCCTCACTACTACCATGTGCTCATTTACTTAGAGAAAAGATGCACAGGAATGAGATGTCATTAAGCAGTTTAGAACAGTACTTTTTTAAATTATTATAAGGCCTTAGGCATCAGTGCATCTGGATTATCAACATTTTCTCCAAAATGCTGTCTGTTTACTGTAATTTATGTTCTTATATTTATGTATATTTGTTAAAACTGTAAAAAAAAAAAAAAAAAAAAGAAAAAACACTTTAAAATACATGTTTAATATGTATGTGGCTCCAAACTATTTGTGGTTAGCTGATTCCTACTGTTTGCATGTATATCACCAGGATATGTAACTCTTCTATTTCAAGTGTATACATATTGTGTATATAGGATATAAATAATATTAAAAGGGGGGAAAGAGGGTTTGCACATTCTGCCTGTTAGACACTTCCTACAGATACCACTGTAGGAACATCTTGAATAACAATATGAAACTGTGTATTATATACAGTGATTCAAGAAACCAGGAGGTTGGAATTAACTGACACACATATGGTGAATAACTTCAAAAGAAGTTTTATCATGGGAGGCTTTTTATTTCTAAAAATCTCTGATTTAACTGAAGATTTGCAACACCACAAAGACACACGCATCAACCTAATCAAAGTGAGCTTAAATACAGGACAGGAATTCTTTGAGTAATTTTAAATATATCTGAATGTATTCTGAAATTTGCATTTGTCAACAGGTTGAAGATTTGTGCAATGTCTAAAAGTAGAATGTGAATAATGCAGTTGAAAATTTCATTGCTCGCAGTACAAGGTTTTACTTAATACAGGAAAAGTAAAGCTAGAGATGCTTTTCCTTTTTAAGCCTGCAAATTTTCTAATTACAGTGGATCTTTGGTTGGGATCATGTTTAAAAAAAAAAAAAAAAAAAAAGAAGAAAAAGAAAAAAAAAAAAAAGCTTTCCATAAAGGCCAGTATTTATCACTGACCTTTCCAGAACACACTGGTGCTTTCATCAGGGGTATTATTATTGTTGCTATGACTGAATTGCCAAACTCTCATCTTAGTTTTTTGGAGCAAAATTTCATCTTCTAACAGTCATAATAGCTACTGATTTTTTTTTTTTTTTAATGTTAGTATGACTGTTAGTTTTTATTATTTGGCTGTTTAAAGCCAAATTCAGCTATTTAATTATGATTTATTGGGCACTGTTGAAAAATGTACAGTGTATTGTGTGCTTACTTGTCCACTTCTATGGAGCATAGCTTCCATATTTTTTCAAATGCTGTGCTGTAAAATATTGTCATTGCTACTTATGTGGTACAGTGTAGTTTTTTCCTTTCATTTAAATAAAAGCATGGCACCAAAATAACTTTTTTTTTTTTGTTTTCTTGCTTACCTCTAAATATAAACTAAAATTATAACACGTTCACATTAATGTTTAAATCTTGTTTCTTCTCCTATTTCAGCAATGTGGAAATTGTAGGAAATATGCACCAAGACAATTTCTTCTTTTGTTTCCCATCTTAGGCCTTACTTCCATAGATAATTTAGATTTCTGATGTCATCAGAGGAAGGCTATTGAATAATGGAATAGGCTTCATATTTCATTTGTGAGGATAAGGAGGTGTTACCCTGTTCACTTCAGAAGGGAATTTCACAGTTTTAAGTCACCTGATAAACTGCTGGGCTCTGGTTAGATTCCATTTTTCCAAAGCCACAGAATCTTTAGGTCAGGTTAAAGGTTTGCTTCAGACTGGAAGGTTGTCAAGGTGAATCTTGGTCAAGGTACAAAGCAGGTGTGTGAATTCTACTGAAACAGTCTGTACTTGCTACTGATGCTATCTTGAACAAAAATACTATCAAAAAAATGAAGGGCCTTGTCCAGATTTGTAAATTAGTAATTTTTCCAGTCCAAATCATGCCTTTTTTGGAGTTACTGAAATGAGTAAAAACTGTTTCAGAATAAAGTTTTGAACATTTTTTCTCCTAAGTTTTTACAAGAGCATGTAAATATAAAATATAAGGAGTCGAATGTCTCTGTTAGAAGTACAGAAAATCGGGACTGGCCCATTTTTAGGGCCAACACACAGAATCAGCTGAACTGGAGGGGACCCACAAGGATCACTGAGACCAGCTCGTGGCCCTGCACAGGACACCCCAGCAATCACACCACTTTCCTGAGGGCATTGTCCAAACACTTCCTGAGCCCTGTCAGGCTGCCCTGGGGACCCTGTCCCGGTGCCCAAACACCCTCTGGGTTAAAAACCTTTTCCTGATACCCAGCCTAAACTGCCCTGATACAAACTCTGCCCATCCCCTCGGCTCCTGCCACTGTCACCCCTGTCAGAGGAGTGTCTGCCCCTGCTCTTCCCCCACAGGGAAGCTGTGACTGTGCTGAGCTCTGCCATCAGTCTCCCCCGGGCTGAGCAGACCAGGAGCCCTCAGCCACCCCTCAAGGCCCTTCCCCACCCTTGGCTCCCTCCTTGGCACTCTCTCTGCCAGCCCAGTGTCTGCTTTACACCGTGGCACCCAGAGCAGAGCAGGACAAGGCCCTCCCCAGCCCAGTTGGTGCCCCAGGACAGGGATGTCCCTGCTGCTGCCAGGGCACTGCTGCCCGTGCCCACCTCGCCAGGTGCCCAGGTCCCTTCCCACAGTGCTGCTCTCCAGCCTCTCATTTCTCACCTGCAACATTTGTAAAGCAGTCACACAATTACTATTTTCTTTCCCGAAGTGCTCTGAGCAGACTGCAGCACGCTGTTTTGTCACTAGGCAATGCAGATCTCCTCCTCCACCAATCCTGATTTTCAAGCTCTCTAAACCCCACACCCAACAGCTCTGCTGTTCGTGGGCGTTACCCTCCTTGCAGTAATGAGCAGGGTGTTCTAAGCAAGCTGAGACCGTCCCAAACACGTTCCTGTGCTTAAGTAAAGAGCTGCAAACAGCCCGAGAACAAGATCTTCCATTGGCTCTCTTCCCAAGGAATGTTACTTTATGTATATTCACCAAAACTTAATAACAGTATGATGGCCCCCCAAAGCAGGGCCACCAACTAATGCTGCCTATTCTTCCATATTTCTTCCTGATATTTCTTGCAACCTCTTTCCAGAGTATAGGAATTTGCTACTTACCTATGAAAGGTCCAACATCCTGAGCAGGAAACAGAATAATTTTAAATTCATAACTTTCCTTTCAGGTCTATAAGTGGGAAGAAGCTTTATCTTTCTTGCCACCCAGAGACAGTCTCAAAGATTTGGTCTCAGGACCTCCACTGAAAACAAAGCTACAGCACAAAAATTAGTAAACTGCCATAAAACCTCTCTAAAATCAAGATTAAATTTAAAAGCTTACTTGTGTTTACCTAGAATTTTGTAGGTTAAACAAAGTTTTAAATGGATTTTTTGTATCTATGCTCAGTGAAGTTATACATACCACTCAGTTTAGACTATTCAAGTCATCTTGTTTTTCCACACTCTCTCTGATTTATCAGCTCTACTGTATCATATGTACTGGAAAGCAGTTTCATTTCTATAATTACATTTTCTCTTAAGCAGCACCTCCAAAGGCAACTAAGCAACAAGTAGCTTTGGAAGTAAATAGGAGTATTCAGTGTTTTACCAGAAAATCCTTATTCCTGGGAAGTGAAGCTGGGACTTGAACAAAAGGAACCATCGAGTTCCACTGCTGTGCAGCCAGGCACACTCCTTGCCTTTGGGACATTTGTTTGTATTCCTGTTCAGAGAAGAGAGAGAAAAAATGACACAGTTCCCCTCTGCCCTTCAGCAGATCCTCAGCAAAACAGTTAGTAAGCAAACTTGACCTCACTGACATTTTGTGAATGTGACAGAGAATCCAGTTCAGCTTCAGTCAAATCCCTGACAACCTTCCCTGATGTCTGAAGCATAGCACAGCAGCCTAATTAAAAATAAAATAAAAAATAATTAAAAATGCGTGCATCAGCTTGTCAGAAAATTGCCACCATCTCCATTTTGGCAGGGCCTGTCAGTGCACTGCAGTGTGTTCACAAGCACTCTGTCCAAGTGCTGTACTTGCATTTTAACATCTCACTGCACATAAACACAGAGCAAGCTTAGTGACTGCTCTCCATAATGACTCTGGGGTGCCACAGTCTTTTGACAATTACAAAAATGTAACTGAAAGTCAAACTATTTATGAATACACCTTCATGAAACACAGGTGTGACACATGCATGCATAAGATTTCTGTAAAGAACGCGTGCTTCGTTTAACCGCCTCAAGAAGCAGATGACAGCATAAGCACACTAAAAAAACCCCAGGCTGACCTGAAACGCGGCAGCACCTCCTGCACTTAAAGGCGCTGCCCACAAGCCTTGAGCCGCTCCGCAGGATCAAAAGGCCGGGGGTGGCAGCCGGGCAGTGCCGTTCCTGCCCTGCCCTGCC
>VYXF01009768.1:98264-120224 GCA_013397295.1 Polioptila caerulea
GGCCGGGGCGGCCCGGGCGCGGTGCGGGCCGGGGCAGCGCTCCGTGCCCAGGGCAGCGCTCCGTGCCCGGGGCCGCCCCGCGGGAGCCCCGCCGGGGCCGGGCGGCCCTGCCCGCCGCTGGTGCTGAGCTCACGTTCCCGAAATGCTGGTGCGGGCTCGGCGCGGCGCAGTTAACCCGTGCGGCTGCCGTAAAACCGGCGGGGCTGGCTTTCGCGTGGAATCGCGCGTGGAGAGGGAAAAAAATGTTGGAACAACGCGGGGTATTACAGTCAAAATGCGTTATTATCTAGTCTTTGGAAGTTGTTTGGCTTTTCTTATTTTCCTGCCTTATATTTTCGCTGTGATGTGAAGCATTGCATAATTTGATGTCACCTTTTTGTCATTCGCGGTGCGGAATGCGCTGGGCGAGGCGTGTGCGTGTTGGAGCAGGGCTGGTGAGTGCTGAGGGCTCTGCGGTCACCTCCTGCCACCACCGGGATTACCGGGTGGCTCCAGAGCAACAGCTGATCCAAGCGGGGGGACAAAATGGATTATTAGATGGCAAGGCAGTGAAAAATCTGTGTGAGGCAGGGAAGGCTGGTGTGTAAGAGGACACCGATTTGCTGTGTGTTGGAGTAGAAAAGGCCTCGGAGTTCAGCTGTGCAAAGTTTGCCGAAGGTTTTCTGTTAAGGCCTTAATTCGCTCGGTGCATTTCATTTGGGCTAATGAATTGTGTGATTTCTTAGGGTGAAGTGGGTGTAAGCAAGCTCTGCTGACGGCTGTGGGGATCGGATCAGTTGTGATAAAAACTGGGCCTACAGTTTTGGGTTTTGGTTGGGGTTTTTTTGGTAAATTCTTTTGATATAGAATACCTGGAAGATGATTAAGGGCATTTCAGAGCCACTGGGGACTGACTGGGCCCCGAGCGCCCTGTGGGCTCTGTGTACCCAGAAGTCTGGAGTGGCCTCTGGAAAGGCACGGGAGTCAAATGTAAGTGACTCTGGGGTGGATTAAAAGGTGAAATAGCTTCATGCAAACTAGCCAGCTTTTGAAATATGTATGACTTGTTCACGGTGAGGTTTCTGTGCAGCTCCCCAGGATGCTGAGGTGGTTGGGCCCGCACCGCAGCTGTCAGTGACCCAGGCTCCTCGTCTGGCACCGAGTGTCCCTTTAAACGTGTCACTGCTCTCACACCATGACACTCAAGATCTGAATAACACATGAATAACCCTTACTGTAGAATTTCACTATTTGTTTTCTCCGATATTAAACTTTACTTTTAATTTTTATGTTGTGAATGTGCATGAATTTGAACTTTCTTCCAAGAAAGCACAATCTCACTCTTTAAGCTACCTATCTTTAGATGCTTCTGGTTCATAAACATATTCCTGAAATTGTACATTTCTATGCATAAGTGACTATAAATATGTTTAATAAGTTATTTTCTTGTGCTTTTAACACCATGGGAAGGGTCTTGCTTCTGGCACATTCTTAGAACCTGAGTAAGAATAGGACAAGAGTGAAGCCTCTCCCTGGGAGATTTAGCATTAGGTGTTAGGTGCCAAAGAGCTTGTTTAAACATCTTGTTGACCAAAGTTAAAGATGTGTCAGGCTTGTGGCAAGAAGATTTTTGGTTTTCTTGATGTAGAAAAATAAATTTAAATACAGAACTAGCAGAAGTTAAGAGGGAGTGGACAGGAGAAGGAAGGAAGATGTGGAGAAGTGCCATTCTGAAAAGACTGGGCAAGATAAAAAGGTTGTATCAGAACTGTGGTTAATACAAGACACCTGAAATATTAAGCTCTAATTCTCATTTGCTTTCATTTATACCTCTGGCTAATGCTGTGCTTCAGTCATTCTTGAGTATTAGAGCCTGAGCTGATCAGATTGTGACGTTATGTGCCATATGTGCCAGCAGAAAGCAATAGTGTGATGAACCAAAGATGCAGCCTGAGCTCTAATCTTGAGTTTCCCTGCTGTTGTTTGCTTTTTAATTGTTATTATTTTTATTTATACACATACTGACATACCACTGAATGCCAGAAAACCTCATAGATTTCAGAGAGGGTGCTGTGTAAGCCTGTGTGTATAATTTCATGCTAAAGTGCTGCCTATTACTTTGACAGCATAATGCTTACAAGAGAAGTCTTGACTTTATCAGACTAAAAACCATCAATTACATGGAAATCTTCTCTAGCAGGTTTACTGTTCTTTTCTAGCTGTTTGTGTTGCACTGATGGGGAATGCACACTGAATATTATCACAATACTGTTGAAGGATGAGCTTACCAGTGTACTTCAGCTCTTTTTCAGAAGTTCAGTATCCAAACTAAGTGTGGATGTTGTAATACACTTTTCTTTACTGTACCCCAAAAATGCTGTTACTAGTCCTGTATCAGATATGGAGGGTGCAACCATTCTTTACCCTGATTTATGAAAATTAAATAAAATTAAGTGTTCAAATTGGCAGAGGCTTTATGTTCAGGACAAACCTCTTATTAAAAAAAACAAAACAAACTGCAATGGAAAATGGAAGACAGCTCTCAGATGCTGGATTTTACATAATGTAGATGTTCTCTGAATCAAACTACTGAATGGTATGTTCATTTTGTCATCAGTGTAATATAGAAATAATGAAGGCAAGCTTTGAAGCTGTGTAGGGTGCCTTCCTGTTTACAGTTGGGTCCAGTAGAGCCTGTTGAAAAGAAAGCTGGGCTTGGTGTTCCTTTCTTCAAAGGAATTCTTAGTCTGATTTTTTTTCTTCTGCTGGGGAATCTCACTTACAGCTTTGCCTAAGTCTTACTTTGTTTTTTGACAAGGAGGTTAATTAGCTTATATAAAAACCACCAGTGTCATGAAGCATAATAAAAGAGAAGTGCAAATGCTTTAGATGAAGTTGTGAATTAAGATGTTAATACTAAACTGCTGGTTAAATCTGTATTGATTTTTTTTTTTCCCCTTCAGTGTGTAAGGGTAGAGTTGAATTTTTTTCTCCAGGACCAAAAATCCATATCCAGTTGCCAAAAGGGAAAGTTGAAATAGGGCTAAAACATAAGGAAAAAGCATCTTTCTACAAGTTCTGGATTTTGATTTGTGGGTGTGTGTATCTTTTTCTCTTGCAGCAAAGCTTTCTGCAAGCCAGAGTTTGATTTTTCCTTTTCACTTTCCTAGCTGAGAGTGTGCTTATGGTGGCTGGGTGTGTCTTTCATGAAACCCATCAAAATACTGGGTGATTGGAGTCTTCTGTGACTAAAATGAGAATTTGACCCAGCCATTTTCAGAAGTTAGGCCTTTTCATCTGGCACAAATAGGTCTCTGTTGTTCCAAAATAAACTGTGCTGCTATAATCAAATGCTTTGCCAGTCAAATGATATGGCAAAAACTTATGTGGAAGAAAATTGGAATACAGTTGTGAGGAAGATGGAAAATTTGGGGGTTTAGACAGTAGTGCAAAAGACCATGTTATTAAGGCCTAAGATTTTGTATCCCTTCAAGTTCATTAGCATTGGTTTATGGTGATCAATGAGGAGTTTCATGGAATAATTGTCTCTTCCTTTCCTCTCTGGTAAATAACTCATTTCTTGTTAATACTCTGAGTGTTTTATTTGGTTTATTCACACTTGGATTCTGTGCATGTTTCCCTAGTAGGAGGTGGATAGTTTAACTCATTTCCCAAGGATGGGATGCATGAAGGCTGCACCATGTTTTCAGGTTGTGTTGGGTTGCCCACAGCTGTTTGTCTTTCAGTTGCTGGATCTGCAATAAGTGAATGATTTAATGAGGGAATTTTTATGTCTCCTTTTGAATTACAGGGAGAGACCCTGGGAGCTATAACTGATTGCAGTAGTTGTCTTGCTCTGTGTGGTCATCTCCCCCCCTTAATTCATTTTTTGGATCCCTGTGCCCCCTGCCTCTCCTCCTTCCTGGGCCTTAGAGTTCCTCACTGGTGCTGGTTTCTTCTCTGGTCTTAAACTGGTTATGAGAGTGCACTGAAGTCAGGTTAAGGCTTGGCTACTGCCAGAGGGCAAAGCTCTGCTCATTCCTTGTGTCAGCATTGCTGTGTGCCCGTGGAGGTTCTGCTGGAGCTGCCCCTGGCTCCGAGCAGTGGTCTGGCTCAGCACAGCCCAGCTGTGGGGCTGGGAGCTGGCTGGGATGGGTGCAGAGCTGGGAGGAGGCACTGCCCCTTTTTGCAGTAGTAACATGGGCTTAAACTGAAGTTTTCCTGCTGTTAAATCGTATTCTTGTAGCTACAGGAGTGCTGCTAGGTATGGGGGGCATTGGGTTTGGGGGTTTTTAGGGCTTCTGATAAGGCAATGCTGTGTAGATTGGCTGTGTTAGTGGGTTTCTCCCCTCATCCCCAGTTCCTTTTCAGATCAGTTTAGGAGTTACTTGTAAAGTCTTTCTACCATTTGAAAAAGAAAGTTCAATAGCTTCTACTTGAAGTCATACTTATTGGAATCAGGCAAGACTTAGCCAAAAGAAGAATTTAATTTAGGTTTCCTAAGAGGAGTACATGCTGCAATTCTCATGTCCTTGGAGGAATTGTGTTGCAAAGGAGCTTGGACTTTGTATCTGTGGGAGCTTTAAACAAGCAGCCTGCTGGCCCCAGCTGCATGTGCCCACTCCTCTTGCTGGCTGGACAGCTCATTAGAACAGAGAAAGCTCCTGCAGTGCCAGGAGTGAGAGGGCTGAGGAAGGGCCAGGGACACACAGCTGGAGGCCAGTGAGTGCCCAGGGTCTGGCACTGCAGGCCCTGTCTGAGGCCACCTTGGGCTGGCAGCTTTAGATCCTTCCTGAGGGCATAGACAGAAATAACCATCCTTAGCAAGGAAGAATGGAAACCCCTGGCTTAGCTGTCATACACTACTTCAAAGTTAAGGTGAGATGGCATTTNTGGGCCTGCAGCTTTACATCCTTCCTGAGGGCATAGACAGAAATAACCATCCTTAGCAAGGAAGAATGGAAACCCCTGGCTTAGCTGTCATACACTACTTCAAAGTTAAGGTGAGATGGCATTTTTAGTGTGCTGTGCTTTTTCTATGTGCTGGAAATATCTAAGTTCATATGTGAGAGCTCTAGATGGTGACATAGTCAGTGACTCTTGTGCTCTTTGAACTTCACTGTTTGCATTTCAGAGAGGAAAATTTTACATATTGCAAGCTTAGTAAGCACAATATTTTCACACTGCTAGAGGATTGATTTCTTGGTAGATTTGTTTATCTGGGCCCCTATTTATGCATAGGACAGAAAAGAAGTTGCAAGTGCATTGGTAGATCTTAATTATGGCTTCATAGTCAACCTCAAAATCAATTACTTAATCTGGTTTAATTTTTGTAATGCCACTGTGTTCTGTCCTATAAATTTGCATTTTTATTTTTGCTGATAGCCAACATTTGCTAACCAAGCAGAAAATAAGATATTGATCAGAGCTAAAATTCTTTCTTTCCTTTTAGGCTGCCATCATGACGGCTGAAGAAACAGTGAACGTTAAAGAAGCTGAAATAATTAAGCTAATCCTAGATTTTCTGAACTCAAGGAAGCTTCACATCAGCATGCTGGCCCTTGAGAAAGAAAGTGGGGTCATCAATGGCTTGTTTTCAGATGACATGCTCTTCCTAAGGTAGGACTTTTTTGTTCTCTGGTGCTTAAATACCACATTTATGAAAACACAGAGATTGGATCTCAACTTGTGCCCTCATCTTACTCTGCTTTTTCATGGTCCTATCCTGTGTTCCAGCTCTAGAGTCCCTGACACCCTTCTGTGAGCCATGGGGTCACTGACCAGGCAGCAGCAGCATGCATTGACATAGGGGTTTTTGTTTGTGTGTTTGCTCATTCATTTTAACTTTGTTATTTTTCTGGCACACCAATGAATTCAAGTGGGAAGGAGCCTTAACAAGTGCCAGTGTCACTGCAGACTAAGTTGGGGGAAAACTATAGGCATGAATAAGATGGAAAGCAAAGCCTGTTGGTATCTGTGATGTCTCATCATCTGCTTACCAATCACATGGTCCTGAAGGTGTGCTTTAGTGACTTCTAGAATATTTTTGGTTTTTTTACAGTATTTATCAAGGCATGAGGGTTGGTGCAATTTGCCATTCTGGATATTGCCCTCAATATTATTAACAAGAATCATTATACATCCACACTAGTTTTTCAGCATTGATGTTTTCTTAATAATACTGAAGCATGAGAAAGCAATTTGACACCTGTGCAAAACATAGACTTTTCAAAGGGAATTAATTACCTGTTGTGTATTATGACTGTTATTTTGTATTTAAGTGAGGTACTTACTTAGAAAAGGGATGTTCTTGTCCAGTGACATTCAAGGAATGATCCTTTCTTTTACTAGGCAATTGATTCTTGATGGCCAGTGGGATGAGGTTCTTCAATTTATTCAGCCTCTTGAATGTATGGAAAAATTCGACAAGAAAAGGTAAAATAGAATGTATGTCAGAGTTCAGTTTTTCTGAGTTCTGGAAAACACATGGATTTCTAAGTATTGTCTACAAAAACAGTGGTTATGAGTTTTTGCACTTTAGTTTTTGGTGGGTTTTTTTTCTAGGCTGTGTGCTGTTCCTGAAGTGTTTGCATGTGTTTTTAAACTTAAAATCCGTGCACACAATCTGTAATGAGCTGTCCTGTGCCATACACTTGAGGAATATGATGCATGCTGTACAACCTTTTAATAGATGCTCTGTCATACTCCTATCCAAGAAATAGTATGATTGCTATACTTGTTTTTTTTCTAATTAGCCTTCTGATATTTGTAATAGAATATTTCTGAAAGCAATTATGGAAAAAATATTTCCTGTTTAAAGAAAAATACGTTGTGGTTACCAATTTGTTAAAATTAATTTCCAGAGTTCCTTGTCATGACAATAGCTATGCCCAACTCAGAAATTTGATGTAAAACAGCCTGCTTGTCTCTAGAATAATGTTTAGCTGCTGGAGCAAGATGTATGGTATTCATCTTCTCACCTGCAGGTTTCGTTACATTATTATGAAGCAGAAGTTCTTGGAAGCCTTATGTGTGAACAATGCCATGTCAGCAGAAGATGAGCCCCAGCATGTAAGAATTGCCTTTGGTTTGGGAATTTTTTTGTTGTCAGAAAATCTCTTGAGATTAGTCTGACTAAAGGCAGAGCAGAAGCTCCCAGCATTAAGTACACCAATTTTAGCTATTACCAAATGGTTTCATAAACACTGGATAAAGTAATCAGTATTCTTTGGAAGTGAGTGTGGCTCCCTGGTCTCAGATTGTACAAAGGGTTGCTTGAAACTGTGCAGATTGATCAGTGACCATATGCTGTGTCTGTGGTCCTGACCCTCAGATTTACTTTAGGCCATTGTGCTCTCCTTTTTTTAATACATTTTTTTTCCCCCAGAAGTATTCTAAAGCAGGCCTCAGAATCACAGAAATTAACTGTGGTAATTCAGGCCAGATGAAAGTCTGAATGGATTTTATGCTTAATTTCTGTTGGTTTTGGAGAGAAAGGTCAGAATTGGTTTTTTTGAGGGAGCAGATGTGTTCACAAAGGACACTTTCAGTTAAATGTGCCAACAGCAGGAGTTGTGGACTTAAGTTTTTGATATGGAAAGAGGCATTAACTCAAACTGGCAAAGAAGATGTGCAATTGTGAAATTAGTTACAGTTTTTCATTTATGATGACAATACAGCAATACCAAATCTCTAAGACAAAAATGTTACGAAATTAAAAATGCAGAATGACAGTAGTTTTAAGACAAGTGATTTTGTTTTTCAGACTGAATGGATTTTAATTCTCTGTCCCATTACACTTACATTGTACTTCAGGATTTTTTTCTTGACAGAGTAGAGCAAGTTAAAAGTAAGTCTAGTCCTAAATGGGAGGAATACTAGTCCTTTGATCCCTCAATCTGTATACTGTTACTAGGATAGCAGTAGAGGGGAAAAATCAGATTAATGTTCCTTATTTTTTGTAAATGTTACCAAATATGTTGGCATGTTGTGGGTCAAAGGCTGCTGTATTCAAATGTCTAGGTAACATGGGTAAGTGGGGATTTTACTGGTTTTTAAATCTCTGTGACTAAAAGTGTCAGATTTTGCATATTTGGCATGGTTCTTGGCTCTTAGCTATCAACAGGCTTTGTAATAAAGTGCTCTATTCATTTGGAGGTCTTATCTTCTGAGAACTCTTTGAACTTTTTTAACATTTTTGAAGAAGAGAAAATCTCAGTATAAAAACTGCTAATCTCTGGAAACTAGAGCAATCCACAAGGCTTTTATTAAAAGCTACTGGCATAGGTTATAGAAATAAAGGGGAAAATAAGTCAGCTGGCTTTGAGAATAGAAGTAACCTTTTGTGCTGCAATAGAATTGGAGCTACTCAGTCACACATTTAAAGTTTTAAGCCCATCAAACCTGCAGTGACATGAAAACATTCCATAACTCTGTAAAAAATGGGACTAGATGGGGGATTCTAGGAAGTCAAAGCATCTAGGAATTTCTCTGTTGTAACTACACTTGGATCAGCAATTTCAGACTCTATATGCTTTTGTGATGAATATATAAGCAGTAATGGTAATAAATGAACAGTAGAGAAGTTGTGTTGCTGCCTGTCCCCGTGCAAACACACGTCCTGCAGTGTTGCTATTACTGTTTCCATAGCTGGAGTTCACCATGAGGGAGGCTGTGCAGTGCCTGCACGCCCTGGAGGAATACTGTCCCTCCAAGGAAGACTACAGTAAGCTGTGCTTGCTGCTGACCCTGCCTCGCCTCACCAACCACGCCGAGTTCAAGGACTGGAATCCCAGCACTGCCCGCGTGCACTGCTTCGAGGAAGCCTGCGTGATGGTGGCAGAGTTCATCCCAGCAGACAGGAAACTGAGCGAGGCTGGCTTCAAAGCCAGTAACAATCGCTTGTTTCAGCTCGTGATGAAGGGATTGCTCTATGAATGTTGTGTGGAATTCTGTCAGAGTAAAGCTACGGGAGAAGAAATCACGGAAAGCGAAGTGTTGCTGGGCATTGATCTCTTGTGTGGTAATGGCTGCGATGACCTGGACCTTAGCTTGTTATCGTGGCTGCAGAATCTGCCAGCTACTGTGTTTTCTTGTGCTTTTGAACAAAAGATGCTTAATATTCACGTTGATAAACTCCTCAAGCCCACAAAAGCTGCCTATGCTGACCTTCTGACCCCTCTCATCAGCAAACTCTCTCCTTACCCATCATCCCCGATGCGGCGCCCTCAGTCAGCGGACGCGTACATGACCCGCTCCTTAAACCCTGCCTTAGATGGGCTCTCCTGTGGCTTGACAAACCACGACAAGAGGGTCACAGACCTCGGCACCAAAACTTCTCCCATGTCGCACTCCTTCGCTAACTTCCATTACCCTGGAGTGCAGAACCTCAGCAGGAGTCTCATGCTCGAGAATACTGAATGTCACAGCATTTTTGAGGAGTCCCCAGAGCGGTAAGTGCAGCTAGAGCTCAGTTCTTACCTCAGCTTATCTTGCACTGTTTCTGTGTTTTCACCTGCACTCCAGCTCTGAACATAATTGTAACACTGAAACATAATTTGGCTGTTTAAATTCTATTGTAATGAAAACTCTGTTTAGAGAGTGTTTTCTTCTTTATGCTTCTATGATCTAAGTAGATTTTAATATTTGGATTTGAGCCTTATGGATTCAATTTTGGGCTTCTTAAAGTTTCCTAGCACAGAGCACAAAATGTGCACTGAGTATGTAATGTGGTCTATCTAGGGTTTGTGTTCAGTATTACTGTGTTCTTCCATTCCAGATAAATAAATGGACACATTAAAATAGCTGTAACTCCCATCTTCTTTCTCCATTGCATTCTGTCCTCAAGACTTGATAAATAGTTTTGGTCCTGATGCTGTAAATTAGTTACTTCTGTATACTTGGACAGTTTCCATATCCCAGTGAAGTCGGTGGAAATGACTGCATGCCATTGTTGTAGCATTCCTGTATCACTTAAATAGTTACAACAGTAGCTCAGTGGAAATACTTCATATTTTTTAAACTGAGGATGGGTAAGGCAGCTGAAGGTATTATGTTTTTTGTATCTGACTTTGAGATAGTTGGCTTATGCTATTCATAAGTTCTTTAATGAAATGTAGCCTGCAAAATTGGCTTTTGGGGGAAATGGTGCTTATCAGCTGAAAGTTTATCATCATGTTTCTGCCTGGCCTTTCTTTTGGTCAGCAATTCTGTCCCTTCTAATAATTATAGTCAAACTTCCCTAGAAAGCAGCTGCCAGCTTTTTTGGCTCTTGGAGGACCAGATGGGTAACTAGCCCTGCACTTGGGTGCAGTGGCCAGCAGACAGCATTTGGGGCTGTGGTGATCAATCCAGGCCACAGCTGGTGTCTCTATTAGTGTTGCCTTGGAGCAATATTCCATATGTTGTGTTATGGTGAAGAGCAGCTGTAATTAAACTCAGTCAAAGGAAAACAAACACTGAACTGATGTCAGTTCACCAGTGATAATGGTTATGGTTTAATAGTTATCTTAATACTTTCCTTGAAAGGAGCTGTTTTGTTTGATTAAAATCTTGGGATTTACCAGGCTCTTCACAATTGGAGTTTTTGTGGATAGTTTAAGTCTTGTGGGAGGATCCCTGATGTTATATTTGTACAAAGTGTACCTCCTGAAGATTCTAGTTTATGGTGAATCCTCTAATTTTACTGATCTGTGTCAAACCTTGTCACTGTAGTGTGTGAGTAGACCAGGGTCCAGTGTTAAAACTGATTCTTGAGAGGTTTTTGATTCCCTTTTCAATATTGGAGTACTAGATTAATTCTGCACAAATAACATCATTGTGTGGGCTAAAGATGATGATGAATTACTGAATTAACTGAATTAGTTCTTTATGAAGGCCTTTTCATGTGAAGTTTGTAGTTTGTAACATGTTTTTTCATTAATAATACATCTCTTGAAAGTTAGGATTAGAGGGTCAGAATTACAGGATTACAACTATAGGGCCAGACCCCTAGTTTGAAAGAAAACTAGAAGAAAGAAAACTAGAAAAGAAAAATTTTTATTTTCAAAGGAAAATCCAACTTCAGGTCAAGTGTTCAGCCTAAAACGGAGTATTTGCAAGGGTGGAAGCTGAGCTTTATGTAAATCTGACCCTTGCTTCCTCTTGCACATGACACACTCTGTTTCTTTTAGAAGTTGAACTCATTAAGTATTTGACTTTTAGTCAGCTGCATTGCTTTTGTTATTGTACAGAAGTACCCAAAAAGTTCAAAATAACTTCTAAAAAACCTTTGCTCCAAGTCACTGAGTAAAAGACTTCCAGTAGACAAAACTGATGATGAGCATCCAAGGCTTGTGATGTGTTCTGCACATTTACTGATTGATTGCCAAACCATTTTGGAAAGTGTGTCATGCAGAAATACCACACAAGAAAAGCAAAACTAACACAAACATTTCTCTACTCACACTTTCAGCAGCGTTCAAGTGGATGGATGTTAAACATCCATGGATATTAGTTTCCATTTAATTTCCATTTTAGGCAGTAATTAAACTGATACCTTTGGGAAGAGTTCAGTCTCACAGTACATCATACACATTTTGTGCACGTAATTGTTTTGCAGTGGAAGATTTTTAGCAACTTCAAGGATGTAGAATTCAGATGTAGGGATAAAAAATTGGGGTGTGCTGTGGTAGTGAGGCTTTTAGGAATCTGACTGTGCTTTTTGTTTGTCAGGGGGTTTATTTTCTTTAGTGTAACACATTGCAAGTGGCAGTTTTTTCCTAAGCAGTATTTTCAGTTTGATGTGATTTAAGTAGTTTGCATGCTTGTGTTACCAGATCTTACTCTAGAATGTTATCTTTCTCCACTAGATTTTCTAATCCTGATTTTTCTCAGTTAAGCATCTCTTCTTTTCCATGTTGCTGTGAGAAGTGATACTCCTGTGGAGCCCCAGCATCCCATTGGCAGTGAGACCTCGTGCCAGAGCTCAGCTCCAGGAACTGAAGCACTCAATGCAGCACAGAGCCAGGGATCAGCCAAACAAGAGAAAAATGAGGTACTGCTCGTTTGTTTAAAAAGAATGAGGCCTTTGGAGCTGCATTCTGATCACTTCATTAATGATTTGCCTTTGTGTGGAGAACTTCATGCATGACAATGGGTTGCTTTGAATCTTGTTTTTACTATAGTAAAAATGCCATATTGCATCTTGTAAAAGAAACTACTGCTTTTTGTCCCCCCAGTGGGTAAAGTTCTGCTGTCATTTGAGTCTGTAATGCAGCTGATGAGAGTGCCTTGTCACATCAGCAGTCCAGCTAAGCTGTTATGGATATCTTTAACAGGAAGAAAAAAAAAAAAAGAGCCAACAATGTTAGATTAAACAGTGTTTAAGCATTCTCTTCATGTTCTAGGGAGAAATCTAGCATGTGGGTTGTAATTTTTGGTGTTAACACCAGGTTTTATGGGTCATCTGACATCAGTTCTTGTCTAGAACATAGAGAAATTAAAATTGGGCAATTCCCTCATAAATATTTTGCTATTCAGAATCCAATAGCCTTGCCTTTTTTGGATTTATCTTTGAAGGCCTGTACCTTGGCTATCTTTTTTCTCTTTTTTTTTTTTCATAACAGCAATATGGCGTCAGTGAAAGAATAGCTCAGAAGGAAACAATGAAAACAGTTACCTATTCTATTCCTTTTCCACAGTCAAATACCTGAACCAGAAAGTAATTATTGATGCTAAATACCACAATGAACTATTTAAATTCCATCTGTGATTCTAATTTCTTTTTAGCTTCGTGATTCCACGGAGCAGTTCCAGGAATACTACAGACAAAGGCTCCGTTACCAGCAGCACTTGGAGCAGAAGGAGCAGCAGCGACAGTTGTACCAGCAGATGTTGTTAGAAGGGGGAGTCAATCAAGAAGATGGAGCTGACCAGCAACAGAACCTTACTGAACAGTTTCTTAACAGGTTGGGAGACTTCCACTCTTCTCCCCACCCATATCCCCCTGTCAGTTCTCATAAGAACCTGGTTTGATGGTTTGGGTTTTTTAACTTGTCGTTTGTTATTAGATCCATCCAGAAACTAGGAGAATTAAATATGGGTATGGACAGTCTGGGAAATGATGTACAAGCACTTAGCCAGCAATGTAATGGGAGCAAAGGGATTGCATCTACCAATCCAGCAAGTAATTTCACATCAGCCCCTTCGGATGGTGGCCAGAGGATAACAACTGATAGCCCAAACCTTAATACGAGCACTCCTCGCAAGTGTGGGTCAGCGAATCAGATACCCTTTCCTGAAGAGTCACCTGTACAGGGGAGCCAAAGGTGAGCTGCTGGGGGGCATTCAGGCCTGCAAAAACCTTCCTGCTAGCACTGTGGGACAGCTCTTGGTATTTATCTTTAGCTCTCAAATTAATTTGTCATTGATAGGGGTATTTAGCTCATGATCAACATCTATATATGTAGGGATTATAAAGTTTTTTAGGTTTTTTTGACAGCACACATGAGGAATAGTGGTTATTTATTATGGCTAACATTTTATGCTTGTTTTTAATTTTGACCTTTTTATTCCATCTTATATGTATAGTTCTTGTTTATTTTGTGTTATTCTAAGTTTTGGGAAGATTTTTTATTAAATACAAACTAGATGAAGGGAGAAGCAGGGCAGAATGGGAACTGAATTTCTTCTGTTAACTAAAAGTAGTGCTGACCTGAAAGAAACAGTAATTCTTCCACCTCTCTGTGTGTATATATTGTAGCTATACATAGGTAAGGTATGGCATGAAAAATATTTTTAACTTGAGGTCACCTGTTCAGTACCAGGAGTTGCTGTAAAAAGGGCTGTCCCTTGTAAAATAAAATTTTAATGGTAATGATTCAGACATGTATAACACTTTACACAAAATAGTCAGTTCTGAAAGTGACTGAAACTGTAACTTTAGTCCAAAAAATACTTACCAAAAACTCTGTCCCTGCTCTTGTTGTTTTGTCTTGTGATGTTTAACACTTCACCAAATCAAAACAGTGCATCAGAACATGCTGCCACTCAGCCACAGTCAGAAGACTCTTCAGGGAATTTGTCTAGGACAAGAGGGGATGAGGTGAGTTCTCTTGTTGTCTTTTACCATGTGTTTTATCACAAGGTTTAGTACTTAACCCTGGGTGTGACATCCTCTTACTGCTAAGAGATATTTAGAATGAATTTTGGTTGGTGCAGTGCCTCCAGTCACAGAACTTTGTGGGCTACCTCATCCCATGTCTGAGCACCCTCACAGTGTTTTTAAAACACAAAAGAAGTTAAGGGGAATTTGCTTTATTTTATTTGGTGTTCATTGCCTCCAGTCCTTTCTCTGGGTACCACTGAGAAGAGTTCTGCTCCATCTTCTTCACTCCCCAGTCACAGATTTATTTCTCTTCACTGGTGAGATGTACACATGCGCATCCTCCAAAGCCCTTCTGATCTCAAGGCCCAGCTCTTTCAGCTCCTCCTTGTTCAACAGATTTTCCAGTGGGATATCTTTTACAACCATTGTTTTGTGTTTTAAAACTTTGAGTGCTGGGCTCCAGTCAGTGTGGCCTGAAAAACCAGGGGAATAGTTAGGAGGGAAATAACTGCAATAAGTTATTCCAGCAACATTCCAAAGTTTCTGCATAAATGAAAATCATAATCTTAGAAAGGTGGTCAGGAAGTCACAAGGAGGATGATGTAATAAAGCTTAGCATAAATTTAAGGATAACTTTGTGTTACATACAGGGTGAAAATCTGATTCAGTGTTTAATATTATATTTGCTTTATCTCTGTGTTTAACTTGGGCTGTTTTCAGTTAAAAGGCAGCTTTGTTCCCCTTGCAATTTTCACGCAACCCAAATGTTTTTACACAGAAATAAAATAAACCCCTTAGTATTGCCCATCTGAGGTGGGCTGGTTAGAACAAAACCAAGTGGAAGTCTGGAGGGAGAATGAGAAATACTAATTAATGTTATCTGTAAAAGTCAGTTGAAAAAAAGAGCTTCAAGAGCATTCTTGGGCTTGGAGTAGCTGTGTTTTGCAGAGCTGTACTGAGTGGTGCAGCCTGCTGTGCTGCACTTGGCTGCAGTAGCTTTACATTATTCCACCAAGCAGTCACACCTACTTTTGAATGTCCACTTTTACACTGAAGAGCCTAACTTTACTGTTCTCCTTGTACACAGGATGACAAATCAAAAAAGCAGTTTATTTGCATTAATACTCTAGAAGACACACAAGCTGTCAGAGCTGTAGCCTTTCATCCCAGTGGGAGTTTATATGCAGTTGGTTCCAACTCTAAAACTCTGAGAGTTTGTGCCTATCCAGAAGTAATTGACCCAAGGTAAGAAAGCAAACATAATAATTTCTTTTTCTGTATTGTAGCACTTCTTTCTCCTGTAGCTACTGATCCCTGTACATGTCATACCTTTATTTTATTGTCATAAATGCAGCAATGCTCTCCTTGGAACCATGAACTGCTAAACCAAAATAAGGTGATGTGCTGAAGTATTTGTATATTTGTGGGCTGCTTCTTTGCTCTCTTTATTACTTGCAAGATGTATCGCCGCAAGACCACACTTTTCCTTATTAAAAAAGTGTTATTTTGTATCTCAGTAGTTGGGCTTTTTTGAGTTTTCTGGTTGGGCTGTGGTGTTGATATTCCAGCTTGTAACAGTGGGAGAAGGCATGTGTCAGTTCTCAAGGCAGCACAAGCTGGGGTCCACAAGATTCAGTTTCTGGCAAGAGGACAGACTTAGAGTAGAGAAAGTTGCATCTTCTTGATCTTTGATCACATCTGTATGTTTCAGTGCAAGTAGTCACATGAATTTTGTGTTACCCAAAATAACAGAAAAATACTATCTTCATTTTAGAATACTTTGTTTCCCTTAGAAATAAAAGGAAATATTATTTTGGGGATTTTTTTTTTCTTTTACCAGTGCTTATAATACTCCTAAACAACCTGTAGTTCGCTTCAAGAGGAACAAGCATCATAAAGGATCAATCTACTGTGTAGCCTGGAGTCCCTGTGGACAGCTGTTAGCCACTGGTTCTAATGATAAATATGTGAAAGTGCTGCCTTTTAATGCAGAAACTTGTAATGCAACAGGTATGTGTGTATATTTAGTTCAAAGAATTTATTTTCAGTTCCTGTCCAGTGTTTGTCCAAACTGTTCAGTTTACATTGATGTTTTGTTATTTTTATTTATTATTATTTATGTTATTTTTATTCCAATATTCCAATTCAGTCTCTTTTTCCTTTTACCATCACTGTGGTCTCTATCCAGCAAAGAACTACTGAGAGGTTTCAAATTATCTTTAGGGTTGTTTGGGTTGGGTGGCTGTGTTTTGGTTGTATTTTGCAAGACTCTGGTATTGTTCTATCTGCTGGCAAATTCCTCCCCATATACAATAAAACAACCAGATATTCTTACTCACTTCTAGAGCGTGGTTGTCACTAAGAATTTATTTCCAGTCCTAGTTTCCTTTTCTCTTGCCTAGTTCTCTTTTCTCATCCATCTTAAACAGGTTTCTGTCCCAGCAAATGCTACTTTCCATGCCCACCCCTCCTAATCAATATGTTGAATGTGGCTCTGTTTATTTCTGTTTTGAACTTATGCTGCCTTGTCCTTGGTAGTCCAGTGCTCTCAATGATCTTTTCCTCCTGGCAAAGAGAACCTTTTGAGTTCACCAAAGTTTACAAATAGAAATAAATGTACTCTTAAGGAAACCTTGGCTGCAGTTGGCAGTGGTGATGGTCTATGTACATTTTGCAGAGCTTTAGGAAGCTCAAGTGATGCTCAAACCCAAGATTCTTGGAGATGATATTTGAACTGTAGTCACTGAAATAGTGTGTTCTGTGCTGGAGTGCACAGCCATGTTTGCACTGGGTGGCATGTTCACCCTTGCCTAAATACTCTGTCATCTCTGTAGCTGCTTTAAAGAGCACAGCACTAACAAAGCATGCCTTACTTTGTTCCTTGATTTTTAAATTACTTTAGGACCAGATTTGGAGTTCAGCATGCACGATGGGACAATCAGAGACCTTGCTTTTATGGAAGGCCCAGAAAGTGGTGGTGCTATTTTAATAAGTGCTGGAGCAGGGGACTGTAACATTTACACAACAGATTGTCAGCGTGGGCAAGGCCTGCATGCCCTAAGTGGTCACACTGGTAGGTACAGTGTGGCTCCTGTCACACTTTCTGAGTCTGTGTTATATTCTAAAAAAGTTATTGGGTTGTTTTGGTTTTGTTTGGTTTAAAGTCGTTGTGTTTTTCTTTTTAGCAAGACATTTTTTTCCTCTCCCCATTGCTCTTGAGGCATCTTGAGGGGAGGTGGGCAGTGTTTGTTGTTAAGTATGTTTGCTGTTAACCTCCTGGAGAGAGTGCACACCTCATTCCAGAGAAGACACAGAGCTGGTATTGCCATACACTGGTGCATTGGATCATGCCACGTGCAGGTTTTCCACAGGATTGTTAAGTCTCTGAACGCAAAAAATAATCCCAACTGTAATATTTCAGTGTTGGGTTAATGATGTGTAATCAAATTAAGAAGTCTTCTTGTTCACAGGACATATTTTAGCACTTTATACGTGGAGTGGCTGGATGATTGCATCTGGATCCCAAGACAAGACTGTAAGATTTTGGGATTTGAGAGTGCCAAGCTGCGTTCGTGTTGTGGGAACAACGTTTCATGGAACAGGCAAGACTTGCTATTGTGCTTCTAATCACCTTGGCATGAAAATAGGCTGTGAAGATGTCAGGTTGTATAGAGTGAAACTTGGCTTAAAGAAGGAACCTGTGAGGATATCTATACCTGTGGGGATGGTTTGTTTGTTCCTAAAGTAGTATTTCCTTTCAGGAGATAGGTAGTGCTTTTGCTTTATGACTTTCAAACAGACCCTTTTAAGTGCATTCAAATACAGCAACCTAACTGAAGTCCTTGAAGCTTTAGAGCCAGGGTGAATTCCTTGCAGTATTCCAGATTATTTCATGAGAGTGACTTTCTTTCCTGTGATGGAACAGACACTTTCTCATGAAGCTTTAACAGCGTCTTTGCTATGATTCAAGTGTGACTTAAGTTTTTAGTGCTGAAACATACATTTTATTCTAAGATGGGTATATTCACCTCAAATTTGAGGCCAGCTTTCAATGTTCTTTTACAATGCATGTTCTTGTGTTCAAAAAAAAAACCAAGTTTGGCTGTTTGCAGAAAGGCCTCTAACGGTGCTGTGGGGTTGGTGGGGGTTCTGTGGCCCTGCAGGGAGCGCCGTGGCCTCGGTGGCCGTGGATCCCAGTGGCAGGCTGCTGGCCACGGGCCAGGAGGACTCGAGCTGCATGCTGTACGACATCCGCGGGGGCCGCATGGTGCAGAGCTACCACCCGCACGCCAGCGACGTGCGCTCCGTGCGCTTCTCCCCCGGCGCGCACTACCTGCTCACCGGCTCCTACGACATGAGGATCAAGGTGACAGACCTGCAAGGTAACTTCTGCTCCTGTTGGTGTCCGTGGGCACGCAGAGTCACAGGTGGATTGCGTGCAGGTGCTTTATTAGGGCTGCAGGAGCTCCAACCCAAATCTAGCTCGGCCCGTTTGTCCAGAATTCACACATTTACACTATTTCTGCTAACATTAGTTTGAGTAACCATTACTATAACAACCACATCCATATTGTTTATTAGAGCCTAGTTTAGCCTTGTACAAGCATGTACAATCTTATCTCCAGGAACCCTAGAAACTAAACATTGATCCCCTTCACCACGAATATTCTGCTGCTAAACAATAATCACATCCATATGTTTAACTATGATCTGTGCAGGTGCAGTTTCCCTTGGCTTCCTAAAAACAAAGCACAACATTCCTTTCCTACCTCCCTCAAATCTTTACTTGAACTTCTCATGATTTTCAGAAACATTTTAACCTTATACTAACATTCTGGGCTTAATGGTGGAGTTGAGAACTTGGCTCAAGGATCAGGTTTTACTTTAAAAGGGGAAAAAATAGTAGACCTTTGGAAGGTTGGATGTGTATGTATGTGGTTGTGGCTGGTGGAGATTGGCTAGTTGTGGTGCTGAAAGTGTAGGCTGTGAGCTGAATCTTGTTTTGGGGTATGTTCTGGTTTGAAAGTAAAACCAGTGAGAGACTCTTAAGTCAGAAATACAATTTATTAGGAAAAGGAAAACAAAATACATGCAATAATACAAAGGAAAAAGAAAACTCCTGACAGTCAGAATACAACTTGACACCCTGTTGGTCAGGGTGTTGGTAGCAGTTCAGTTGGAATGGTGGCTGTAGTTTTTTTGGAGTGGCAGATGTGGTTCTGTTGAAGCAGTGATCTTGTAGGAAAGTGCAGTTTTCTGCTGAAGGTGCAGTGGTGATAGATGGGCTTGGTCTTTTTCTGTGAGTCCAGTGGAAAAGGCTGCCTTGGTGTCCCAAATCTCAGGTTTTTATCCAGGTAGGAATGCTTGGCTCCTCCCCCTGGATGGAGCATTTCCCAGTGGGATGATGGAATTTTATCAGTGACACTCACTGGCCCCTGAGCAGAAGATCTCTCCCTGGAGGGAGGATGGGTCCTGGAAGAGATAAAGACACTGCCCTTGCTGGTTTCTTATCAGCTGGGCCATGACAGGAGATTACAGCACCCCCCACCCCAGTTCCAGCTGATGGAATACCTTTTTTGGTGACATTTTGCACTGCAGCCCATGACATGGTAAGGGTCTCATTACAGTCAAACCACTGATAACCACTCTTGCCTGGTGAGATGGCCATTGCTTTCAGACAGTATTCATAAAATTGACCCTTAAAAAAAGCCTCAAAAAAAATATAGTCATTCTCATTTTTATTGGGATGAGTTAAGAATAGGGAAGATACTGGGTATATCTAATTGACTTGATTTTTTGGACCATTAAATTTTAATGACCTTGTGTAAAAATGGTGGAGGTCTGCATTTTTAAGTTATACTGTGTCTAGTAATGCCTAAAAACCAAAATACTGGGGCCTTTTGTTATGCTCTGTGTGAGAGAGAAAGGGGGGTCAAGTACACTTCATGAGGTGAAATACAGATGTAAGCTTTAGGTAAGCAAACTGGTTAAAAGAAGACCTGTCCCCCAAGGGCTGGGATGCAGATCCATGGAATGAATAATGATTTCTGTTCCTCTCCACAGGGGACCTGACAAAGCAGCTGCCTCTGATGGTGGTAGGGGAGCACAAGGACAAAGTTATTCAGTGCAGGTGGCACACGCAAGATCTTTCCTTCTTGTCATCTTCTGCAGACAGAACTGTAACCCTGTGGACCTACAATGGTTAGAGTGCAAACAAAGGCAACCATGCAGCTAAAGCACAGAGACCTGAGACAACAGAACTGTCAAAACAAGTAATAATGAGGCTTTGAGAGAGCAGCAGTTGAGCAGGAGAGTGTCTTATCAAGAGGAGGGGCACCTGTCACTGATTTTTCTGGTTTCTAGGAGGTCTTGGTGTTTTTAGTATATTCTTTTGCAGTGCTTCCAGTCTTCCATGTTGAACTCATGCTGCTGTGACCTATTGTAGTCTTGTTGCCAAAGTCTATGAGGAGAACTCTTCTGTTGTTGATGTGCACTCAGAGTAACATGAATGATGTGTTTACAGTTTGGTATTAATTGCATTCCTTGTTCTTTGCCTCAATGAGAATTTTGTATAGAAACCTTAGTTGAGGAACACTTTAATCAAGTCTGTATGTAACTGGTTACACACACACATAAAAGAAAAACGACTTCCACTGTTTTTTCAGGTTTATTGTATTCATCACTTTTAAACAAGAGCTCAAACTTTATAACATCTCCACGGTTTCAACGTTTTTAGTAAAAAAAAATCTGAACTTTAAAGGTTGACTAGGTAGTAACCACTTCTTAATTATGGTCCATTATATAGTGGGGGTTTTTCTTTCTTTTCATCTAACCCGGGAAAAATGTTGCTGTTTTTACTACATGACATTGTTTTGAACCAGCTAACATGTTGGAGGAGGAAAAGTAAAATATTGACTTTTTTCAGTAGAAACATGTAATATTTTACTTTTTGAATGCAACAGAATACCTCTGTGTATAATGTACTGTAGAAAAGAGTGGATTGGCAGCAGTTGTCAGAGTGAGCTTAATGGCTATCAATTTTTTGAGTAAAAGGGATACCATTAATGCTGTAATAGAAACCAGCATGGCTTAAAATGCTATGTCTGCATGATAATTTAAAAATTGTTTAAATTCCCAGTTCAGAAGCTTATCTGAATTTTGTTTCTTGCACTGTTTATGTATGGGAAATTGCAGTTTTATTTCTACAAAACTTTAGATTCTAATGTTTATGTATTGTTATATTTTCATATTGTACAGTTCCTTTTACTTTTTAAAATATAAACCTTAAACTTTAGGTTATTTATTTATTTGAACTGCATTTATTTGAAGTTTTGGATTCTCTTGGTTACTAAATTATATGTGCACTGTAGCAAGCATTTTTAACTATCGTATAAAAGTGGAAAGGTAACTATAGAAGTGTATCTGTGCTATAATCTCAATAAAGACCTCCAACACCTGCATCCGTTCCATCTGTTATTTTCATTTCTTGGTTTGTAATTCCTCAGTCCAGCTATGATATAACAGTTCAACCTATGATTGAGGTATGCCAGCACTA
Source organism: Polioptila caerulea (assembly GCA_013397295.1). Taxonomy (NCBI): domain Eukaryota; kingdom Metazoa; phylum Chordata; class Aves; order Passeriformes; family Certhiidae; genus Polioptila; species Polioptila caerulea. Next base: position 119,885 of record VYXF01009768.1, read on the forward strand.
TACAATACTTAAGAGCTTCATACTTCTTCCAAGTATCAGAATTTGCAGTGCAGTAAGTAATAATACAGTGGCATAGAGCTGAAAATCTTGGTTTCTTATTAGCTACATCTACAATAATCTGTATGTATGATGCATATTCAAAGCTACTTTGGAGGAAAATAGCGTTTGTTGTTGTCTCTCTGCGGTCAAAGCCGGCGATCTATTATAAGTTAGTGTATCTATAACCGTAGTGAGTTCCTGACGTTAATGTAATTCCCAGTTGTGTCTCCGCAGGGCGGATCTGGTTTCACGTCCATGGTTTGCACCCCGCCTGTTGTGCCGGGGCCGCTCCGGGGGCCGG
>VYXF01009769.1:399-19321 GCA_013397295.1 Polioptila caerulea
GGGCCCGGCCGGAGCGGCAGGGAGGGCGGCTGGAGTGGACCTGCGTCTCTCCGGTGGCGTGTCCCACGGGAGAGTGGGGACACCAGCACCCCCCGGGCTCACGTGCCTGCCCCGGGGGCTCGGGGGACAGGAACGGGCGATTCTGGTCAGCACCGCCCCTCGCTGCTGTCCCGGGCCTGCCCGTGCGCTTCGGCTGTGGGTGTTCCGCAGTCCGGAGCACTGCAGAGAGACGGCGTTATTTTGCTTGGTTTAAGTCTATGATGCGTAGAGTGTTTTTCCCATTCCCAGAGGTGATTTTCTAATATCACTTGTTTCCGGGTTGAGCTCCCCGTTATTTAATATTTATTCTTTCTGTACTGTTACAGGAAAATGGAAATTACCACTCCTCCGACATCCAAGTGTATCATGTACTGGAAAAGGAAAGTCAAGTCCGAGTACATGCGTCTGCGGCAGCTCAAGAGGTTCCAGGCAAACATGGGAGCAAAGGTACAGCCACAGCAAGGACTGGGCTGAGATGCCCCAAAAAGGCTTCGTTTCAGCTCAGAGTGTCTGAGTGGTGCCAGAGGGTGTCAGCAAGGTGAATTGATAAGCTGTGCTTGATTTGCAAGCTGGATCAATGGGAAGAGATGCCACTTCTCCTTGTGCTCTGTCTTGAGCCCTGTGGGCAGCAGCTGTCACACACATGAGGCCGTTGCACAAACACTGGTGTAACTGCAGCAAGAGACCTCATTTCCAGTTGTGTTTTACAGGATCTCCTTGCTGAACCCTATCAGTTCTGTGGGAGTTCTCAATGGGTTTTCTTAAATTTTGAGAGCTCCTTTCTGTCCTTTCAGGCTCTCTTTGTGGCCAACTTTGCAAAGGTTCATGAAAAGACTCAAATCCTTAATGAAGACTGGAAGAAACTTCGAGTGCAGCCGGTGCAGCTGATGAAGCCAGTCAGCGGGCACCCATTCCTGAAGCAGGTGTGCAGAGAAAAGGGGGCAGGAACAGCAAGTGGGGACTGGAACCAGGACTCTGCAGGAAGCTGTGGGGATATGGGATGAAGTTTTTGTTTGTGTTGTCCTAAGTCAGTGTCAGGCCATGCCTCACACTTGTGGAATGCAGAAATGGACAAAAAGTACCCCCGAGGCTTTTTCCTGTGATGGAGTCCACAGGGTGGATGTGGGGCTTCTATGTTTGTCCTGAATTCAATTTTCCTCAGGCTGTTGCAGCCTCCCAGAGTGGTTCCTCACTGAGCTTCTCTGTACTTATATTCCAGTGCACTGTTGAGAGCATTTTCCCAGGATTTCCGAGCCAGACGCTGTACATGAGGACCCTGAACACAGTGGCACTGGTGCCCATTATGTACTCCTGGTCCCCTCTTCAGCAGAATTTCATGGTATGTGGGAAGCACGGGGCCTCAGTGAGGTCCTTGTCTGATTGTTACACAGTTAGGAAGTGGTTCTTCATCTCACTTGTTTCAGGCAACATCTGCTTGAGAGTTGTTTGAAAGTGTTGCTTTAGTTGCTTGTTTGGTAGAATCCCATAAGCTGGCCTTGTGTCCAAGCTACCTCGTCTAGGTAGTGTCATTTACACATGACTTCTTGACAGAATCACCATTGTTTCTCAGGATTCAAGGAGTAAATATGTTTTTTGTGGGGGTTTGTTTGTTTGTGTTTTTCCCTAAGATTTTTATTTCCCTTTATATGAAGAGTTTTACTTCTTAGGCAGGTCCTTTCATTTGTGACTGGGTTACAATGGGATGGTACTGATGTGAGATTCAGTGATGAGACACCTGAATCTTTGCTGTGCACCCTGTTGTTATTGGGTCTGAGGGACCAGAGCAGCCGTGGGCACAGCCTCGTTGGCTTCAGCAAGCACTGCTTTTCTGAGTTGTGTCTGATCTCTTTTCAGGTGGAGGATGAAACTGTTTTGTGCAATATCCCTTACATGGGTGATGAGGTGAAGGAAGAAGATGAAACTTTCATTGAAGAACTTATAAATAACTATGATGGGAAAGTTCATGGAGAGGAAGGTAACCTCAGAGCAACCAGCTCTGTCCCCTCCAGGCCAGGCTGGATGGGGCTTGGAGCAACCTGGTCTAGTGGCCTGTCCATGGCAGAGGTGGAACAAGATGAGCTTTAAGATCCCTCCCAACCCAAACCTTCCTATGGATCTGTGATTCAGTCTCTTGCAAATAACATATCCAGGTAGATCAAAAGTCAAAAGGTGGCAGCAGCAACCAGCTTTTCTGTGGGAGCTCTCAGAGCAGAGAAACAGGATGGAGCCTGCCGTTCCTGCCGTTCTCCTTTGCAAAGGCACATTCCTGCCTTTGGGTACCTCACTCCATTTTAATGCCTGGAGTGCTCTGGAGCCAATGCTCCTGTGTACAAGGATTCACAGGTGTCCTCTGGGATGCTGAAAATGTGCTAAAGGGGGAGGAGCTCAGCAACCCTGTTCTGCTTGTTGCCTTAGCCAAGAGTTTAATCAATGAAAAGCTCTGCCTGCCCCATCATAAAATTGCCTAATGGAGAGGAAGACAGGGAGAACTGGTGTGTTAATTTAAAATTCCCCAGATTGCTGAAAACAATATGCCACTACTGACTTTAGTGCTAAATCACCTACCCCCAAAAAAATGAGAGAAAGTATCTAGTGGGTAGCAGAGCACATTGGCTTGTGGTTTGCCATGGTGAGAAATGAGAAAGATGGTGGCACTCCCACTTCTGTGTGTTTCAGAAATGATCTCAGGGTCCGTCCTCATCAGTGATGCTGTGTTCCTGGAGCTAGTGAATGCTCTGAATCAGTACTCAGATGAGGAAGAGGAAGGACACAATGATTCTGAGGTGAAACAGGAGGATGGAAAAGAGGAGCTGCCAGTGACAAGGAAAAGAAAGCGAATTGCAGTGGAAGGTGAGTTTGGCCCCTAAAGAAGTGGAGATTATGTTGGTCACGTTTCTGTCCTGCCTGCCCTGAGCGCTCAGCACTACTCTCCTACCATCACTGGGTTGTTAGTGTGTTGTCAAGAGATGTTCCAGCTTGACAAGTTCTGTAGCAGAAGGGAAATGGTTTGTTCTCATTGTCCACTGTGGACAGGAGAAGAAATCACTATCTGAAAGCGTGGTGAGGAGTAATTTAGATGAGTCATCTGAAAATCCACTTCCTGGTGAGATTAGCAGAGCTGGGTGTTATCTCTGAGAGGCTATGGGATGTTTTCAAGTGCTGGTCTGGCAAGCACCTGTCAGGGAGGTGTGGGTGCATCTGTTTCTGTGGGAGGCAGGGAGGTGGTAGTTTTCAAATCCCTTCCAGACCTGCTTTCCATGTATTAGTGTTCTTCCCTCTCCTGTGCCACCTGGAGCTCTTGTTGCTTAGAGGAAGGTCTGGTTTGTGGGATTTTCATGTGTCCTCAATGACCTTCTGAATGCCGATGGGTAATTTTTTCTTTGTCCTTTATCTGTAGTGATGCAGGCAGCACAAACACCAACACTTTTGTAGATACAGAAAAGCATTGTCTGCAAGTTCTGCCTGTCAGAAATAAATAGTAATAGCACTTAAGAAAAGTTGGTACTTCCAGCAGTACCTCGTGCTGCACTGAAAGTGATCTAGCACTGCTTCTGGAAATATCTCAGCCTGGTTGCAGGACATGAGGTGGATGAGATTACATTTCTATCTTCAAATACAATCCTGAGCATCTCTGGAATTGGTCTGTGCAAGAAAGAAAGACCCATCCACATCAGCTTGGCTGAAGAATTGTTTTTCCTCTTCTTTGTAGGTAACAAGAAATGTTCCAAGAAGAGGTTCCCCAATGACATGATATTCACTGCTATTTCTTCCATGTTTCCTGAGTATGGCTTCCCAGAGGATATGAAAGAAAGGTAGAAAATCCCTGCACTGGTTGTCTCTTCCCTTTCTTAGCAAGAGTTGAAATCTTTATTTCAGAGACCAGCACTGTGGGCTGGTTGAGCCACAAAGCTCGGTGCCTGCAGGCTCTGTGGGCAGAGTATTTTGGGTGTTACAAACTGCAGTTTGGCCTTGAGGAGCCTGGGTCAGAGCCTGATGGGCCCTGGTGGTGATGTAGGCATGTAAAGCTGTCACAAATAGGGAGAGCACATCCCTGGGTGTTTGTGTCTGTCACAGGTACCGGGAGCTCACGGAGGTGTCAGACCCCAACGTGCTGCCGCCGCAGTGCACCCCCAACATCGACGGGCCGTGCGCCAAGTCGGTGCAGCGGGAGCAGTCCCTGCACTCCTTCCACACCCTCTTCTGCCGCCGCTGCTTCAAATACGACTGCTTTCTGCATCGTAAGTGCCATCTCAGCCGGACACTTCCCTAGAGCCCTTTCTCCTCAGTTTTCCTCTGCACACCTTGCTTAGTCCGTGCTGGAGTCTCTGGAGGGTGGTGCCTCATGAGTTTGCAGTGGGGCCTTAGGAGCTGACAGGTGCCCAGAAGCCTTTTGTACAGACGGCTCCGCTCTTTGCTCCCACGGATGGCAGACTGACGTGCGTGGCCGTCCCCTCTCTGCGCTCAGCACGCCGCGTCCGAGCTCCCAGCAGTTTGTGCAGTAGTCCTGCTGCCACCAGACTTTGCTCTTGCTTTGCAGAAGCTCCTCAGTGAAAGGCATGCCAAAGTTTCACTGCCAAAGTCTGGACATGCCCCTGTGTTTTGTTGCTTCCCTGGAACTTACAGCTTCGTCTTAGTCATGTTCCTGCGGTTGGTCCTGCCAAAGCCTTTTGGATACTGATTAGCTGCTGGACCTGCTGCTCTCCAGGTCTAAGGGCTTCTTTGGGAAGTCACAGGACTTTTTCCAGTGAATTGTTTATTAAAAGATACAATATTAATATCATGTGGTCTTTTTGTTTCAGTGTGAAAGCAGATCCTTTTCCTATGGCCTCTCCTTCCCAGGCTGCCTAGTCCCTGTTGTGGGTTGGAGCAGGGTTACCCTGTGGGTCTGGTTACCTCAGGCCCCGCTGCCAGGGGAACCTTCAGGCACACAGGCTTCTGCTTCCTGTCCCTTGCAGAGTGAGGGGAGACTCTTGGAAAATGCTAATAGTAAAGATAACTGTTACTTTTTCAGCTTTTCATGCTACTCCTAATGTGTACAAACGAAAGAATAGAGAGACCAAGATTGAGCCAGATCCTTGCGGCGCAGACTGTTTCCTCTGGCTGGTATGTTTCTGTGTCACTGCTTTAGAAACCATGAGAGAAGTGCCCTGGCCAGCTCTGCTCTGCAGAACTCTGTGGATCTTTTTCACAAGTTGGATGATTTTTTCAGAATTAGTTCTGTTGGATCCAGAGGAACATGAATGCAAATGTAGACCTGACCAGATGCATATTATATCAGATCTCCTACAAAGACTAATTCCAGAGCTAGCAGATGGGAAATTGTGTCACAGATGATTTCTCTGGACTCAGTGCAGTGTTAGAGAAATTAGGCCCATGTTAAAAAGGAGCCAGGAGGATCCAAAGTAGTGGGCTGGGGTTTCAGGGCCAGGGAGCCTCTGCTGACTGGGTAGCAATGCCAAAGGAACAAAGTGGGAACCTGCAACACAAGCAGCTGGCAGGGTTTGGCACTTGCTGAAGGGACCACACATGGACAGCCTCTTCCACCTGCTCTTGGTGGTGGCAGGACAGGGCTTGTCCCAGGGCCTGTGGAAAAGCCTTCCTGCATTCTCTGGTCATCTGCCACCTGTCTTGTCTTCTGCTCTGCTTGCAGGAAGGAGCCAAGGAGTTTGCTGCACTGCACAACCCCCGGTCCAAGTGCTCAGGCCGGCGCCGCCGGCGGCACCACGTGGTGGGCGCATCCTGCTCCAACACCCCGGCTGTCACTGAGACCAGGGAGGGCGACAGCGACCGGGACACAGGCAACGAGTGGGCCTCTAGCTCCTCGGGTATGCTTCCAGTCCTGAGACAACCCTCTCCTCTCTGTGAGGGCAGGCAGCTCCTCACAGCTGGAGTTCTCCCAGGTTCCCTCCTGCTTCCTGCACAGCTGGAGAGTTTGGAGTTAGCAGTCAGTGTTCCCAGCAAACCTGAGGGACACCAGCCCTGCCCTTGCTGCTATGGGATTCACTGTCCACTCCCAGGAAGGAGGAATGTTGCCAGGCAAAGCAAGAGCTTTGCTGGGACCTGCAAAGCCCAGAGCGAGCCCTTGGCTCCTGTACACTGTGCCTGGCCAGAAGCAGAAGTGTGTGGCTGGGAGTGCAGTGCAGGGTTGCGGGGCACTAGAGGGTGACCACTGCTCCCCAGAACCATGATAGCCAAGTGCCACACACAGGTTATGTTTGGCTTAACATCTGCCTTTCCTGCCAGAGGCCAACTCCCGCTGCCAAACCCCCACTAAGCAGAAGCTGAGCCCGGCCTCCTCCCAGCTGTTTGCGGTGGAGACGCCGCAGGAGCCCGTGGAATGGACAGGAGCCGAGGAGTCTCTCTTCCGTGTCTTCCATGGGACCTACTTCAACAACTTCTGCTCCATCGCCAGGCTGCTGGGGACAAAGACCTGCAAGCAGGTGGGTGCCCAGAGCAGGCAATGAGAATGCAGCAGCAAGAGAGAGGCCAGGTCCAGAGCCACTGCCTGTTGGTTTTATTCCTCTGCCACAAACCTCCCTGAGGAAGGTGCCATATCAACACTTTTGGAGTTCAGGGTGTTACTTTGCAGCTGTGCTGCTGTTGGCAGAGTGAGCCCTGTGTGCCGGTGTTGTGGGTCCCCTCCCACGTGCAGTGTCACAGCCAGGTGTGCCAGCACTCGTTTTCCAGGCAGGAGGAGGCAGTGTGCCATAGGCAGGAAAATGGGGCACAGCTGCTGCTCTGTGGGCCCAGGCCTGGAAGCCTTGCTGTGCTTACTCACACTCTCCTTATGCTTTTGATAAAACAACTTGAGTGCACTGAACCTGTTTCTTCTTTTTCCTTGTGTTCTTCGGTAGGTCTTTCAGTTTGCAGTGAAGGAATCGCTTATAACAAAACTACCAACAAACGAGTTAATGAATCCATCCCAGAAGAAGAAAAGGAAGCACAGGCAAGTGTTGGACAAGCTTGTTTTGTTCTTAAAATGCAACCAGATCCGCTGCTTTTTGTGCCAGTGCATTCCTGGTAATCCCCATCTGGCTCCCATCTGTGCGCACGTCCTGCTGTCACGTGGGGCTGCTGGTGCTGCTGCTGGGCGCTGGCCCTGGCCCAGCTCCAGGGTTGCTGCTCTGGCTGGGGGCTCAGTGGCCCTGCAGCCCCAGGCTCAGCTCAAGGATAGGACAGCACTGTCTGCTGGTCCTAGTGCCACTTCCCTAACAGCAGCCTCAGCCTCAGCTCCCTGACTTGTAACCCACTTTCTGTGCTGATCCCAATGTGTCCAATATTATTCTGGCTCTGGTGTTTGGCTTAAAGAGTTTCTGCTGCAGCTGCATCACTCTCATCTCCCTCCACTTTATGGTGGCTGCTGATCATTAATGCATGAGTCTGCCAGGCCCATCTCTGCTGTGCTGGCTGCTGGTGCTGGGCGGTGCTGGCTGGCTTTCCCTGATGGCTGATGCATCCCCTCAACNTTGCTGCTCTGGCTGGGGGCTCGCTCAGTGGCCCTGCAGCCCCAGGCTCAGCTCAAGGAAGAGCACTGTCTGCTGGTCCTAGTGCCACTTCCCTAACAGCAGCCTCAGCCTCAGCTCCCTGACTTGTAACCCACTTTCTGTGCTGATCCCAATGTGTCCAATATTATTCTGGCTCTGGTGTTTGGCTTAAAGAGTTTCTGCTGCAGCTGCATCACTCTCATCTCCCTCCACTTTATGGTGGCTGCTGATCATTAATGCATGAGTCTGCCAGGCCCATCTCTGCTGTGCTGGCTGCTGGTGCTGGGCGGTGCTGGCTGGCTTTCCCTGATGGCTGATGCATCCCCTCAACCTTCTCTGCTCCTTTTGCAGGCTGTGGGCTGCACACTGCAGGAAGATCCAGCTGAAGAAAGGTGGGCTATGGCTGTGTCATGGGAGGTTTGCAAGGGTTGAATTCTCAGCTCCAGTTGCTGTAGCAGGGTGACCGTGTCCTGCTCACCAGCCCAGCAGGTCCAGCAGCGTGGAGGGGAGTGACTACCCCTGGCCAGGCTCCTTGGGGTGCCAAGGGCATCGTGGCCATCCTGGTGCCCGCTGAGGCTGCATGTGCAGCAGGGTATGCTGCAGCCAGGGAGGCTGAGGGCCGTTGTGCAGCCCTGCTGTGGGCTCAGCCATGTCTGTGAGCAGCCATGTGTGTGCCTGCAGGAACTGGGTGCTGCCAGGCACCCTGCTTAGTGCAGGCATATGGGCAGCTTGCACCTTCTCAGCTCCAGCACCCTGCACTTGCTGCTTTGTAAAGGTTCCTGCAACATACAGCTTCCCATCATGGCATTTCTCTTCTTGTTCTAGATAATTCACCGACCCAAGTGTACAACTACCAGCCCTGTGACCACCCTGAGCATCCCTGTGACAGCTCCTGCCCTTGCATCATGACTCAGAATTTCTGTGAGAAGTTCTGCCAGTGCAACCCTGACTGTAAGAAGAGGTCAAGGACTATTGGGCAGGAAAGCAGCCAGCTCTCCTGGCACAGAGCACAGGGAGGGTGCAGAGCTGGGGCTTGCCAGGGGCCTACTTTATTCCTGCATTTGCTGTTCTGTCCATCCACAGCAGTTCTGTTAGCAGCCTGCTAAAGTCCAAAAGGAAATGGTTCTATGCTGCCATGCAGCTGTTGGCAGCTGAGAGACACTCTTGTTAGTGCTCATCCTTGTGTCTGTATCCTATGGGTGCTGCTGCTGGTCCCCTGTGAGCAGGATGTGCCTCCAGCAGTTAGGGTGGTTGTTGGGTAACTGCTCTGCCATGTTTGTTTTTCCTGTCTGGGCTTCCATCCCCAGCTCTGCAATGGAGAAAACAGCCAGGCTTTATTCTGTCCCTGCCCAAGGCCTGCCAGGGCAAGATCTGGCTGGGGAGGAGCAATTGGGGTAGAGACCCTGCATGGCCCCTCTGTTCTCTGCCAAACCTCACAGTGCAAACCCGTGGTCTGTGTTGCTACAGGTCAGAACCGCTTCCCAGGCTGCCGCTGCAAGACCCAGTGCAACACCAAGCAGTGCCCCTGCTACCTGGCTGTGCGGGAGTGTGACCCAGACCTCTGCCTCACCTGTGGCGCTTCAGAGCACTGGGACTGCAAGGTGGTCTCCTGCAAGAACTGCAGCATCCAGCGAGGCCTCAAAAAGGTATTGACAGCAGTGTGGTAGGGGCTGCCTCAGGGCGGAGCTGACACACAGCTGCTGCTGCTGCTGCTATGTGTATGTTGGGTTTAAATAGATTTTGTAGCTGCCAGAATGCCAGAGTCTAGAAGAGAAGCTGCTCTGCCCTGGGCCTCTGCAGCACCTACTCTGGAGTAGGGATTGTGGATGTGAAAATCAGGAGATGGGAATTATGTGAGGAATGGTGAGAGCAAGGGCATGTATAAAGTGACTCTAGAGAAAGATTTCGTCTTGAATTCTGCTGGTCAGAGCAAGGAATTGTGCATTAAAAAAAAGGGAAATTTAGAGAAAGTTGCAAATTAGTGTGTCAGGTCCTGTGCAACTCCATATAATGGTGTAAGTCTGTAGGGAGCTGTGTGTCACCATAACAAAGGGATGCTGGATGGACACTGGCTCCCCTCTGCCCCCATGATCTGTATGCTGAGGTGCTGTACCTGCCAACTCTCCCCATTTCCTTTTGTTTTGGTTCCAGCATTTGTTGCTGGCCCCATCAGACGTGGCTGGCTGGGGGACTTTCATCAAGGAGGCTGTGCAGAAGAATGAGTTCATCTCCGAGTACTGTGGGGAGGTCAGTGCTGCTGCCTGTGCTGGGGCTGCTGGCCAGGCTCATGAGGGCTGTGTGTGGTGGGAGAGCTCCCTTTGGCTGCAGGGTCAGCTGCCCTCCCTGGCTCGGCTGTGCCCATGGGCTTGCTCTGACCGGGTCTGGAGATGGAGGCTTGTGCTACCTGGGGACACACCTCAGTGCCTCTGGCCCTCCTCTGTGGAGGAGCATGTTGTGTGTGTGCTGCTGCCTGAGAGCCCTGCTCTGGCCCTGCCCCATCCCTGGGAGCCCTGGCAAGTTCTTGCCCTTGAGGTGGGAGGGAGAGCAGGAAAGTGTTTCCAGAAGGCAGGTGAGCACCTGGCTCAACCCTCAGCTGCTGAGTCTCTCAAGGTGATCTCCCTCTACAGCTCATTTCACAGGATGAGGCTGACAGGCGAGGAAAGGTCTACGACAAGTACATGTCCAGCTTCCTCTTCAACCTCAACAATGGTAAATTCCTGAGATTGCTATGAGTGGAGAGGCCAGGGCTGCTGGCCAGGTGGGCAGGCTCAGCCCACCTCCTCCCTGGGTGACAGGCCTGGCCTTACATTATGGTTTCCTTCTTTTTTTTTTTTTTTTTAAATAGATTTTGTTGTTGATGCTACTCGCAAGGGAAATAAAATCCGCTTTGCCAACCACTCAGTGAACCCCAATTGCTATGCGAAAGGTGAGGGCCCCTGCCCAGCCAGGCCAGGCAGGACATGGTGCTGCCACAGCTCTGGCCCAAGCTGGGGCTGCACATCTCTGATGTTGTATCTCTGATGTTGTATCTCTGATGTATCTCTGGTTGCAGTTGTGATGGTGAACGGAGACCACCGGATTGGTATCTTCGCCAAGAGAGCCATCCAGGCAGGAGAGGAGCTCTTCTTTGACTACAGGTACCTTGACCAGCAGGGACCTTGGGCAGCAGGGTTGATCTCACCCTCTGTGCAGGTTTCTGGGGAGCATGGGAGGTCATTGCTGCAGCTATGACTTCCTGTCCTGTAGGTACAGCCAGGCAGATGCCCTGAAGTATGTCGGCATAGAGAGGGAGACGGACATCATCTAAGCTCCGGGTGGTTCTGGCACACCTTGCTGCTGCACCTTGTAAGCAATGCCATGTTTGCTTCACGCTGACATGACTGCTGCTGTTCCTGCTGCTGTGTGTGTCACAACTGCTACTTTCCATCCAGACACCAGAGAGACTTGGGGCGGGAATGTAAGCAGCCCCTGTGCCATGGCTGTCCCAGGGTGGTACCCCCTCTGCCCCAGCTGGCTGGGAAACGAGGACTGCCCGGCTGTGGCTGGAGTGGCACCAAGGGATGCCTGGGGATGGGAGAGCAGCACTATGCAACATGATACTTTGAATAGGGGTGCCACTGAGCTGGGTAGGGGATGATGTTACAGTCACTGCCTGTTGTGACCCAGGGGAGGCTTCTCAGAAATCTTCCTTGGGCTTTGTGACCCCCTGGCCCTGGGAATAAAGGGGAAGTATTCTCTGGCAGGGTGAAGTAGCCTTGGCACCCCATGCAAAAAGGAAAGAAAAAAGCACTTTAAACTAATCCTCAGCTGGTGGCTGGGCCCTGTATTTTGGGCTGGAAGGACTGCAGGTATCCCAGGTGTCCTGCATCTGTCAGCACCTTTGCTGGGATGTTGTTCCAGGCCTGGGACAGGGCAGGCTGGATGAGGCCCGGGGTTACCTGAAGGTTGGGGCTTTCCCCTGAGAGCCACATATGCCACCAGCCTCCTGCCTGGCTGGGTGCTGGGCTGTGCTCCCTGTGTCCAGGGCTGGGTTCCCAGGATGACACAGGGAGCCTGGCTGAGTCCTGACCTGGCTCCAGGGCCCCAGCCCGCTCCCAACTGTTTAGTCCAGGTACATACAGAGGTGCTGGGTTTGCCTGGGAGCCAAGCCCTCCCTGGCCAGCCCTCACCATGTTTTCCCAGTCCTCTGCTGTGGCAGGCCAGGCTGTCTGTCTGTCCTTACCATTGTCGGTGATAGCCCCCTGGAGCTTGGAGGTGTTTGGGTCTGTCTGGAGCAGTGCTTGTATCCCAGCACCTGCCTGAGCCTTGCTCCCTGCCACCTCCATCTGCCCAGCTCCTGCCAGCCCTGCTCTTGCCTAAGCGTCTTCTGCCACTTTGGCCATATCTGCACTATGCCAGGCTTGTGTCTGTGGTTTGTTGACAGTGAATAATGGTAATAATAATGCACTTTAAATAACATGGCTTCTAGCCTTTGTCATAATAAAGTGGTAGCAAAGACCCTCCCTTGCTTGCTGGCCTCTGTTACCCTGGGCAGCAGCCTGTCCCCAGACTGTCCCCTGCCTTCTCGGCTCAGCCCAGCTGTCCCCAACGTGGCTCCCAGGGTCCAGGGAGAATCACGAGTGACCTGGTGCTGCCAGCTGCCTGAATCACACTGGCTCAGGGTGGGAAGGGGGCAGAGGTGTGTTGTGGGGGAAGCAGGACATGATGTGTGTGTGCAGCAGCAGCTGAGCTGCCTCTGGCCCCAGCTCACTGCACCCTGCATCTCACTTTGGGACCAGGAATTGCTGTTGACAATGTGGTGCCTCCCTTGGTGCAGGCTGAGCTGGGGTGAGAGGAGAGGATCTGCCCAGGCTGCCAAGGTGAAGGCTGGGGAGCGTCAGACGCCATCATTCTGCCTTTATTTGATTATCTTCACATCTCATTCAAAAGAACAGACTTTTTAAAAATAAAGTGCCCAGTGGAGCCAGGCCTTTGGGTAGATAAATGCATATCTGTAACATTGTCTTACCACAACACAGCAAGTGAACAGGAGCTTTCCCTGGGCTGGAGGTAATTGGCAGGACTGGCACTTCGTACAGAGAAGTAGCAAACTACAGACCACGTACCACGACACGCGGGACGTCACGCCCGCGGGAGCTTCCGTTTGGTTTTTTATACAAACCGATAGAATAAAAAAACCAGAGTGTAGTAGAATATCCAGCAACAAAAATGGTAGAAAGGATCTGTACCTGATCTTATGAAAGCAGCATCTCAGCAAGGTGCGGTGGCGGCATGCGCGGTGCCGGTGTGGAGTATTGCTTGGCAGCCCGGCTGTGCGGGGCCGGTGCTCGTGGCTCTGCGTGGTGCTGGCGAAGCGAGCAAAGCAGCGGGTCATCTACGCGGGCAGCACTAACGGGCGGCAGCAGCCGGGTGCCCCCGACCAGAGGGAGGGTGGGCACCGGGCCTGGGGCTCCCCGACAGAGGCCAGGCAGGATTTGGCAGCTGTAGAGGCAGCAGCCTGCCTCCGGCATGGGGGCTGTCGGCGTGTCCGGGGCGAGCGAGGCCGGGGCTCGGTGGATCGTGGCCGCACTCCGCGGGCCGGTCGGTGGCGGCCGTGGGGAGGAGGTGGCGGTCGGTCCGGTCCGGTCCGTCTGAAGGTGGGTGTTGGCAGTTCACGTGTGCTCGGCCTTTTGGTCCCGCAACGCTCGCTCATTCCCGGGCGGCTCCCGGGGCTGCAGGGGCTGTGAGCCCCTCCCACCCCTAGCCCCGCTAGTCCCCTCTTGGCTCCTCCAGGATCTGGGGCAGGTTCTGTTCCTTGCGTGCCGATGGCGCTTTGGTAGCACTGCCGTAATCCTGGATGGCCTTGGGCTCGTTAGTGTGGTAAGAGCCCTTATAGCGATGGTGGTAGAAGTAGAGCAGTGCCAGCAGCCCTGCCAGCAGCAGGAGCAGGAAGATCACGACTGCAGGGAAGAGACAGCGGTGAGGGATTTGGGAGGAGCACAGGGCCGTGCCGGTGTGGAATACCAGCCAGAGGCTTCACTTACACCCGATGATGATCCCAATCCATCCATCGTCGTGCACATGGGGGAACTCTGCAGAGACAGAGTGGGCAGCTGAGACTAGGCTACAGCAAGGTCTCATGCTGGAGCTTCCCTTCTGCAGCTGGTGCTTGAGAAGGGCTCCATCCCCACCAGGGTCCCACCACAGCACCCACCTGTGGCCATGTACCAGGGGTCCATCTCAGGAGGGATAAGGATGGTGCTGAGGGGGAGCATTGAGGCACAACTTGACTCCACTAGTTCCCCCCGGATGCTGTATGGCCGCAGGGGACTGGTAGGGTGGAAGATGGCTTTGAGGGGCACGAGGGTGTTGAATTTCACCCCTGAGAGGCAGCCTGAGAAACCAGGTGTGTTGTAGCGCTGGATCTCGGGGTCAATCACACCAGTCTCTGTGGGGCCACAGAAGGAGATTACTCATCCCTCTCAGAGGGCAAAGGCCATGCTGTGTAGAGGAGACCTCAGAGACCCCAGCATGGGACCCCAGCTGAGGGAAGGACCCAGCTCACCCATCACACGACCCAGGTACAGGTTTTTGGGCGAGTCCAGCTTGCGGTCCACAAACAAGGAAAACTGCTGCTCCATGACAGGGAGATAGTCCACCTGGGAGGTAGGTGCACAGCATCAGTGCCCACAGAGCCACCCTGCCCATGCCCCCTCTCAACCTGACCTGAAGCCCCCAGGGCCCACTAGGAGGGTGCCCCAGCCCGAACCTGAGTGTACAGTGTGCGGTGCAGGCGGGTGATGTTGACACGATGGGGCCGCCCGTCCGTCACTGGTTTGTTGGTGAGAGTGAAGACGTAGGGGCTGGTGCCCAGCTGGTAGCGCAGCTGGAGGCTCCCTGTGAGCAGCACAGGGCTGTCAGCAGGGCTGGACCTCTCAGTGGGCACGTCCAGCCCATCTTTAGGGTTGGAAAGTGGCATCCACAGAGAGAAGCATCCTGTGCAGCCCCAGCACCAGATAGGAGTCCCCATGCAGGCTCTGGGTGAGTCCCAGGGCAGGGGGCCCTGCCCTCACCATCATCCTTGATGAGCACGGCCATATAGTCCTTGACGAAGGTGCTGACGTAGAGCAGCACTGCAGGTGCTGAGGTGGTGCTGAAGCTGAAGCTGACCTCCTCACTGGTGAGGTTGTAGCCAGGCAGGGGCTGCCAGGGGCTGCTCACAATGCTGGCGAACTCGCGGGCGGCGTACAGTGACATGGGCAGGATGTTGTACCTCACCCAGGTGCCCTCCTCAAAGTACCCACCGATGTCTGTGGGAGAGCCAACAGGGTGAGGGGAGTGCCTGCTCCTCGGGCCCTCCCACCCCACAGAGCACAGCCACTCACCGTGGTTGCAGAAGGGCCCGGTGAAGGCGGAGATGCTGCAGTTGCAGGTGTAGTGGCTGTAACGCTCAACGCAGAGCCCGCTGTTCTGGCAGGGCACCGGCGGGTCCTGGCAGTAGCCGGTGCAGTTGACCCGCACACCCTCAGTCTCGTTGGCTTTACCCTCCAGGTTGAGCGTCACCCCGTTCATCCGCAGTGCCCGCAGGCACCCCAGGAACGGGCGCATCTTGTGCTCTGCTGCACCTGCAGCGGGACCAAGACTGAGTGCCCTGTGGCACGTGGGGACCTGGGGATGCAGGGGTCTGGCCAGGGGCTCTCACCAACATAGAGGGGCCTGTCAAATTCCAGGCGGACAAAGCTCTGTGGGGGGAACGGCCGCACCACCCAGGGCAGCTTGTCCACCCGCAGCCGCGCCAGCTTGACGTTGAGCTCAGCCTTCACCTGGTGCCACTCATCATCGTTCCAGGGTACCACCGACCGCACCGTCACGTTCTCGTCCCCATTCCCAATGTCAAATATAAATGCCACGTCCCTAGTGGCTGCAAGGATACAATGCTGAGAAGAGGCCCCAGCCCTTCTGCCCCCAACAGCCCTGCACCCTCTGTCCCCCCGTACTGTTGAGCTCAATGCGGATGTAGTTTCGGTAGCCTGGGTTCTCCAGGAAGACTCCAGACTGGGCAGTGGTCTTGAAGTAGAAGGAGATGTCAAGGCTGTGGTTGGCCTGGAAGGTGGGGAAGATGAGGGCTGCACCCCTGTTGAAGGAGACGGTGTTCCAGGTGTTGCCTGCGGAGAACAGGAGGGGCAGTGAGGGATGGGCAGGGTCCCTGCATGTGGGACACCCCAGGCAGGTGTAGGCACTCTGCAGGCAGGGGATGTGCTGTGGGGCCGGTCACTTACGGTCTCCATAGCACCGTAGGGGCCCCAGCACGAACTGGGCTTCAGAGCCAGTGCGGTTGGTGTCTCCAACTACAACCTGGGTGACGGGCAGGTGGTCCACAAAGGTCAGCAGACCCTTGTCTGTCCTCCTGCAAATGTAAGTGCATCAGAGGGGCCATGAGGTGTTTCTGTCACTTTGCCAGCCTGCAGCCCTGTTACCCCCATCTGAGTGCACCAGAGTCTGTGCCCCCCATGCCTGCAGCCCCCACCCCACAGCTCCTGTTCCACAGCTGCTGCCACTCACCAAATTGCATGGTCGGCATCACAGTTGCAGAAGTACTGGGGGTCAGCACAGTTCTTGTCCAGCCCACAGGCGCAGCGCTGGATGCCCGGTCGTGAGCCCCCCCAGTAGTAGTGCCGCTCATCGTTCCGACCCATCCAGAAGCTGAAGGGCAGCCCGGCTGCAGGCACAGAGGAGGGTCAGGACACAGTCCCGTGTCATGGCCCTGCAGCACAGCCACGCAGGACCATCCCCCTTCTCCAGGCACTCACAGGGCGTGTTGAGCAGGCGGGAGTTGTAGCAGTGGAGCTCAATGCGCTGCTCGCAGTACTCAGAGGCATTGGCCAGGGCTGAGACCTCGGCCCAGGAGGCATTCCAGTATTCCACAGCCCCCAGGTAGGGCTGGTCCACACTGGAGCCCGTCACCCGGGTAGCGTAGTGACGGTTGTGCCGGATTATGGTCCATGCTCGGTCCTCTGCAGTGAAAGGGGAGTTTTAGGACTTGGCCCCCAGGACACCCCGCTCCCTCTATCTTGTTCCTTGCTCCAGGCAAGGACTGGTTCCCAGGGGCACCAGACAGAGGTCGCCTCTGCCCTCCTCTGTTCCCACCTCGTATGTCACAGTACACTGTGAAGGGCTTGAGTGGCCCACTGCCATCTGGGTCAATGGTATAGTTGCCCGAGGTCTTGCCGCTGACCCGGTAAGCATCACATGTTTCCTTGTAAAGTGCTGGAAGAGAAGAATGGGGTGGAGGTCAGTGCAAGGGAGGCACCAGGCAGGAGTAGGGGCTGCAGGTGCCCCAGTGTCCCTATCCCATGAGGCTCCAGGCTCACATTTGTGGCAGGTCTCCCCCTTGTACCCCGTCAGGTCACAGATGCACATGAAGTCATCCCAGGATTGGATACAGCGGCTATCATGCTCACACAGGTTGGGGGTGCACCTGAGGGCACAGAGGGCTCTTGTCCCAGCACCAGCACAGCCCCCCAATGCCCCCCACTGCTAGACAGCACCCTTGTCCTGGTCAATACCTGTCTGTGATCCCGCAGACGTTGAAGAACACATTGTGGTACTGTGCCAGCCGGTGCAGTGCCAGCAGCTCCACATCCACGGGCTGCATGTCTACATTCAGCATCTGCAGGCAGCCGTGGAAAGCCGTCTGGTTTGACCGGCAGCCAGTGACTGAGGCCGGCTTGGGGCAGCCTGCAAGATAGATCGGGGTGAGCAGCCCTCAGGCACCCATTGCCCCGGACCCCGCCCTGCTGCCCACCTCCAAAGAAGTACTGGCTGCCAGTGCGGAGCTGGAAGGGATGCGCCACCCGAAACTCAGCACCATCATCATCGTCAATGGTCACCACAGCTGAGCCATCCCGGGCCACCAGGTGCACCGAGTGCCAGAAGCCATCATTCAGGCGATGCCCTGTGCAGAGAGGAAAGTGGGGATGCTGCACAGCCAGACTGACCCTCCAGCCCCAAGCTGGCTCCCCAGCCTACCTGCAGCAAACTCCAGCTTCTTTTTGCCAGGCTGGGCGATGGAGACATTGACCTGCCCCTCACTCAGCACCATCTCGAGGGAGCCCAGGTTGTCAGAGAAGCCGGTGTAGAGCAGGAGGCCCACAGTGTCCCAGGAGCGGAAGCGGAAGCTGACAGCCAGGCGGTTCCTCCGTGGGATCCCCGGCACCCGCACGTAGTTGTTGATGCCAGCAAAGGTGATGGGGGTGGTCAGCTGGTCCTGGCAGTAGTGGCCCACGTTGCCCTGGGAGTGACCATGGGAGGGGTGAGGAAGGGAGTGTTCCCATAGAGGGGAGGCCCTTTCATCCCCGCAGTCCTGGCCTCAATAATGCCCAATTGATCCCAATGCCTGGCAGAGCCAGGCGGGTGCCCCAGGCCAGGGACAACCTTGCACGGTCAATCTGGCACCGCTTGGCTGAGCACGGCCGCTGCCCGGCCCCGCATCACCCCGCAGCGGGCAGGGAGCCTTGCCCCAGGAAAGGGGTCACCCCACTATGGGGTTAAGGACACCCAGGAAAGGGGTCCCTCCACAGCAGGGAGAGGACTCCCAGAGAAGGGGCCACCCCCCAGGCTAGACCTCAAAGCGAATGTTGGGCCGCCGGTGCCGGGCCAGCTCGGCGATGTTGACCCCGTTGAACATGATGTTCTCCACACAGCCCCGGAAGTTTTGCCGGTAGGTGAGGTGCTGCTTGTCATGGTCAATCACCCCCCCAAAGAATACCTGGGAGGCAGAGGGAGGGTGTCAGCCCCTCTCTGGAGGACACCATAGGTCAACATCCTTGCAGCCCCCCGCCCAGTGCACCCACCTCAGTTTCGAGGTCAAGCTGGTCGAAGGTGCCACGGCAGCGGAAGCGCTTGACCTCCCCGTCCAGCGTCAGGTTGACGTAGTGGCCGAGGCGCTCAATGTGCAATGAGTGCCAGTGCTGGTCATCCAGGAGGCTGCCCACCGCCACCGTTGTGTGGCCCTCACTGGCGTGCAGTGGGCTGCTGCCTGGGGAGGACCAGCATCAGCTGGTGGACCCCTGGCCCCATGCCCCCAGCCCCTGGCCCCAGCTCACCTAAGCTGATGTGTAGGAGGAGCTGGGCCTGTTTGAGCTCCACTGTGATGTAGTCACCCTGTGAGCCCTCCCCGTGCATCAGCCCCCCATCCTGCTCCAGCGTCTTGAAGTTGAAGGAGATGTCATCCTCGAAGGTACTGACCCTCTTGGCTCGGAAACGGTAGGAGATGGCATCATCTCCATCAAAGTAAAGCACGTGGGACCCTGGGGAGAGCAGAGCAGCCCCACCCTTGTCACCGCCTGCAGCAGCAGGTGCCCTGGCATGGGGAATACTCCCTTCTGCCATGGCCTCTGCCCTGGCTGCAGACTGGGCAC
>VYXF01009769.1:68268-115150 GCA_013397295.1 Polioptila caerulea
CCATCAGCCCGGGGCTCCCGGGACTGACCGGGACCCGTTCCGGCCGGCCGGGGGCGCTGCGAGACCGGGCAGCGCCGGTGCCTCGGGGCCGGGGATGGTGCCGGCAGCCCCAGCAGCAGCCGGAGCGGCCCCGGCCCTGGCGCGGAGGCGAACCCCGCCGGGGAACGGGGCCGGGCCGGGCTCGGGCTGCCCGGGTCTCCCTCCGCCGCAGGGGGAATGCGTAGAATTCATCACTTCCAGGACAGAACCGGGCTGCGGGGCGGCCCGAAGCAGGGACAGGGGAACTCGGGGCTCCCCGGGCACCCCTAGTGCAGCCTACGGAGGGCCAGGGTCTCC
This sequence comes from Polioptila caerulea, assembly GCA_013397295.1. NCBI lineage: Eukaryota > Metazoa > Chordata > Aves > Passeriformes > Certhiidae > Polioptila > Polioptila caerulea. The sequence continues at coordinate 68,605 of VYXF01009769.1, forward strand.
TGCCAGGACCAGGGCTGCGCCTGTGACCCCAGAGCCATGGAAACGGGCAGAAATTATGTGATTGCACGGGAGAATGGTGAAAGGGGAGAGAGAGCATTCCCCCGGCCCTCTAGCTGCAGGAAAAGCATCCCCTGGACCGGCGGGAAGCCGGTTCCTCGTCCAAGAGGTGCGGGAGGCTGGGGCCGCAGTTCATTCTCACCCTCCTGGAGAGATCAGGAGATGAGAAACACGCCGACATCAGCAACACAATCGCCAAAACCTTGCAGAACCCTCCCTTCCGCAGCTCCCGCACATGTGGAAATACCCTGACCGGCAGGAAGGGCCTGAGTAAACACAGCCCTCCGGGGCGAGCAGGGGACCCTGCAGCTGGGGAAAGCAGGAGCAGAGCACAGCCCCGGGCAGGCAGAGCGTGGTGCCCCACTCGCTGTCAAAGGGTACCCACAGCACCCGGGTGAAACAAGCCAGAACTCTTCCTCCTGCACAACTCCTTGTTCCACCCAGTTACGGGGTCTTATCAAGGTGGGCAGGATGCCCCGGGGTAAATGGCCCTGGCCCGGCCTTCACCCGGGATGTCGCTGGTGCTCGATAAGCACAGAGACATCGCAGCCCAGGCAGGGTCACGCCGGTCTTGCTGTACAAACCAGCCCTGCCCACCCCATGGTTCTGGCCATGGAGGTGACAGGATCCTGGACACAAATGCCTAAGGTCCCAGCTGTCCCCAGCAGCTCTGGGGGCTGTGCTCAGTGTAGGTCAGGGATGAAGGGCTGCCCCTGAGCCCCTTTAGTGAGCACTGGGGAAGCAGAAAACAGGCCAGAGTGTTTGTTATGGAGTTCATTTAATTTATACAGCAACTGTGAGCAACATGTTTCACCCAGGCAGCAGAACACAGCAGGACTCATGTCAAAGCTCCACCTGCAGCCATGCTTTGATTTCACCCTTCAGTCTGCAAACACCTCTGTGAATACCCACCACGTCCTCCTGTAACACAGCGAGTGCCCAGGGCCTGCCCAAGTGCAGCACAAGGGTCCCTGTGCCCCATGCACCTGCACATTGCAGGGTGCAAGGTACACGTAACTTTCTCACCTAATTTTAAGCAGCCTGGCACCTCGAGGCATTTCCTCCTTGCTTTCAGGTTAATGAGTCTCCTTGTTGTTCTAATCTGTTCATACACAAATACTCAGCTCCACTGGGAGAACTGAACACAACAGTCACACACAGCACTAAGACACACCCTACTGCTGCTACAGCTACATCGAGTTGAGGAGTGCAAGGAAATACTGACAGCTCGGACAGGAAAGAAAGCAGCAGCTAATGCAGGGACACACCACAGAGACCCCCCTGCCATGCAGCTATTCTGGCAAGACTCCTCTCAGACCCTGAGTGCACAGGACAATGTGAGTCACTGGTACATCCACCTGTGCAAGAGCTGCCTCCACTGATGCCAAGCCCACACAGTCACTATCTGATGTGCCTCGAGGGCTTTGGTTTCAAACCAGAAACCCTAGAAGCTTCACTGCCTGTGGCAGTACCTGCAGTGACCAGTGACAGTCTGGCTCATCCCTCCCCATGCCACAGTCAGGCAGCTGAGTCCCAGAGCAGGAGGACTCCTCACCACTGCCCCCACAGCAGTGAGAGGGGGAAGAGCTCTCACTCTCCTTGAGCTGATCTCGTTGGGCCTTTTCTCCATGTGCTGTTTTGTCCCCTCAGCACAGCTGCCATTTCTTTTCTGCCCCAATCAGCTGCCAAGGAATGCACAATACAGGAAGCACACCAAACACACTCATCATGCACTTGGTACCTTTGGGAGTAAACTTAAGGAACAAAAAGTTTCTGTGATCCAGTGTGGTTACCCCAGAACGTCAAAGCTTTTGGCTTTGGGATGCCATGGTAACGCTCAAGGGTGCTGCAATAAGTTATTGTCACGATACACACGACGTGGGGAGGGGTCAGTCACACCCTTGGTGTTGGGGAGGGTCAGTCATACACATACACACACACACACAGAGAATTTAACAGTGCTGGAGTGAGGGGCCCTCAGTCGTCAAACCTCCCCTCACGGATGATGTCAAAGGAGAAAGGGAGAAACTTGAACCCAGTGCCAGTGTAGAATTTGTTCTGGAATTCAATCCTGCAAGAGATAGAAGAGTGATTACTCATTAAAAAGACAGCTCTCAATAGGAACAGTTAGCAAGAACTCCATTAAAAACAGGATTACTGACTACAAAAAGCTTTAAAAACAGGTATTATAACATAGTGTATCTTTTGGTACAACCCCCACATCTATGTGTGATGCTTCTGTGTGGAGCAAAAAGCTGTCCAGAGACTTCAATCCCACCCTCAGGGACAAAAAATGGCAACAGGAGCAGAAGGCTGGCCCTGACCTCAGTGTCCCAGGAAGCATAGGGAGAAGAGACAGCATTTTCTACACCAGCTGCTAAAGTTCCCTTTTTCATTAGCACAGGCCTCAGCCACGTGACACTGAGCTCAGAGTCCCCAGCAGCCACTTCTGTTTATTCCCTGCAGCACGTTTGCACTGGGTCGTGCCCGCCAGCTCCAGCCGAGCGTTAGCTCAGCCCCATTTGCTGCTGCCCCTAATGAACTCGAGTAAAAAAAAGAATTATTCTAGAGAACTGCCCAATAGTCAGCAACAGCCAAAGAGGGACAGGGAAAACTAATCCCCTGATTCCCAGCAGAAACAAGCCCAGGCTTCACAGACACTTTCCACTGCACAATCCCCTGGAAAACAAAGTCTCTGCAGGCAGCAAGTGACAGCAAACTGGGGAGCCTTCCACACAGTTCAGGAGAAGGGTTTTTCTCAGCAAAAAAAGACAAACTTGAATAATTTTTCACCAAATGGGAAATCATGGCAAACTCCAGAGCTGCTGGATTCAGGTAGCAAAAAGTGATTTCCCCACAGAGCCCAGGAGGGAAAGGCTCAGGAAAACCAGCTTTAGCCTGTATCTTCTGCTGCCTCAAAGGCCAAGGGATCCCCAGGATGAGCAGGATTTTCCATGTGGGAGGAAGGGCTCCTCGCCAACATGCTCCAGTTTTTCAGGAACCCTGATAATCTCCATAAGTATCCTGTGACTAAGTAACTGTTCTATAAGCAAAGGGAAATGAGAGGCAGAGGGTTGGGTTTATGAGTCACCCAAGCTCTCTGTGACTGACATGTTAACCCTGATGATTCACAACTCCAGCTGGTCTCAGCATCCAAACCCTCTCTTTGGACATTCTATTACAGCTGGCCACAACTGGAGGCCTGACACTGCAAGAGAGGCTGCTCTTAGGTTAGAGAACTAGCCAAAAAAATGTATTTAACCAAATAATCAGTGTAAATGGCCAGAGGGGTTTTCTACAGGTGTCTCCAGGAACACCTAGAACCCAGCAGGCAGCACTGCTGTTGCCAGGCTCACTGCCTGTTATGTTTCCCAGTTTACTGCTAAACCCTCCGTGTGTCTCACATCAGTGACCAAGTTCTGCAGAGAATTTATAGAAAGTGGCATTCTCAGCAAAGAGCCCTGGAGCCCTCTGGCAGCAGCAGTGCTACAGGAGACCCACTCTGCAGCTTTTTGCATTAACAGTTTGTGTCAGTGTTTGTCCTTCTGTGGATTTTCCAGCCCCACAGAGTAAAAACCAGGCAGCTCCAGTCCTGTGAGTAGGAGGAGAAAGTGCAACGTGAACCCTGACTGTCAAATCAGTCCAATGCAAATTCCCACTCTGTGTCCCTAAAGACAGGTGCCAGAGTTTGGGGTCAGTGTAAACCAGGCACACCTCAAGGGTGGCAGACCCAACAGACAGAACCCACGGAGGTGTCTGTGCAGAGACTGTTGCACTACTCCTTCCCAAAAAGAGCAGAGGTACCAAATCTGTCTCTGGTATATTCCATCCTGCCTGACAGGAGGCTGTGGCTGCCCCTTGGAGCAGTGGCTCCTGCAGCCACACTGCAGCTGAGCCCTGGCTCATGACATTTACAAATGAAAATGAAATCCTGGCAGGTGGGTGAGCAGCTGGACTTCATCATTCCCACTCACTGGATTGAGAGTGGGATGCAGCTCCAACACACCCAAGCCTCTCGGGAAGCAGCATCCTGAATACAGTTACTAACTTTTTCTTTTGGGCACAGCCTCTTTAGGCTCACATTAGAAGAGGTGACTAGCTTAAAAAGGGGGAAGCTGCTTTAATCTGAGTGTTCATGTTGAACTCTACATCACTGAAAAGCAATAAATGGAAAGGTCAAACATTTCAGAAGAGTTACAGCAAAAGAAGCTGACAGCACAACAGCACGCACAGAGCTGCAGTGGAGCCCCAATTCACACCCTGCAATCCTGGCAGCAATCCAGAGGGCTGCCTCCACCCCAGAATGGCCTGAAAAGCCCAACCTGCTCAAAGAATGCACACTGAAAAAGCACAAAACAAACCCCCCTCATTCGGGACTGCCAGGCACTGCATATGGAACAACCTGTGAATTCCCTGACCAGTAAAACACATGCCCAATTCCTCCTCCTTTCCAGGAAGGCTGAACCACCCACACCTCAAATTCCTGATAGGTGATGGTTCTCCCACAGCCAGAAAATCCCATCTGCTCCTCCCAGGACAGCTGTATTTGACCTCCACTCTCCCTTCCTCTTCCTAAAAAGGGAACACCTGCCAATGGAACACCGTGTTTTCAGTTCAGGAGCAAAAAGGAATGTGAACAGTGTGCTCTTTGGAACCACTGCAGGTGCCTCCCTGTGATAACCAACACCAAGCAACCTCAAACTCATTTCAGCAGATCACTTGCAGTCTGAAATAGAACCTTAAACTTGCTTTTTGGGCTCTGAGCCTGAACAGATTTTCTCTCAGAGCCTGTGCATGAAAGGCTGTTAGGTTTGAAACACATGTTTAGGGAAAACAGGACTTTGTTAAGCACTCCAGTTCCACAGCTGCCCTGCACTGGTCTGCACGGGCAGAGTAATCTGTGCTCTCACTGCTGCTGCCCCTGGGTTTGCCTGTTTGCCATTGCACTGACACACATACAGATGGTTTTTTAATGGCCCTTTAGGGAAAGCCTAGCAATGTGAACCATTACCTGCAGCTCACACCTGTTCCAGGTGTCTTGAGCCATATCTGGAGGTGTGGTTTGTGATTAACACAAGACAGGTACCTCCTCAAAAATGTGTTTTCTGCTCCATGGAGCTCTGTCTAGAGCAGCTCCTCAAAGCTGTTCCCCTGCTTAGAAATGGCCATGCAGCTCCACAGCCCAGAGAGGCCAGAGCCCTGGAAATCCTCTAATCCTCAAGGAATTGCAGAGCAAGCTCACCACATCTGGAATTACAGCACTGCTGCCCTCTGATCCTCTTGGACTGCTCTCAGTGCCCAGCAGGGCCCGTGGAGCTCCTGCTGTCACTGCTGCCCTGGTGCAGCACGGTGACAGCAGGGAGAGCAGGAGGGACCTCTGGCCAGTCAGCAAGGAGCTCTCGAGTGACTGCTATGCAGGGTTCAGGCTGGATGCCAGGAAAAACAGAGGCATCATCCAGCAGCCATTTCCAGGAGTGCCCCCCCGGCTCCCTCAGCACAAGATGGCTTCGCCCCAGGATCAGCTTGGCTCACTTGGCTACAGAGACACAGGTGGACCAGGAGCCTGCACCCCCAGGAGCCAGGACCCCCCAGCCTGCACCCCCAGGAGCCAGGACACCCCAGCCTGCACCCCCACCCTGCACCTCACTAGCTGCCAAGGGAGAGGGCAAAAGGCCAAAGCTTCCCTTCCCCACAAGCAGGGGAAAAGTGCAAAAAGGATGATTTTATTTTGCTTTTTTTTTTCCACAGGCACTTTCTTCCTTTGGCACTTACAGAACTGCTTTCAGAGAGTTCTCTCAACCTTTTTTTCCCATTTAAGCAAGACAGAGTATTTTTTGTGATGTTCAGAGACTTCCCTTTGCTCTCACAAACCCCATCCCCCTGGAAATCTACAGCCTGAGGAGGTGGCAGCAGCCTGAACCCCAGAGAGGCACAGACTCTCCTACATTTCAGGCTGAGAAAATCCTACTCTCAGTTGCTCCTCTGATCCCAACAGTGCACTAATGAGGGAATCTGAAGTGGAACAATGAGCACTCTTAAACATGGATTAGAGAAAGCTCTTGAATATTTTCCATACTTGGGAGCAGAGTAATTCCTTCTGCTTTGCTGGCTGTATACACAGGAGCTTAATGATCACAGGAAAGGGGATGCAAAAGCAACTTCCAAAAGCAAGGCCAGCAAAAACTCACTGCCATCCCAAAGGACCCCAAGGGCAGAAGGCAAAGCCACTGCTGTCCAAGGCAAGGTTTTATAGCAATGAACAAGAGCACGGGAAGGAACCTGAAGTCAGTGGCTATTGCACACAAAGGACAACAAACACAGGAACCAGGGAAAAGACCAAGAGATGGAATGAGTCCTGCTGAAAGACACAAAGCATACTGCCCCAGTCAGCACAGCCTCCCCAGTCCCTGGTCCCAAAGCTTTGGCCTGAAAGCTGTTGTCTTTTAGTGCTTATTTCTAAGCAGAGCTCCACAACTTTAAACAACAACTGGGGGGAGATGTTTTACTACAAACAGGACTGAAATCTCTGACCCTTTTTAAGACTTTCTGCCTTCTAGAAGATGACATTTCTGCACAGTCCAGGTGACATCAATTTTCTTGTTATGAAGAGCTCTCCAAGTTTCTGGATGTTCCAGTAACTCACCAGTGCAAGCGCAGAGCATGGAGGAAGGCTGAAAGCCCCTCCATGACCAGCAGGATGGCCACTGTCAGCGTGGCAAAAGCAGCAAAGATGAAGAAGAGGCCCAAGCCTCCCCCCAGGCTCCTCACGCTGAGGCCGATGTGGATCACCATGGTCCAGAGCACCTCTGAGAGCTCTGCCGAGGGAGAGGGGAGAACTCATGTCAGCAGGAACAGGGGGGTGTTTACTGGTAAAGCACAAACTAAAGTCAAGCAAACAATGAGGTGCTACAATGAGGTGGAAACTGAAGAGGAACAAGAGCTTTCGAAACCAAGTGTGCCAGGACATTGCCTCCAGCTGTCACACAGGGCAGGGCAGAGTCCTTGCTCAGCAGCTCTTTGCTTTGTGATTTTAACTCCATTCCTCCCATTCAGCAGAGCTGTGGGAGCAGCTGGTGTGTGGAGCTCACTGCTCCTGTGCCAGCCGAGCCCTGAGGGGCCTCTTGTGCTGCTGCTGCTGCTGCCACCGACGTGCCCGGGCTGAGCGGGCACACGGAGCCGCGGCTCCGCTCCCGGGGGACACTCACGTGCATGGGCCAAGCTGAGGGCCCAGAGCCGCAGGTAGGACGCGGTGTTGGAGATGCAGCCCAGGCAGTACTCGATGGTGTGGATGGCCTGGTACACCACGGTGTCCCCAAAGTCGAACTGCAAAGGGAACAGAGGATGAGGGGAGCTGGGAGCGCGGCGCGGGCCGGCCGGGGACACGGGCAGGGGGACACCAGGGACACTGTGTGTGACACTGCACACTGACACTGTCTTCTCCTGGTTTAGCACGCCAGCGCCACGAACAAAAAAATGAATCTCATCTTGACATGTTTTGCAGAATGACAAATGCTGCGATGTGAATATTGTTTTCTTAGTCTGGCGTGTGAGAGTCGGATATTCCAAATTCATCCATGGGCTTAGCCAGGAAAAGACTGTTCAGCAGAAGGTGGTGCTGGTGTGCACTCCCTGGTAACCCAGAGGTGCTGCTGCAGGGAGGAGGCAGTGCCCCAAGCTGTACTCTGTGTGCCTTTGCTACAGGAGCAACAGGAGCATTTTGCAAGACATGAATCTGCCCTTTTTGAAAGCAAAAATAAGGCATTAAGCTACCCTGAAAAAGTCACATCTGTGGACTATTCACTGGCAAAGTCTCTGTGTCTCAGTAATTTTCTGTACTAATAAAAGAAGAACTTAAAAGGAAATCTGCCATGTAGGGCAGTTTCTTATCCTGCAGCTTGGGAAAGAATTCCCCGCAGTTTGGATTTAATCCATGCTTCAGAAACTGCTCAGATTTAAGTGAACATGATGTTTTAAATACATCCAGTGACTAATGCTCTAGGCATGCACACAAAGCTATTTATATTCTTAATTCTCCCCTAGTATATCCAGGGCAATAAATATTTCAAACAATTCAGTTAAATTAGCTGTCAAAATCCTAATGCTTTCTCTACAGAATGTGAGGTGTGAAGTTCTTCACTAAAGGCTGCCCTAGCCAACAGTTCCAGCTCCAGACACACGAGCTGCTGGCAGGAGGGAATGTGGGAAATGTTTAAACAACGACCTTTCAAAGCTGAGTGCAACAGCCAGAGAGAGCAACCACTGAGCCAGGAGTGGGAGCATTGGGATTGCTGTGGCACAGTCCTTGTGGGTTGACACTTTTTCCCCAGGTTCAGTGAAACACCAGGTACACCAGAACAGGAACCCCGTGCCCCTCCCTTTCCCCCCCGTTCCACACAGGCCTGTGCACAGCAGAGCTCTGAGCAAACCATTCTCTCAGCACAATTTTCAGCAGCAGTGCCCTGGTCCAGCTGTTCTGATTTCGTGCCATTTGTATTTTTTTCATAGTAAAATTGGTTACCTGATAGTGCTGAAACCTACACCCAATTCTGCATCAGTATTAAACCCCCATTTTTAAAAAATACTTGTTACAAGTGCTTAAGAATGAGCAGTTTCTCAGAATGAAGCTTCTCTTTTACACAAAGCTCTGGCCAGTTCAGTTCTTGAATTACATGAAACTGGACTGGTTGTGCTGCAGTTGTTCTCTGGGTCAACCCATCATCCTTAACATGGCAGATAGTTTGTGGGAGGAAATCTCTTTAAACAGTTTGCTGCAGCACAAAATTAAGAAGGCCACAACATAAAAACCCTGAGACTTCTTTGGAAGCTTGGAAGTGGAAACCTTTCTGTTTCAGACCTCCAGCTGAACAGTTTCCCAGGAAACTGGGAACATTCTGCAGACAGGGGATCAGACAGACAAGCTGTATAGATGAAGTAATTAAAAGTCTGTTGATGTATGTGTGTATGAACTAAAAATGGCCTGTAACATGAAAACAGCGAGATCTTTTGGAAAACAAGATGCTGTGACATAACAAGTTCCATTCAGCACATTTTACACCGATGGGAAATGGCCCAGGTACACATGAAGGCAAAGCTGCTGTGCTCTTACCACCTCGTCCTCTGTAGGCTTGAAAACATAAATTTACATTTAGTGCAGTGTTTTGATCACAATAATCATGAACATTCAGCAATTCCCTCCTACACACATCACGGAAAGCAGTAACACATCCCATGCACTACAGAGGCAGGATCTGCTGCAGTCCTTCAGAGGCATCAGAAAAATCCCCAGCTATGTGAGATCAAATGTTTTTCTCCTCTCCCAGAGGATAGGGAAGTAATTATTATCACCCCCAGCAGTCAAAATTAATATATAAACAAAATTTCAGTGCTGCAGAAATACAGCCCCTGAATTTCCACTGGCATGGGAGAAGCAGGTAACTTGTGGCACCTGGGAGTGCTGTGCACCCCTGAGATGGTGGCTCTTTGGGGACAGACAGAGCCACATCTCCCAGGATATGCAAATTATGCTGCTTTTTCTGGAGTCCTGGGAGTGACCAAGAGACAGTCAGTGAGAAAACTGCTAGGAACACACTTCACTGGGAATGTTGCTGTTTCAACAGCCTGGAAATAAGTAACTACAGTCCCAGTGAGCTCATCCTGCTGCCGAGTGCTGTGCCCTGAGAGCGAGGATGCTCAGGTGCTTACCTCTTCCCCCTCCTCAGAATGGGTAGATAACTGGTCATGTTGAATGATCTCAGCATCCTCCTCCGTTGGGCCATTGCCCACCCGGATCCCACCAAAGTTGTGCGTGCCCTGACACATGCAGAAAAGAAAGAGCAAAGTGTTGTTTGGGTTTTAGTGCAAAAGTGCAGGTTTTTCATGACTCCATGTGCAGCAGCAGCTCACAGAGGAAAACAAAATATTAAATATTAAATATTAAGGCCCAGATTAAGGCAGGTACAATTCTATTTCCCAGCTTGGATGGGAAAGGTGCTGATTCCTGCTAGGGCTGGGGGAAAAAAAAAAAAGTCTGTCTGAGTGAATCCTTGGAACATTTCTACAGTGTAACTGCAACCATGAGGACAATAAAGGCACACCTCTCAGAGGACATTTGCTGGCTCTGACATGCAACAGCCCCACATCCTGCCCAGCATGGCTGGACAAGCATGGACACACCACTGCTGGGTACTGGAGCAGGTCATGGAGCTGAACACACTAACACAAGCACACACACACTTGCTCCCACCAGCCTCAGGCACACCAACACCACATGGAAAACCAGATCTTCCCCTGCTTGGAAACTCTACTTTGTGCAAGCAGGTCCTCTCAGAGACATTTGTTCTGACATTCAGCATCTGACCCTCAGCTGCACCTCCAGGCAAAGGGAAAAGAACAACACACAGACTGAGCTGAAATGCTGAAACTAGGAGCAGTTCCCACCTGACCCCTAGAGAGGCAAACTGCAACATCATAGAAATAAACCCTGTTCAGCACTGACTTGGGTCACCTGTGACACAGGATGTGACCTGACTTGCCACATCCAGACTGCAGAATTCCAAGGATGCCCATGCAGACAAAAGAGGATGAAGGTCCCCATGACCTGGTGCTTGCACAGACCAGCAGAACAGTTGCTCCAAGTTCTTCTACCTCCTTTGTCCTTAGAAGCCTGCTTTTATTTTAGGCTGAATTATAAGTATGCCCAAAACGCCAGATATGAATTAGAAAATGTCAGGTTTCTAAAAACAAATTAGGTAGGCGTTTATGTTCTGAAAACAGAAATAAAATTTTAAAAACCCTGCATATTAACAACTAAGACAATGCTTTTATTAAGATTTTCAGTATCTCTGACACACCACAAGCCAGTGATGACTCCTGTCAATGGGCTATTTACGTATTTCTAGCCTGTGTGAACTGGCACTTGAGCAGCCTTTCCCTTGCACTCGACTCATATCCATTCCCTGTAAACCAGCCAACCTAAACACAGCTCCAACAGCTCCAATTGTTTACTTGATCCTTCTAAGCACACTTCACACAAGTCCTCCCCTTGCAGCTTCCCGATGGAGATGAATTTCATACACTGGATGGATCCTGCACAAAAGATCCATTTTCATTTCTGACATTTCTGCAAGGAGATTAAAATGTCAGGAGAGAACTAGCTGATATGTCCCTCCCAGCACCTCTGGCACCTGGAGAGCACGATGTGCTTCACACAGTTGGTGAGATTCACACCTCCCAGTCAGCCAGGCAGACTCAGAACTAAAATGTAGCTGAAATAGACAGCACTGGGGAAGGGACTAAGTTCTGGGGGCTGCCACAGTCCTCAGCAGAAAGCTCTGGCAGCAAAGGGCCATCTGTAGGCTTAGAAACATGTAAGTCAAAACAACAGCCACCAAGAAGCTTGTTTGTGCACAACCATTTTATAATAATTTCAGGTCAAAGTGTGTACAGGACAGATGTGTCACAAATCCAGTGATTACTGACATGGAGTTGCTGGAGGCCATCACATCACTGTGAGTTTGGGAACACGTAATGCAAACAGAAATGCTGCACTGAGAAGAATCCTAATCTGTCTTAAACAAATATAGAAGCAGAAGGAAAAAAAAAAGGGAATTTAACATGGGGGGATGTGGTAGCAGGAAATCCTGTGCTGCTCTGCAGGTTGGATTCAGCAGCACTCCTGCAAGGAAGTGTCTCTCTGCACACAACTACTACCATCCTCCAGCCTGGGTGTTCATCCAGAATGTATCAATTTGGCTAAACTTTGCTCTTTCCAAGAGAAAGTGTTTTTCACCCTAAAGGTGCACTTGCCATTCCCTTATGAGACTCAGATACATTCCATGCTCCCTCGATAACCAGACACAAAGCCAACTCCCATCTGTGATGCATCAGGCGAGTTTGAAGTGCACTCACTGTTGCAGCCGCTGCTGCCTCGAGCGCCTGCGCGTTCGTGCTGCCCTGGGCCTCCTCGGGCTGCCCTTCCTGGGGGTGGAGGGAAGAAGAGAGAGGGAGGAGGAAGAAAACAAAAAGAGAAAGGGAGAGGAATGGAGGGGACACGGGAGGATGAAAGGTGGTCAGAGAAGGGAGAGGGAGTGTCTGTAACTGAACTGATCTTTGACTCGCTGCACATCCTCACAGCGCTGCCAGACATGCAGGGAGCACTCGCACGTCTCCGCAGGGCACGTGTGCCACGTGCCTGCATCTCACACACAGGTACTGTACAGTGCAGCTGGAAACCTACAGAGCACTCCAGCACACAGCCTCTCACATCAGTCTCTAAGTCTATTTTTCCTTTTAATTGTTTTGTTTTACCGTCCAAGCTGCTTTAACAAAGATAGCTGAGAAGTCTGCCAGCCAATTCCATCTCTGTTTCCCACTGCCAGCCTGGCCCAGCCACAGAAGTGCATCCAGCAGCCAGTGAGGCTGTTCCTAAACCAGCTACCAATGCCCAAGCCAGAGACACTGTTCTGATCATTACCAACATAAGGGGTTTTTAAAAGCAGGTTTGATGCTGGATCCAGATCTGGGAAGCAGGCAGGCAACACTCTGTCTCCAGTAACACCCACCTGCTGGTATGTCCAGGAATATTCAAAAACACTTTACAGGTTTCAGTGCATAGTGAACCCATGAATCCAATCCCAGGATGGAGAACATAGCTTTTCAACCAAAAACAGGTTTCATATGTAAAATATAAAAGGGAGTCACCCACCAAGTGTTTTCTCCTTAAATACTGCTGGCGAAGGACCAGGGGTTTGGCTACCAGCATCCACGGCACACACAGCAAGGCTACCACCACGAGGAAGCACTGGAGCCCTTTCTGCAAAAGAAACAAGTTTCAGGTAATTCAGCTGCAGCCCCTGCTCAAACACACACAGAATGGCTGAATTCCCAGTATATGGATGGTCTACTACCTCTCTCCCTTCTGGGAACAGCAATTAAGAACTTAACACCTGCAGCTGCCACTTCTGAGCACAGCATTTAATGCTGAGATTGGGTTAGATTGGGGAAGAATCCAAAAGATCCTGCAGGGAAGGAGAATTTGGCAGATGTCTGATACTGCTGGGAGGAAACAACATTGGTGTCTAAGACACTGGAGCCAAGCTGAGAGGTGTCACATTACAGACATGGGACAATACTCCTAATTGCTTTCTACAATTAATCAGGATCCACATGTTCTGAAGCCACAGTTGACCTATGGTCAGACAAATAAAAATTCCTGGTATGGGAATTACTCCTTCCATCTTCAACATTACATAGTATCAGCCTTCAGAAATGCTCTGTCACATTGGAAAGATGTTTCATGCTTGATTTGACAATTATGACAAAGTCAATGAAACACTGCAGTATCATGAAGCATCTCTGATTCTGTTCTAGCAAGAGCACTTACCTGCCCACTATAAAGCATCTTATTACTGGTGTCCTCATAGGAGAACAGAAACATGTTGATAAAGTGTATTAAGAGGCTCGGTGCCTCCTTGGATGTGTGAGCATCATAGGCTGTCCACTTGTAAAAGATGAGAATAACGAGATATCCAAAGAGAGAGGACATGAAAATCATTTCTGGGATAAATCCAAGGTATATGTTGAGTGGCTTCTTAAAATAGCTACAAGGAAGAAAAAAAACAAAGTTTATATTAGATTTGGTTAGAATTAGGGCAAAAGATTTTAACAAGAGTGTGAAGAGAGTGTTTGGAATGACAGTGCAGGGGCTCAGAAGCTTGACAACAGCTGGGCCTGGAGCACAGGATCTGCCTGACAGGCACAGTTCCACACACAGCCAGAGACAACTGCACTGCACCTTCCATCAGGACATGAGGGCTGGTGGGCATCTTAAACCACAAAACACCCAAAGACATTCCACTCCCCCCACCAGAGAAAACCAGAGCAAAGCACTTACATGTGGTTGAGGAGACTCAACGCAACACCAAAGAGCATCTGGAAAATGCCAAGAATCACAGACATCTTCATCTTAAAGGAATTGAGGAAAGCCAATTTATTGCTGGCAATATTCCAGATCTGTGAAAAACAACACCTAGTCAGATACCAGGGAAAGGAAAACAGGAGAAGGAAAACACTCCCTTTAAGCTAAACAGTATGAACCACTCAGGAAGTGTAAGGCTGAAAAAGCAGGTTTTTAAGGATGTGTTTGTCCTACGGATATCTTTTGGGGAAATGAGCAGACAAGCTTCAGCTGAGAACAATCTGACAATAACTGAGCCCACTATGGAGCAGGAATCAAACCTGTTTTCATGGTACCTCAAAGGTGCAGGAGAAAAGAGGCTGTATCCTTAACAGAAAGGATTATCAATTTAAAGGAACAATTACACACAGGTCTGATTTCCTGCACTTCCTCTTTATATGGAACCCACACAAGATTTGACATATACTACAAGCAGAGTTAAGAGCAAAGACGTTGATGCAGGCAGGTGACAGGATTATTGGGAAAGGTACATTTCCAAGGGTGACTAAAAAAAGAGATCAACAACTTTCTCTAAGGTAAAAAAGCAACTTCAGAAAGTGATTTTCAAGGCTAATCAGATTTTATTAATTATTTTATTATCTATTTAATTATTTTATTAATATTACTAGTTATTTTATTTATTATTTTTCCAACTGCAGGTTGGAAAGGGTAAGAAAGCAGCCTTTAATGATCTCAGGACAAGGGTCTCTATCCCAAATCTGGCATCTCAGTAGGAATTCTATTGTTCAGGAGTATTCCTGCCATTGATGGACTTGCTAAGGGAATGGCTGGGCTGGGGAATCTTTCACAGAACAGTGAACAGACAGGTGTTTTTCTTTGTGCTGACACAGAGGATTTTGCCCAAAAGAATGCAAAGGAAGGATGATCTCTTACTGGGTCAATGCCAAATGGGTAGGGCCCACCGAACACCCCTGGGACAGCAGGATCCAGCTGCAGCAGGGGAGTGGTCTCCAGCAAAGCATCTCTGTTTGGGAATAAGATTATATAAACATTAACAATAGGAATACCACCCTCCTGTCAAAACTAACTACACTCTTCCCTTGTGAGAGCAAGGAATAGCTTAAATTGAGAGAACTTCAAGGTTGCAGAACCTGGATGATTCTGATATTTTCCCAAACAAATAAAACCCTGTTTCTTGACCTTTTACTCATTGTCACAAGGAAGACAGGTGCAGGGGACAGGAATCTTGAAATGTCTATGGGAAAGTAGGTGAGAAACTACATCTTTGCAAGTTTTCTGGGGAAAAAAAAATAAAGCCGTTTTGAATCTTGGCACAAATCACCCCATTTACACCCCTCTTCCAAATCTACCTTGAGACAAAGGTCAGAAATTTTTGTTCTCCTGAGCTGGAAGGACAATGGGGAAGGACAAGTCACCTGCTTCTCTAGAAAGCTACCAAGGGTTTACTCACGACCAGTTGGCTTTGTTGAACATTGGCCGGACGCTCCAGGAGGAGCCGAACATGTTGAGGGACTTGGAGAAGCAGTCGTTGTAGATGAGGCCCGTGTACGTGGAGAACAGCCCCATCAGCAGGATGATGTATCGACCACTGAACACCATGTTGAACATCTGGTGTAAAAACCCAAAAGGAACACAGAAAGTCCATGAGAACAGGGAAGGCCCCTCCTAGAGCCAAACCAGGGGACTCGGTCTGTTGTAGGACAAACATCGGCCATGTGAAATGAGAGCCCAAAATCTCCACGTCCCCTCAGCAGGGATTGAGGGTGCAAGAAGCAGCACAGATAATGAGGATGAAGGGGCAGTGTGGATCTCCCCAGGGGACCCCAGAGTAGCTGGAGAGGACAAACTGCACTGCACAGCCTGATGCAACTCCCAGCTGGCAGCATGAGTTTGGAACCAGGAGGACAGACCCTGTCAGCCTCCTCCAGTTCCACCAATGTATCTTAACTCTGGTTCAGCTCTTGTCAGCCCTGAGCCAGCAAATGCAACCCTGAGCAGCAAATGGGAAAAATGAAGGGGATGGGATATATATGTACAGGAACTGGGAGTTTTGCAGTGGCTAAACCCCACTATGATCCAGCTAAATTAAGGGTGATTTGTTTATGCCAGCTTGTAACTACACTTGATAATTTCCTTCAGACAACTGAAATTAATAATTTCCTATAAATATACAAAAGGAAAACCAAGGTAACTCAATACTATTATGAAATTACACTACTTTGTGTGTGTGTGTGTGTGTGTGTCCTCTTCTGGCTTCCCAGCCTGTCCATGTGCTTCAGAAATTCCAAAGGAGGAGTAATGGGCATTGTCAACTCAAGGGGAAAAGGACAGGAGTAAACCAAGCTGCAGCCCCTTGTCTGAAATGCAAAGCTCAGTATGATCTGCTACTTTACCTCATTGTCACTCTTCTGGGACAGAATCCGGCTTTCCCTCACCACCATCCAGACAGCAATCAGAGTCATCAGGATTCCATGGCCAAAGTCCCCAAACATCACAGCAAACAGGAACGGGAAGGTGATGATGGTATAGGGTGCTGTAAGGGAAAAAACAACATTCCCAGGGCACTGTGTGTTAGTCAGCCCAGATTCACCACGGTGCAGTTCAGGCAATTTAGCAAATACAATTCCCCAGCTTCCCCTCTGTTACTGAAAGCTGATGCAGAGATTTCCACACAGGACAGGCAATACAGATAAACATCACGACTCAAAAATTTAAAACAGAAGTCTTAGACTTTTCCAAGTCTGAATTTACCTGGATTTATTTCCCGGTATGTCCCAATGCCATAAGCATCAACAATGTTTTGAAAGCCAGAAGTAAACTTGTTAGTTTTGTTGTATGTGGGTGGGGTCTGATTGGTTTGCATCCTGTTTAAAATAGATGGGACAGTGGATCCACTGTGCTCCTGTTGGAGAAAAACAAAGAGAAGATCAGCAAACCCACCCTCAGAGCCCTGGAGGATGAAGTCCAACACAGCTGTTCCACTGGCATTTGGAAAACTACAAGCTTGAGTGTTTGCAGTGTGCTTGCACAATGAGACACTGGAGAAGGATGCCAGGATTCCACTGCTCTCCACTTCGTGTAGCAGGAGCAAAGGTGAATGTTGTCTGTGTAGGACAGACAATAAAACAAAAAGCAAGGGGAAGGACTTCAAGAAATCCAACTCTCTTGACTATCTGAGCAGAGGGTGAGTTTGCCAACATCCTGGAGGGCTCCTCTATCCAGACACCAGGACTACAGAGCCCAGCCAGGGTAACTAAGCATATGAAGGACTCACACACGGGAAAATCCTCACAATTCCAGCATTCATCTGAACTTTAGGCTTCACACAAAGTATTTGTTAGTACTTTTATCTCTAAGTCATCATTCCTGCATGGTAAATAAGCTGTCCTCTGTGAGGGCTGATTCCAACAGCCCAAGGGGATGGCCTTCAGAGGCTCACATTACAGAAAAGGCAATGAATCCACGTGGTGCTGCCACAGCTGACTGGCACAGCAACTACTCACAGTGCCTCTCCTGAGAGCAAACTGGATGGAATCGAGGTCAGCAACAGGACACCACACTTCAGCAATCAAGCACTTCTGTGTCACGTCGATGTTGCACAGGTTCAGGGTGTGGTAAATCGCCTTCATCTTCCGCACTTTGATGAACCAGACACGGATGTTTTTAGCAGCTGCCTGCAAAACCCTCTGGCGATGATCCTCAGTTTGGTTCAGCACCTTTCAGAGAAGCAGGAGAAAGATGAGGCCAAATCATGGACCAAAGCTCAAGGTGTACCATGACAAGCCTTTTCCACAGAGGATGAACAACCAGCCTGCTCCCCCAGCCCAGGCACAGGCTGCCCCATGCCTGCAGTTTGTGATGTACCCCCATATTAATTAGTTCTGCTGAAAGGCTTCAGGGCTTTTTCCAGGGATGCTTTCTGATTATTTTCCTCCTCCAGCTCCAAGGTCAGTGGTTGTTTCAAACAATGAACTGTGCCAAGATCACAGGGAATGATTTTACCCCCACCCAGGTTAAAAGAGCAGAGAAGAGTTCTGGAAGGAAAGGGTTTGCTGCCTTGTGAAAACACACAAATTACTCTGAAACACTTGTTTACTGAAGGGAAAAGGAGAAAGTGTTTCCTACGAGGGGTATTTTCCAACTGGAACATATCAAACTCAGGCCAAGTCAGATTTCCAGAGTGGAAAGTCTTAGACTGCAGGGAAAGTGAGGACACAAGGCACAGGCAGCTTACAGCAGTTACACTGCTTCTGAGTTCCTGTCTACTTTAAAATATCTTTTGAGCTACACTGCACAACTCCCAGCTTGATACAGTTTCTCTATCAAATAACTAGGTCAAATTCAACCCCTTTTCCTTTTAGTTTCTGAACCTTTTCTCAATTTTTGTCTCAAATTCCTTATATCTTTCTACATTATCACATACTGCCTTTCTTCCTGAAGTAAGGTATTTCAGAGGTGGCACCCATGAGATCTGGGTGCTAATTACTTTTTACCAACACTCAGGCTGCACAAGAGATTAGTTGTAAAGCAGAAGCTCTCCAGGACAGCACAACATGAAAATATAAAGACAGGCAGAAAAAAGAAGAGCTAAGTTAATGTTAGCATTGTTATTTCAGATGGGAAAGAAGTTAAAATGTTTTCAAAGTCCTTGGAGATTAAATAGTTACACAACATGCTCTCAGAGTCAGAACCTACAGGATCTCCCTACACGAGTTCCTCTTTGCTCCCTGGCATGGAGTTCTCTGTACTTATTTGTATATAATGAATTGCTTAGCCCTCCAGAAAGATCAAACCACCCATCCCAAATCCTGACACAGAAACAACTGAGCAGTCTCCAAACACTTCCCTTGCACTGCTGTTCAAGCTACCTGAAGCTGAAAACATGGTCATGTAATAGGGGCAAAAATCCTCCTGCTCTAACAGGATCCAAACTTTCCAAATATAGTTTTCAGTTATATTAGTAAAAAAAAAACAAACAACAAAGAAAGGTAACTGGCCCCAGTTATTTTACCATCTGAAGATCATCAATTCTGGTATTGACACCAGAAGCCATTTCCTTCCGCTCCTGAGGTGTTTCTGGGCAGGGGTAGAGGGAGGCCCGGAACCTGGAAAACAGGGAAACACCTCAGTGACAGAGATGGAAAGATAGTCAGGGGTGAGCCAGAGGCACCCTGAGAGAAGTTTCTGATCAGCAGAGACTGCCAAGCAGAGCTCCAGCCTCTATATCAAAGGGATGCAGAAGTTTGCTTTAGGCCAAAGCAGAAGCTGAGTGCTAAAGAAAACAGAAGTGGGAGAATCCTCTGCTCCCTGTGCTGCCAGTGTCTCCAGGCACCATCACGAGGCTGGTCAGCCCTCCAGCTGAGGGGGGATGCTGTCATACCAGTGCAACTGCTGATAGAAGCAGCCACTGTTGTCTCCCCCATGAGAATATCCCACTGATATCCAATCAGGCCTGCCCCAGAAATCAACTGTGCCTTGGTATTTTGCATTCCCTAGCACAGCAGTTGTGTACTTGGAGCATTACAGACTAGGGAGTGGCGAGTCTGACTGTAAAATGTGTTTCAGTTACTTATGGAACATTTCATTGCTGTCTAAATATGCACTCCTGCAGCCACTGCAAAACAGGGAATTGAGAAACATTAAGTCATGTCATTGTGTTTCAAATAATTGAGAGCTGCCCAGCTGTCAAGACTTTCATACCCTTCACAGATCTTCTTGACTCTGTTCTTCAGCTGGTCACCTTGGAAGAAGATGATAAATACAGACTTGTGCACGTAATCCCCCTAAAACAATAGAAAGAATTGTAGAAATTAGCATTGGCTAATTACCAGAATTCTACTTTTCCTTTCGCTGAGTCTGTCCATCAGAGCTCAGGTATGCACAGCAGGTCAAGAATGTACCTGAGTAACACTGGAACAGTCACAAGGAGAGCAATTTTCTCAGCCTCAGTACAGAATACCCACACTGTATTTGTGTTTACCGAAGCAAAATGCTCCAGGTTATCCATTACTGATTCTATGCAATACACTAAATGGGAAAACCTGGTAAGAGCTCCAAAAACAATGAAGATGCAATGAAGTATTTATCAGCACTTAGTGCAGTCAGCTCACCTGCAGAATCAAGCCAAAAGAGTGAATGAAGATAAAAAAAGTGGAGTTTAACCAGTGTGGTTTCCAGGGAGGCCAGAGGCACATTCCTTGCACAGCTGTGTCCATGGGGGCAGCCAGGGCCCCTTTCCTGCATTTGTTGACAAGTTATTGTTCTACCTTACTTAGGAAATTTTAACATAATGTTTCAAGAATAATTACATTAGGTGTAACCTCAATTTAAGGAAGTTCTGCACAATAAGAACAAAGCCTCTCCTAGCAGACAGATGATTTCACAGGTCAGCTACCAGTGGCTGGTGGGACAAGGGAACACATCAGCCTCACATGAAGAAAGAGAGGCTGTTACTGAGCTTCACCTCCTGGGTCTGTGCTCCAGGGCAGCCCTTTTCTAGGTAAGAGCCTAAGGGTGCCCCAAGTTTGGGCAGTGCCCACTGGTTTGAGCACAGAAGACACTGGATGTAAAACCAGGCCCATTCAGAACATTTACAATTTATTTCTATACTAATGCAAACGATTCTAAGGTGGATGTTTAAACTATCCATTAGTGAATTAAGAAAAAAAAAAAGAAAGGTTCAAGTTCAGAGAAACGAGCTTCAGATGTTACACACTGCCCATGCCCCAAAGAGCATCCTTCATGGAGGATCACAACACATTCAGAACTGCACTTCCAGTTTGGGCCAGAGAAATCCCTAGGCCCTGCTGCAGTCCACGTTTTGAGTTGTTTTCCCCCTTCCAACAGCACCCTCCACCCAGTCTCCTATTTTTGCTTTAATTAAACGGGAACACATTTGCTGGTGAAGCTCAGGTGCTGGGATGAACCTCACTGCATGGACCTCACTGAGGGGACAGAGGCTTCCACCTAGAGATCCAGAGCCCTTAGGTGGTGCAGCTTAGCCCAGAGCTCTGTTACCGTGACGGGGTCCTCCAGCGGGTTCTCGATCTCGGCCTGGCGCAGGAACACGTTCCCGCGGCACACGCGCCACAGCATCCGCTCGAACGTGGGGATGCGCTCGCGGTTGATCACGCCAGCCACGAACCTGCAAGGGGACAGCACGGCCTGAGGGGCTGCACCTGAGCCCACCCACAGCCCCCTCCCCCAGAGCCTGGCACCCAGCACACGATGGCAGCTGGGGGTCGGTGCTGCAGTGGAAGCCATAAAATCTTGTTTTAATGTTGGTTCTTCGAGCAAAAGGGAAGGTTCTCTAAATGGATGGAGGTAACATACAACAGGACAGCTGCACTAGAGCACAGGCTCTGTTTTTTAACAGAATGAAATAATTTTTAAAAATATATAAATCACTGCTGATAGGAGAAACAAATGCATTTAGATACACAGTTTCTAGTCTTCATTTTCCTACAGTCCTGGCACGTTGGCTGCAAGGGTTACAGCAGCCATGGCTGCCAGTGACTATGTCCTGGGCTCATAGTTAGACCTCACTGGACCAAAACTCCATTTCCAGATAAAGTATTACACACACACAAGGAAGCCTGGAAGCAGCTGATAAAGAGCATGTAGAGCCATACAGTTATTTCAGACCATTATGTGCCCACAGCAGTTATAACTTTCAACAAAGCTCTGAGATCTCAGAATGTCTGAGGAAACAACCAGACAGGCTTACACAGAACAAACTGGGTTAATTGTTTGGTGGAGAGAAAAACTTGTGAAGCACAAGCCCAAACTGGGAAGTTAATATCTGCAGGAAAAGAGCAGAGAGCAACAGCTGGTTTTAGCTCAGGTTTCGGCCGCTTGGTGTGGAAAGTTCCACAACTGTGCTCAAATCATTGCTGCTTCCACAGGCTGATAATCCCTAATCCAGCAATGCTGAACTGCAATTACCCGAGTCGGAGCGGGGCACCTCTTCCCATCTCGCTCGGCTCCAGCAGTGAAGAGGATTCCTCCAACAGGTCTGGATCCGCCATCTGCTGATGATGCAATTCAGCCTGAATTCACAAATCAATTAATATCTAATGAAACCAGTTAGTGGCATGCAGGGAATGAGGAGCCAGGAGATAGTCGTGGTAGACAAAGAAAGAAAAGAAGAAAGGAAAGAAAAGAAAAGGAAGAGCAAATATAAGACAGCAAAAAGATAACAGAAAAGACAGCAAGAATCACACATGGAAGGAGAAAAACAAGAGGAAAAATGGAATGGCTCAGCAGGGCTTCCATACAAGAAAGGCTTGTGGATTGTTGCAACAAAGGGGCTGGGAGATATATAAGTCTGAAGAAAGGCAGAATTAAAAAAAAAATTTCAAGTTCTAAACATGAGTGATGTTCCCAAGAACCATTTTTAATGGCACAAACCAGAGAAACACAATTGACTCATGTATTTCCCCAGATATTAAATTAATTTATTCTTATTCACTGTGTGGTTCACCATCAGACAAACACTGCTTAGAGCAGGCTGGCAACATGGCTCATCTCTTGGCCAGCCAGGCACGAAAACAGGACAGTTTTACACTGTCCTTCTTTGCAACTCATTTGCAGGCTAAAATTCTTAGGAATGTGGCTTGTAAGCGTGAGAAATTCAGGTCAAGGATGATCAAATCACATCCTCTTGTGCACCATCTTCACACTTGTTCAACTCCACCTCATACTTAGTTCTACCTCTGCAGCTTATATAATGAAATGTAATAAAGATTACAGTTCCTGAGCACAACCAGAGGGCCAAAGTCTACCCTCTGTGGTATGCAGGAGGTCTTTCCCACAAAGCCACCAAGGGAACTTGCTAAATCACACTGGAAGGCAGAGTTTGACCCAAGGACACATCATATCCACACACACACACAGAGCACAGCCTTGCAAAACCTGTGGCAAGTGCAGTAACTTAGCTCCAGTCTCTGCATTTGGGCAATCGTTGTGTCAGAGTGAAAACCTCTCCAACACTTTACCTGATTGTCAAATGAAAGTGTTTGCCATATACAAGAGAGTTTTTTGCAAGGCTGACACCAAAGGCAGCTCAACTGCTTACAGACACACTTGCTGCAGCTTAGGATGTTACATGAGGGAGGGAACCCCTCACTCAGCTTGGAAAGGCAACACAGGGAATTCCTGATCCTTTCAACTTTAAAGCGACTTGTTGCAACATCAAAAACTGAATGAAAATTCAGTTTGTAGAGAATACAACTAAAATAATAAAGTTTGGTACCTGAAAACAAAACACACAGACCAAACATCCCAGCAATTGTTTGACATCTCGATTTCAGGATGTTGAAGAACAGTAAGTTACAACTGTCAGAGGCTTGTATTGTATTTCCAATCATCAAGACACTGTGGTAATTTTTTCTGACGTGCAGCACATTTTAGCAGATGACTCATGAAAAAGGAAGGACAGCACATGTGACACCTTTGGATTTGCCTCACCTGAGAGAGAATTTGTTATATATGTTTAATATTAGCTTGGCCCACTTGGGCTATGTGTCCTTTATTCAGAACAAGTCCTGCTTAGAGGGGGTAGAATTACAAAGCAAGACAGTTTAGAACAAATGTGGATTAAACTAGTTTAACTGAAAGGAAACGTTCTTTTGCAAGGATTATTTGCATTACAAATTCCAAGTTCCTTAAATTCACTTCTCAACAACTCTGAATTTGATGAGCACACCCTTTCTAGAAAGGAAACACAGTAGCACAGCAGCTCTGCAGCAGGAAGGATAACTAAAGCACTGCTGGGGATTTAAAAGAAATAAAAAATTAAGACTATGTGGAAATGGAAGAGCTATCCAGTACCAGTGCAGGAAAAGAGAATTCTGGGAAATCAATATAAGTTTTTGCCAGCAGTGAGTGAAATGTCAGAGTTATTGTGGAGTATATTTAATTAGAGACATTCAGAATTGGAATCTCCCAAGCATTTCTATGACAGTAATCAAGAAGCATAATACAAGAGCTTTCATTATTAAACATTTTTAAATTGCTTATTGATCCCCAGATCAGGATCCAGATTAGCACCTTTAATCTCAAAAAAGGTTCATTTTCTCCACTCATGATTCCAGTCCTGCCCTGTGACAGTTCTGGATGCCCAGTGCAAGCCCATACAATTCAAGCCCCTTCCAGGTCACAAAGAGGACAAAAATCAATGTTCACAAGAACTAAAAAGGATTCATGTCACCATCTATTAACCCAGAGCCAGACAGAAGTGACAGATGCAGAGCAAACAGAGAAAAGCAGATGGCAGAAGAGTCAGAGGGAGGAAGAAGGGACTGCATGCCATTAACCGTTACTTTTCCAGTCTTCTTTTACGCTCACACTCTAGGCAAAGCTCTCAGAGAAATCTCTCCAGCTCATATCATTCTTCATAAGCAAGGACAAGAAGACTGAGAAAAGGAGCATAATCATCAACATGGTGTGTTGGAACAAGAAATGGCTGCCTGGGCTGGAATGGTCACAGGAAGAACAGGGGACATTTTGCCACCTCCCTCCCCCCATATTCAAATTCTGGAGAGCAAACGCCAAGCATGAAGGAATTAGAGAGTCAGCCATTTCTTGTGCAACTCATTACTATGAATAACACAACCTTAATTACAAGTTATTGCAGTCTTCAAGTGTTGAAAGTGCTGTGCAATGGCAGCATGGAGGAAGGGAGTGTTGGCCACTCCAGGATGGTGAGCAGAGGCAGCTCTGGGCTGCTCGGGGCTCTCCTCAGCTGTTTGCTGAGCACAGAAAGCTGAGACAGGTTTTAACTGTCCACACTTAACATTTTACTGAACATCACCTGTAAGCTGTTTCCTTTGCTTTTACATAGAGCAGCATGTGTTATTTGGTGTATTTTGTTTTATTACTACAGAAAACAGTTATGAAAAAAAGCAGAATATATCTAAGCCTTCTGTGGCTGGTTTGTATAAGGCTGTGGGTGACCTGCCATGGACTGTTTATAAAATTGATTTTGATCCTTACATTTAGTTTGATCCTGCTGCAGTTGAAGAAGAGCAGTGGGCAGAGAGGACAATAATTAAGAAGGCCAGGTTGGACAAGGCTTGGAGCAACCTGATCTACCAGAAGGTGTCCCAGCCCATGGCAGGGGGGTGGATGGAGATGAGCTTTAAGGTCCTTCCCAACCCAAACCTATCTGGGATTCATTCTCAATATAAAAGTGCTCAACACTTGGTTTTACATGTCACTCAAAACAGGCAGTGCTACTTTAACACAGCAAAGTAATTGATTATCAGGTTAATCCTGTTTGTCCAAGGGACACTTGTAAGTGAATATTCAACACTCGAAGACAAGGGTTTTTTGTTCTGAAATCAACCCCACAACCCAGCAGCCCTCACAGCAGCAGCAGTATCTGTGTCAGCAGTGACTATAATTGGCACAGGACCAACCTTGGTGCCTGCACAGGCAATACCTTGTGCCAAAACAACAAAAAACAAACGATTAGATAAATGGCCTGAAGTGTGCAGGAGTCCAGCTCCACTTGACAATAGCCCTTGTAAATACCAGGAGCCATTTCCGTTAAGAATTCTTTGATCAAATCCTGAGATTAGAGGAAACAGGACATCTACTCAGCAAAAACATGTTCTGAAAAACATACAAGAGCTCTCTTTGAGAGAACTGCCAAGACTCTTGAGATATTTCAGCTTCACAAGGAAGGGTTATGTCTTCTCCAAAGCAGGATTTATGTCGGTGCCATGAATGACATCGGAGAAGCTGCTCTCAGGTCCAGTGAAAGTTGCCAGTTCCTGGCCCAGATGGTATGTGACAAAATGTTGAAGACTTTAAACGTCAGCTTTGCTCCACAACTGACCTCTGAAAGCTTCAGGGTTTGATCAAAGGCTCAAATAATTAATTAATTAATCTATTAATTCAGTGGACTTTGTATCGTGACCCTGATGAGTCTCCACATAACACTTTAAAGGCTGAAGAGAAATGCAGCTTGATCTTAAGTCCTCTGCACATACACCAAAGAGACTCTTAACCACTGGGGACAGTGCTTGCTGTAGCACCAAATTTTAGGGTTGTTGATGTTTTAAAAACCACTCACATCTTAATTATTTTATGCAATTTTTAGACAAACCATTGCTTAACTAGAACAAGCCCAAATCAGCATTGTAGGAGGTAAATCATGGGTAGCTATGTGTAGTGCATGAAAAACAGAAAACAATTTGTGCAGCTTTCTCAAACAAAGCATAAAATGACCCTGCTGTCCAAAACAGCAACTAAAATATATTTGAGAATAAAAATGGTAGTTTCTATGAGAAGAACCAGCTCCCCAAGTGTTAAACCCCACCGGTATTCTGACCTCATCAAAAAACTGCTGAGTTTTACGCAGTATAAATTTTAATTCTGTCAGCTCCAAGAAGTTTTTCTTCAGAGCCTCCTGGTTGGTGTTGATTTCTTTAAGCTCATTTTCAATTTTCTCAAAGTTTGCCTGGAAGATGCGAAAAGGAGAGAGAAAAAGGACTTAAAGCAATTCCATCATTAAGTGCTGTTCAGTCTGTCAACACACAGAGGCAAGTGAGATGCTTCACATCCCCACCCAATTTGCCTGGATTTACAGGTGCATCTCCAGCCTGCCATGGCACAGATCCAGATCTGCCACATCTGCAGGCAACTGCAGACTTCTCACACTCCACCAGATTTTATGGACTGAATTGACAGAGCTTCTTCAAATCAAGAAAATCGTGATAAACCCTATGACCCACCACCATAAATCATGCGGTTCCAGGAGTTTTTGGCTCTTTTCAGTGAAGTTCCTACTGAGTACTCTCACTTCTGTATTTGGACAAACACTGCCAGCACAATGTGAGCTGGCAGAGGTGCTTCCAGGGACAGCTGGAGACTGAGCCAATGCTCCCCTGCCTCTAAATTCTGCAAGCATCAACCAACAGAGACAAACTTCCCTGCTTCCATCCAGAGTCAAATACTAGTTTAAGTCTTAACACATCATTACCTCCAGGTCAATCATGTCACGTGGAAAAGGCACCTCCGGGTTTTCGCCAGTGTCCATGATAGGAATATTTGCCTTTTTAATTTCCTTCTCCACAAACCCTGCCAGGACAACGTTAAAAGTGTTATTTACAGACATTTCAGTGTCAAACAGTTACCCCAACCTGCACCTGGCCCCAGCAGCAGCAAATTCCTTCACCTCCTACTCCAAGATTGTCTGACTTGGCCGGTTATCTTTTGAGGGCAAGTGAACTCCTGGAGGCAACAAGCCCTGCCTGTGCCCTCAACCCTCTGCTCTGTTCCAAATGCTGCCTTGTTTGTTTTGGTTTTTTTTTTAAGCAAAAGCTGCCGAGTCAGAGCTACATCAACCCCAGCGGGAACGTACGGAGCTTTCGGTCCATCTCCTCGCACCTCCGGACTTCATTGACGAATTTGCGGTGGAACACGTTCACGTCGGGGTTCAGCTGCAGAGAGAGACACGGGACTCAGCAAACCCCCAGGCCCGGGGCCGCTGCGGCTGGGCCCCACCGGGCCCGCGCCGAGCACGGGAGCGGGGGCGGGGCCGGCCGGGGCTCCCGGGGCTCCCGATCCCGCCATCGGCCCGGTACCGCGGGGCGCGCAGGGGACACTCACGTCGCGGAACTGGACCTTGCCCAGCTCGCCCAGCTCGCTGACACAGCAGTACGCGGCCTCAGACTGCAGAAAGAGCTGGGCCAGGGTCATCTCCTCGCTGCGGAACAGCTCCCCCATGGCGGCGCCGCTCCCGCCGCGGCCTCTGCGGAGAAAGACCGTGAGGACCGGGAACCGAGGCCTTCCCGCCTCCTCCGCCCCGTCACAGCCTGGCTGCACCTGGACCCCATCCCATATCGTCCCCATCACATTTAGCCCCGTTCTCCACCATTACCTGCCGCCGCTGCCGCCGCTGCCGCCGGTGTCGCCGCCGCCTGACCCGTGCCGGCTCCCGTCCCCGGCGTCAATGGCCGCGCGGGGCGGGGTCACGCGCGCGTCTCCTGGCGACCGCGCAGGCCCCGCCCCGGAAGTGATTGCAGGGGCGGGGCATCGCCGCGATCGGTGACGTAACGGGTAGGTGATGACGCATTGTGACGTCACTGGGAGCGTGTCGGAGGTGCGGGGTCCCGGCCTGTCCCCGCCGGCCCGGCCCGGTCTCGGTGAGGCCGCGGGTGCGGCCCCGTGCCCGGCCCAGGCGCTGAATCCGAGGCACAGTGAGAGCGAGGAGCAGCTCCAGGCCCAGCCGTTGTTCCCACTGGAAGAGATGGACTCCAGACTGAGCTCCAGAGGGGAGGCAGCAAATCCGCACACATTGCCTGTTCCTGGTGTGTCTCCACAGCAGAAAATCCAGACATAGAAAATGACTCCTGGCATTCCAGGGCAATTGGTGTGGGCGCTTGAGCTGCCTGAGCCCCAGGAACAGATGGACATCCCTGTCCTGTGGGTTTATCTGTCTCCACCCAGACTGACCTACTCTCAGGCAGATTTTTTTTTTATCATTCCCAAATGGACGTCCAAAGACACAGAGATGCATTGAAGTCACACATGGAATGGATGTCAAAGAATTTAAATATCAGATTTGCTCCACAACTGACCTCTGAAAGCTTCAATGCTCAATTTGTTAATTGAAATTCAAATTCTCAATTCAAATGCTCAATTAACTAATTAATCTGTTACTTCAGTGGAATTTGTTATTATGACCCTGATGAGTCTACACATTACACTTTAAAGGCTGAATTGAGAAATAAGGAATTTCTGAAGAGAAATTCAAGGAGCTCCACTCTGCGCGTTTCCTGTCCTGTACCTGAATCCCTACACCTCTATGTACGGAATCCCATCCTGGAGCAGGTGACCCCAGGGACAAGCAGCTCTGGGACCTTGGCCTGGCTGCCTACAGTGAGGGCTCTTTTCATGGAACTCTCAGCAGCAGCAGCAGCAAACACTGGAAATAAATACTCTGGAAAAAGGTCTCTCCAGGATAGAACAGTGTACAGAAAGCAGCCTGTTTTCACTGCGTGACATAATGGCTTTTGTGGGGGCACAGGGCACAATTCTGTGATCCCAGAGCCACCAGGCCCAGGTCAGTGGGGACAGTGAGCAGTCACGGGGCAGGGAAAGTGCTGACTGCTGTGAGCACTGTGAATGAACAATGTCCCTCTGCATCTGTGGGTTGCCCGTGTGTAGCTGGGATGGATGATGTCTCCCAGTCTGCAATCCTAAGGCAGCTGAGCTGTGAGGAGCCCAGGGCTCTCGGCATTCCTGGTGTTTTCCAGCCAGAGGCAAAGGCTGAGAGCAGGCTTGGCCTGGCAGGAGGTGCTGAGGAGGAATAACCTTTGTCAAAGCTATAGAATGAGAGAAGCTGCCACCTTCCCAGTGTGCCCACAGCTTTCCCAAGTGGCAGCTCTGTCCATGGGCACTTGGTTCCCTCCGGCTCAGCCAGCCCTAGAAACAGTGAAGGGTCTGGCCCAGGTCCGACCCAGGGTCACTCCCAGAATCTGAATTTTCCTTCTCCACATTCCTGGCATGTTCCAGCTGGGTTGCAAAATCTGTGGTGGCACGTCCCACGTGTCTCCCTGTTTTGAATCATGAAGGGTTTTTACCACTAAATCCACAAGTAACCCACTGAATTTGGGCTTTGTTTACAAGCAGTGTACACTGCAGCATATCCCACATTTAAAGTCTGGTGACTGGATCTGTAGAAGGCTCAAGGATTGAGGAGCTGTGAGAGCTCCTTTAGGGGGAGTGCCCAGCTCTTTCACTTCAGGAGTGAGTTACCGTTCTCTGTGTGGAGACGTGTTGCACCCTGCATGTACTCTGTGTGCCTCTTGTGCATTCACATACATGGGAGGAAGCATTCCTAAGACACAGACTTTTCATGCTGTAACTACTGAATTCAAATTGTAGCATTTCTTTAAAATACTGAAAATCAGGCTCTCATAGTTCTGGGAAGAAAACCCCCAAACCTGAGTATTGG
Source organism: Polioptila caerulea (assembly GCA_013397295.1). NCBI lineage: Eukaryota > Metazoa > Chordata > Aves > Passeriformes > Certhiidae > Polioptila > Polioptila caerulea. The sequence goes on from VYXF01009769.1 coordinate 98,565, forward strand.
CAAAAGGTCTGAACTTCCAGCTGAACTTCAGCATGTGCAGTTGTTTAAACCAGCCTTCAGTGCACACAGCTGTGCCCAGATGGGGCTGCTTGCTTCCCACTCTCTTCCCAGCAACTTCCCGAGCCGTTTACTGAAGGATTTTGTTTTTTCCTCCTGTTACTTCAGTGCCTTTAGACTGGGGGTAAAGAAGGGGCGGCTGCAGTTCCAGAGCTTTGCATTCCTGGCTGAGCTGTGCTTGTGTTTGCATGCAGAGCCATCGTCTCCCCTCCAACTATTTTAATCATTTCAAAAGGGTGGGTCAGCAGGCATTTGGCAGCGGCTCCTTTTCTATAGCTGAGGTGGAGTCAGCCAATGACCTGCAAGCCTGGAAAATTTTGCAGGGCAGTTCCACTGGACGGCTGTGCGGAACTGTGCCATTTGAATTTCAGCACAGACACTCACTCACTGCGCTCCCCATTCCTGGCGCGTCTCCCAGTGCGGAGTTTAGCTGAGGCTCGGGCTCAGTTTTCCCTGCTCTCTCCCTGCAGTGACAACTTCTCCGGGCTCCCTGAGCCAGGACTCCCGAGCGACCATGGAGGACACCACCTTGCAAATCATCGAGCCACCCACTGTTTCTGAGACCTCGGAGGAGCAAGCGCCCGAGGAGCCCATCAAATCAGACCAGATCAACGGTGTGATGGTGCTGACCCTTCTGGACAAGATCATCGGAGCAGTGGATCAGATCCAGCTGACCCAAACGCAGCTGGAGGAGAGACAGCAAGAGATGGATAGCGCAGTGACCAGCATCCAGGGAGAGCTGACCAAGCTGACCAAGGCACACACCACCACCAGCAACACTGTCAACAAAATGCTGGAGAAGGTGCGCAAGGTGAGCGTCAACGTGAAAACGGTGCGGCAGAACCTGGAGAAGCAAGCCGGGCAGATCAAGAAGCTGGAGGCCAACGAAGCGGAGCTCCTGAAACGCAGGAACTTCAAAGTCATGATCTATCAGGTAAGGAACTGTTTCACTATGTCTCTACATCCTGTTAGTGGGTGTTTTCTTTGCTGAGGGTCCTGTCACGCTGCATGTTCGGCCCAGCCCTCTCCCGAACTCCCCAGATTGTCTGGCAGCCCAAACCGAGGCGGGACCTCTGTCACTCTCACTTGTGGTTTAACATTTTCTGTGTGTCCTAAGACAAAGTTTGACAGAGTTGTCCCACTTAACAGGAATTTTAATTCAGAGAGGGAACGCGGATCTAAGAACTCACTGCAATGGGCCAGAAGTACCAAAATAAGCTGATTTTACTGCTTAGCTCAACAAAGAGCAAGAGTGCTCTGGGGTCTGGAAGGGGCTGTTGTAAATCCATCTGGCAATGTCTCTTCTACTGAGAAACATCATATGTATGGCTACGTGGAGACCGATAATATTTCAGATTTGTGACATGCATCTGGTAACAAGTGATAGTAACCCCAGCCTCAGGGTTAATCTGTCCAGCCAGGGCAGATAGAGCTGTCAGAGCAAATCCAGCCCAGCCCCCTGAGCTTGGCAGTGCTGGGGGTGGCTTTTGCTGAGGGCTTGCACAATTCCCATCTTCTTTCTTCTGCATCCTGCAAGCCTTGAACCCCCTTGTTGTTTGGTCTCAATAACAGCTTTGGTTTGCCTGATGTTCACCCCCTGCACTAAGTGTTGGAGTTTTCACTTAACATTAAACAAGGAGAGAGAGAGGAACATGATTCTCTCAGGTTTCCTGCCTGGAGTTAGTTTTCTGCATCAGAGCAAACTCTTCTATTGGGCCAGGGGAGAAAAGTGAGTGAAACAGTTAATGCTACTGTTGAAAGCCTCTGGGTTAATAATAGCCAGCGCCAGGAACAAATGGAGAAGCTTCGAGTGCTGATCATGGGAAGAGAGAGAAGAAAAGCAGAATAAAAGGGAGAATGGTCCTTACTGTGAGGTTTGAGGGCGAGTGGCTTGTGACAGGCTCAGGGGTCGGACACGTACAGGGCCCGTGGGACTCCTTGATTCAGAGCTTGAGCATTTGTTGTTTTATCACAGCTGAAAGGCTGAGATACGTGAGCCTGTTCAGATCATACAGGAAACACAACCAGTTATAGACAGATGTATGGGTTTATTACAAGCTTTTTGTATCCATGGAAAAATAAAATAGAAGCAACAACTCCTGCAAAATGAGAGGAGTGAAGGGAATTGTTTAAACATAACATTCCATGTCAGCTGCGGAAATAGGTAGGAAGTTGGTAAGGTTCAAGGTCCTTGGGAAGCATCCCAAACATCTGCAGGTTAGTGTTTCATGAGCAGTTTGAGTTGGTTTGCTGTGGCTTATTGATATTGAGCAGAGTTTCGTTTTGAATATGGAAAAGCAATCCTGCTTCTAAAGGCTTGGGGCCTGCCCTTGCTGCTGTGGTGAGGACAGAGCGGCCTCGGAGAGAGTCGTTGGGCCAGGGGCTGTGCCAGGGACTTGAGGAATCATGGAGGTGTTAGGGGAAAAAATGATTTGCGATTTGGGATAATTTCCCAACATGGAATTTTGTTGGGAAAATTTATTTGAATGTCATAGAGCACAGGTAAGGAATTCTCCCGGTTTGCACCATGTGCAATGGAGCTGTCTGTGCCCTCTTGCTGGTGCTTCCATGGGAGCAGAGCAGCCTCAGCCCCAGCCCCAGAGGGAAAGCATCCAGCGCTGGGGTCCACCCCGGGGGTTAACTGAGGGATTCACAGTGCTTTCCTAACAGTGTCTACAGTGAAAACCAAATAATTACAAAATAACTCTCATCTAATTCAGTGTTTCACTTCTCAGACCTCCCACCTACCAAAGTGTTTGTTGGGTACGTTTCTGGTCATGAAATTAATTCTGCAGGGCTGAGCACATTATCCCTTCTCTCTGACTCAGGGAAAGCTGCTTTCCCAAGCTGAGACGGACTCCTGTATGTTTTCAGTTGCTGTGGCAAAAATTTATTAGATAATAAATCTTTTTTAAAGTCTTTTCTTTTGGAGAACAAGAGATAAACTCATCCTAAGAGATGTAAAATATTCCATCATCCCAGCAGTGACTGTTTTTGGGTGAGAGATCTGAGCAGAGCAAGAGTCATGCCCTATAGGGTTCAATATTGCACAGCTCTGCAGCTGGAAGAAATGTAAAGATAAATGAGCTCTTTGCTGGTTCTTGATGTTTGATTATTTTCTCAGCTTTGAGTCCTGAGACTTCAGCCATTGTGGAGGAATTATTTCAGGAGTGGAAATAAGACCTTTTGCACCTTGGAGGGAAGTCAGACTGCCTGTGAGAATTGTGTTTTTCTCGCTGTAGATTAGGAGGAGATGAAAAACAAATTTTTATTAGCGAAAGCCTGACCTGTGGCAGGATCCTGAGCTCATCTGGTGGGGTAGTTTCAAAATCTGGGGGAGAAAGTGCAGGGCTGGATATCACTCCCACGTCCTCGCTGAGGGGAGGTATTGAGCAGAACATTTACAGGCATCACTCTCAGTCCTGTCCACACTTGTGTTTTCTCACTTGCTTACCCTCTTTGAGCTGATTTTGCCAGGAGCTGGTCTGATTTCTCCGGGTTAAGAGTTTTTGTATAGACTTAATATAGGGAATTAGATCAATTCTTTAGAATAAAACTTGAAAACAACCATACCCCTCCAAATTGCCCCATCTTCCTCTCTTGAAAACTTGCTGAGCCAAAGCAGAGGTGACAGCTTTGACAGGCCACTGTGTATGCAGACATTCAGTGCAAAACTTACCTTCCTAAAAAGTCTGATGTTCGTGAGTGCCTGCACTGCTCAGCAGCCCCTGGCAACAGAGCTCAGAGCTTCCTTTGTGCCTCCATCCCAGGCTCCTGTCTTTCAGAGAAATCAGGACACCAAAAAATTCCGTGAGAGTGGTTGCTAATAAAAACAAACTAAAGTGACTTCATCCCAAATCTCCTGGTTTTAGGATCCTGAACATGGGCTGGTTACTGCAGTTCATGGTTAAATAATGGATGTCCTGTGCAAGCAGCTACTGCTCTGAAACCAGACTTTGTGCCATGATCAGCTGGAGAGTGGCACGTGGCAGTTTATGTAAGCTTGGCATTTTCCTCCAAACAGTTTTTGACAATTAAACTTTTTCCTGCAAATGCCAAAGGCTGATTTTGTTACAACTGGACAAACCCTTGCAGCACTCGGCACGCACACTGAGTATTGAATTTCCAAAGTGTGCTGGTCCTTTATTTTGAGACTTGTGTGGGTGCCGAGCTCTGGGAGCTCTGGCTCAGGATGTGCAGTGTTTTTGTTGGGAAGAGCAGACTTTATCTGACAGGTGTGAGGGTGTGCTCCCCATGCTGTCCTGTTTGGAGGCTCCAGTGGGGCTCATCTGCACTTCAGGGGGCTTTGGTGGCCGCTCTGAGCTGTGTGAGATGTGACTTTCCGTGGGAAGGGCTGTGCTGTTGGGAGAGCAGGGTGGGACCTGGATCCCAGCCATGCAGTGTTGGGTGGGCAGGGCTGGGCAAGGAAATATAAATAGCCCAGCCTGGCTTTGTGCTCACGTGGGCCTTATACGGATGGGAGCAGCGAGACTGTACATCGAGAGAGGAGGGGTAGATTTCAAACCCACACATTAATGTGACAGATTCAGAGGCCACACCTGAACTGCCTCACTTTTTGGGTCTCAAAAGAGAGTCTGGAAAAGTACATGAGCTCAGGGGGCTGAGGAGAAGTACAGGGCAAGGAGCCCAGGGCATACAAACCCACTGCCCCCAGGCTACAGCCTTTCTCCAGTGCCCAAACAGAATGGCAGCTGCCCTGAGCTATGGTTTTGTTTCAAATTAATCATTCAGAAACTCATTCATGATGAGTTTAATGGCAGTGGAGCATTGACAAGAGCCAGCAAGATCTGCAAGCCTGAGGGACAGCCTGGGTGGGTGACGTGCCTGCAGTTCAGTGGAGCTTGCCCAGATACCAGCATTAAAAAGTAAATAGGAATTTCCAAAGCAATTTGGGTGACAGCCCTGGGATAGACACGGGCACCAGGTACCCACGGGGAGCTTTTCCTGCAAGACCAGCTGGCTCCACGTAGCTGAGAGGTCCAATATGGAACACCCATCCCTCTTCCCAGTGGGTCACAGCAGGGATTTGCATTGCAGCAGCCACTCTATCTTCTGATAATACTTTGAAATAAAAATCAGATTTCACTTTCACTGCAAATCTATTCTATTCTAAAGCAGCTCCTGTCAGTGCTGCCTCCATTGCAGGGGGACCACATAAACATCTTGATGTACAAAAATCTTGCATATTCTCTGCATATTACAGAAATATAAGAGTCTCAAGAAAATAATTCAGAGGAGACTGAGCCTTAAAAAAAGTCAGGATGTTAATAGCTCTTACTCTTAGGATTTTTTTAGTGCAGATTACCAGCCTACCAGCAGACAACTCTGGAGCATGGATTTCTCTGTTGCAGTCTAGTGTCAACTGCATTAATATTTCATTGCTCAGCTATTATTTATAAGCAGTTGGTGCCAGAACTGTTTGCTTTGCTAAAATCCTTTCACCACTATAGTTCCAGATTGAGCTGTGCAGCCATAAATTGTCTCAGAGCAGAGGACCACAGGCTGCCCAGCCATTGGGATGGGGTTAGACTGGATGAGTAGTGCCTCATGAAAACAAACCCAAGGTAATTTCCCTCCTGATCACATATTCCTCCCTCAGGCCTCTCATGTACACAACTCAGAAGGCACAGCAATGACTCATAAACTATTCAGCAACAGGCTTAGCCCTTTTCTATCCCATTTGGGATTGTCCTCTTGATTCTGCAAGATCTCCTACAACTTACAGGGCACCTGAAGAATTGTGGGTCCACTGTCCAAGCTGCGAGGTAGACAATGAGCAGGAACAAAATGTGCAGTATCAGTAAAGGAAAATCAAATATTTAGAATAAAAAGTCTCAGGATGTTTAGTCTCCAGCTTTATGTGAGGATGCAAATGTCAGTGTCTGCAAATCATCTGTAATACAAAGCCCATCTCTGTTGCTTTGCTGTTCAGGAGCAGCTCCAGAGTCATCAATCAGCTCAGACAGATTTATCTGGGAGGAGCAGATCTAAGAGCAAAGCCAGTGGTACAAACAGACTGATAATGGCATAAAAACTTTTTAATGCTGTCAGAAGGGAAAGAAAGCTCTTTTTCACTTTCAATCTATTTACTTCTCTTTTTCTACAGCCCTGCCTCTCTTCTAACTCACTAAAGGCAAAAGCATTTTTCCAAGCACAGCCTCCTCCTCTCCCCACCCTCCCTCCTTTCCCTTGCACCAGCTCTGGTGCCTGTATCAGGCTGCTGTTTCTCACAGCTCTTGAAGCAGATCCAGCTTTTCAGACACAGCTTCCAGGACACAGGGGAACTGGATGTGCCTGATAGAAAGAAGTGCCAGGCGCATTTCACAACACCCAGAATTACAGAGGCTGGGAGGACTTTGCTGGTCAGGGAGATGCTACTTGAGAATGAACTATTTATCCCTCTAACATTCACCTAATCCCAACCAGATTTGCTGTCTCCCCTCATATTTTAGATCTTTTTCTCTCAGCTGTATTCCTTGGTGACTTCTTACTGCAGGACTCAGAAGTCTCATCTCTAAGGCTTGAGGCTTCTCTTTTCATGAACCTCTTGGCACGATTGGAGACAAACTTTGTCCAACCCTTGGAACCCAGAGTCAAGGCCATGCCTGACTTTGCTGTGTCACTGGGTGCAGAGATCTGGGAGCTGCTGGGAATTATCCTGGTGCTGGTTTAGGGTAAGGTCAGTACGTGACAAAACCAGCGGATAGAGTTCTGGAGTTGCACCCGCCTGTTTCAATCTCTGCAGCCTCTGCACTTGAATCAATAAACACAGGGGTTTAAAATCACCACGCTTTTTTCATGATCTTACACTTACAAGCAAACTCTGACTTCAGCTACACCACAGCAAAGGGAGATGTGTCCCCAGCAGGGGACACTGAATCGCTGTGACTGTGAACAGAGTCTGGCCCTGTGGCAGTGTCAGTGGGAATGTGCCTGAACCCACAGAAGTGATCCTGTGTCTCCTGGGACCTTCTGAATCAGAGACAGATACTCTTCCATCTCACAGATCTTTGCTGACTCTCTTTTCTGTCAAATTCTGCTTCCTGGCTTCTTCCTTTACTAAAACATACCCCTGTGCCTTTTCTCTCTGCCTGTTCTCGTGCTAACCCAGATCACTGTTGGCGTGTTCTTAATCAGATTCCCGGCAGGAACAGGTAAGTGTTTCCATTGTGCTTCCTTTCCCCGGCCATTGAAACGCAGTTTTCCTCATCTTAGCCCGAGAAGATGCCGCGCGTGTGCCTTGAGTCTTCGCCAGGGACTGCCCTCTGAGCCCGCCCGGTGGAGACCGGCCCAGGGCAGCAGAAGACACGCGAGGAGGCAGCACTTTAGGGCCTCGCCAGCGGCACCCCCCGAAGATCACTCTGAACCTCTTCCGAAGCTCTGGGAGCTGCTGATTCCGAGCCTTTGCTTCTCGCCTGCTTGGGGCTGCCTCAGGCTGTCAGACCTGCAAGGCTGATCCTGCTGCTGACTAATGTGCTTGCTGCATGAGCGTGGGTGTGAGGAGCTGGGATTTTCCCTCAGGCGGTCTGGGCGGGAGGAGCTGCTGTGTGGCTTGCATGAAGGGCAAGTGGCCAGGGGCAGTTGGCTCTGCTGGCCTCTGCTGTGACTGGGCAAATCCCACCTGTTCTTTGAGCCGCCGCTTCTCCCTCTGAAACACAGCCTTGGAACACCATCTCCTCAGGCTTCTTGTGAGCATTAGTTTGTGATTGTGAAGTGGTTTGACGTTGTTGTTTTAAACAGGTAAAACAGGCAGAGAACACAAATTGTGACATAAACTTCCAATGCCTCAGGCAGCCCCTGCAGCATCTCCCGTTTCTGTCTGGCCACAGCCCCTGGTGCTGCTTGCTCGGAGTCAGGCCCTGCACACACTGGACTGGTGACTTTAGCTGCTGTTCATGTAACATTTAGGCCACAGTGACCTATTGCCTTCCTGTCCTGGTGCAGCTGCTGGACAAAATGGCCCAAGCTCCAGCTGCCCTCTGGGAGTCACCCAGCACAGTGTGTAGCACTGTCCAGTGGGAATGGCCACTGTCCTGGGTGGACAGGACTATTCCAAGAGCCTGGTGAGGGTGAACCAAGTCCAGGAATTGTGGTCTCTGGGCAAAGCTGCCGGGGAAAACTCCTTTTCAAGGAGAGTGTCAGATGTCAGAAAAGCCTTTTTTGGGGGGCAGATCTAGCAAAAAAAGCCTAAATCTAGCAGTCTAGCAATTTCAGTCTCCACAGAAAAGGTCTGTCCACCAAGGCACTGGAGAGGAAAGCACAGCCCCCTCTGTGCAGGGTATCTGGACACTCCTGAGCCCTGCTAGGCTCAGGGTGCTTCTCAGGCATGCTGCTGTTACTCAGGAATAGCTGAATCCTCCTTCCCATGACACTGCTGGAAGGTCAGCACAAAACTGTCCTCTGAGGCCTGGCAGAGCAGAGCAGTTATCATGGCAACAGGAGAGCAGAACTTGTTCTCCTCTGGCACAGTTTGACCTGACCTGGAGGGCTGTTTGCTGCCCAAGCTTCTCCTAATCCTCCCCTGGCCTCTCCGAGGCCAGTGCTGGGCTGTGCTGCCCGGGGTAGGCAGAGGGAGGGCTGGAGTGCAGGAGGGGTTACAGGCTCCAGCTCACCCAGCATTGGGATCAGCCCAATTTGGTCATAATGGAGCCAGGGAATGTGAGCTGGTCCTTTTCTGCATGTTATGGCTGCAAATGTCAACCAAACTCACTGTTTGTGCTGTTGCAGTTGTGTAAAAATAACGGAGTGAAATGAACTGCAGATGTGATTTGCATGTGCATGTGAGAACCTTCCATTAAACCTTCCAACTGGAGATCGGAGCGGCTGGGAGTGCTGGGACTCTGTTTCTTACACACTGACTGGGAATGCAGCTCAGCTCTGCGTCTCCTTGGCCTTTTATACGCCAGGGGAAGTGTTTACGTGTGTTGTAGCAACCAGGCTGGTGTCCATGGCCGTGGGCTGGGGTGACTCACTGCCAGGGAACTCGAAAACAATGTCAGATAAAAGCCCACTCAGGGGAGCCGGGGAGAGCCTGCTGTGGATCCAACAGCTCGGAATTGTTTGAAGTAGGAGGACACAGGGCAGCTGGCAGCCACCTGCCTTTGGGGCTGGCTGTGGGCACTGGGGCCCCTCTGGGTGCCCACAAAGTCCACAGATGGACCGGCCCAGTGCCAGGGAGCTTCCCAAAGCACAGCTCATCCCAGGAGGTCTGTGCTGCAGGAATAGCACAGGCTCCCAGTCCTTGTCCTGCTGCTGGGTGCAGCTCTGTGCTGTACACAGAGCAGGGCCAGAGTTTGCTGCTGCTGGTACCAAAATCTTCTGAAAAAATGTTGTTTACCCGCTGTCCTTGTGCCAGTTGGATCCAAGCAGAGAGGACAGACTGGTTTGCCTCTGCTGATTGGGAGCCAGGTTTTGAACACCCCAACAGGCAGGGATGCCAAGACCCAGGATTTTGGACTCGCCCACTTCAGGATCAGTGTTTTCCGAGTAAAAATAGAATGCCTGGTGTTAAAAATGTGGCTCAACTGGATGAGTCATGAGTGAAATGAAGTGCAGAGAGCATAGTGCCTTTCTTAGAGCAGGGATTTATGCACCCGTGGGCCTGGGATGGTTCTTGATTGTTCCAGTCATGTCCCATTATCCTCCACACCTCTGTCTGAAGGCATGCCCTCCCTACATTAGGCAGTTCCCCTTCCCCACCGAAGAAACCTCCCAGGCAGGGAGGAGGAGACTCTTGGTGGCTTTTGGGCAGTGCCTGGGTGAAGGGGGGCGGTACATGCAGAACGTGCTTGTCTCCATTAAGACGTGCCAGAGCTGTGGATGTTCTCGCACCAGCTGTGCTGTGCCTGAACCCACAGGAATGCTCCCTGAATGCAGGTGAGCTTGGATTCTGGGTACTGTCCCTTAGCACACTGCTGAAAATCCTCCCGTGGTCCCCCAGCTGGTTATCTACTGGTCAAATCAGCAAACAGTGAGGAAGAGTTGGGCTGGGGGTGGGAAATGCAGCAATTATACCATGCTGAGGAGAGAGAGAGGCCGGGAGCAGGACGTGAAGGGTTTCCCAAACACAGCTGGAGAAAAGGTCTTGGAAACAGTCCCAAGAGGGGAGCCTGGGATTCTCACGTATGGGAAGGGCTGTGCTCCCTCTGTGCCTCTGGGTCTGATCCATGAGGTGGCTCCCGACAGAGGCAAGAGCAGAGCCTTGCTGGGGTTGGGCTGTGGGGATGGAGTGGGGCCGGCAGAAGTGGGACAAGTGCCTGAGTGCAGCCTATGGGATCACAGAGCTGGGCAGCTGCTGCTCTCTGGGTGAAGTGCAGGACTGGGGAGAGCTGCAGGCACCCCAGCAGGGTTTGCTCCCACTGTCCCACGTATCCAAAGCTGCTGCTGGCCGTGTCTTCGTGACAGTGAGGGAAGAGCTGCAGGATGCTGCTGAGGCTGGATGGGAGCATTGCTGGCACAGCCCATCCCATCAGAAAATTCAGTCAGGAGCTGGATATACTGGTATAGCACGAGGAAAGATTGTTATTTATGTGACAAACGTGGAGTTTTTGAGGTGGTGTTTCTTTCTGCAAACACATGTTCTGGAGCTCACAAGGGGCTGATAGGATCAGGGTTTGCAGGATATGGCTCATTTCCAGGGACAGCCTGCCAGGCGAGAGGGGGATGCCTTTGTTCTGGCTCATTGTGTTGCCTCAGAGGGAAGGAAGTGGCTGGAGTTCCTGATGTTCTGCTGGCTGGGCAGGGTCCCTGGAAGTTTCTGGGATTGCTCTGGCAGGTGTTGTTGTGGAGAACAGGATCCCTGCCTTCCCTGTGATGTGGGTTTGCTCTGGACTGACCTGGCCCTCTGGAGAACGTGTGTATTGTTTTCTGCTGAAGTGGCTCATCAAATGAAGAAAACATATGTTGGCCACTTCACCGTAATCTCCACAAAGTATATGAGACCTGACCTGTGATCTGGAGGGTGAAGGGCTTCACCCAGCACAGTTCTGTGCTCTGAATAAAACTCAGAATGAAAGCTCTGCTCTAGCAGGCTCTGTTTTCACCACACACACTGCAGCCCGTGCCATCCTCACTGAGCCCAGTGCTCCATAGAGCTGGCTTTTCACTGCTCACAAAGGTTTCTCCAGATGCCCTTGTGCTTCTAGAACTTCAGCTGGTCCAAGGAACAGTACCTATGCTTGGGAAAAAATGAGAAAGCAGCTGAGAGCATCTGGATTTCATCCAGGTGAAGCTGTGCTGGAGTCACGTATTCAATTAGTGTGTCACTTCTCCAGGGATGCAGGGGAAGACAGGGCTGGGGACAGTGCAGAGGGCTGGGCACAGCATCCGTGTCTGCAGGGAGGGCATCTCCTCCTGCCCCTGTCCAGGAGCTCAGGCCAGAGCCACAGAGGCACAGTGACCTTGGTCATCCAGGGCAGTGGCGTGTGGTGGGACAGCACGACAGCACTCAGGGTGAGGGTGTGCACACACGCTGTCCCTTCTGACGCTGAGCAGGGACCAGGATGTTCTGTCCCACAGCAGTGCCAGGAACACCCCTCCTCATGCTTGATGGAATGACCATCCCCAGTGTCCTGGCTCTTGGCAATTGTGCAGCTCGTTCCTGCACGGCTGCAGTGGAGCAGTGGCAGCTGCTGTGACATGCAGAGCATAGGAGGTGCCACAGCAAAGTCACCTTTGAGTCCCAGGGTACCTCCCCAAGCCAGGGGCAGGCAAATCACTGCTGGTGTTCCAGGGTTTGCCATACACTTCAAGCACTTGGGGTACACCAGGGACTGCCCCTTGATTTCCCTGGGCCCAGTTCATGCCAGTGCAGGACTGGAATCCCATCCTTGCTCCATTCTGCTGCTGCCTGCCCCAGGGTTCAGAATGGCACCTGGCTGTCCTGCCCAGGCTCTTCTCCAAACCTCAGCCCTGCAGCTCCACGTGCTGTGTGCCCGTTCCACACATTGCCCTTTGGCTGCTGCTGGATTTCTGACAGCCCTGATCCTGGCAGCTCCCACCTCTCCCACCCAGCTCAGTAGATTAAAACTGCTTGGGCAATAAATTTCTGAGCATGAGCTGCAGCCCTGCAGCTGTGACTGTGTACAATGATGGGCTATTTCCAGCCTGTCCTGGGAACAGAGAGGTGAATCACTGCAGCAGGGACGCATGCTATGTGCTGCTCAGATGAAAACCAATCCCACTCCAGACCTGTGCCCCTCACCCAGGCACATGCTTGTCCTCTGCCACTGGGATCAGAAACTTGGCTGGCTCAGGCTCATGGAGAAGCTGAATGAATCCAGCCCTGCCCCAAGTAGAGCTGTGTATCCTTGCAGACCAGGCTATGTGAGCTGGGGCCACTGTCTCCACCATCTCCCAATATGGACTCGGGCAAATTCTCTAACTTATTCCCCAGTGGAGAAATAGGAAAAACAGGGCAGCCTGCTGCATCCCAAGAGATATCCCAGCCCCACATCTGGATCCTGAGGTCTTGGGAAAGTCTGAGTGCAGCCTGAGGGTGGCCAGGACAGCGTATGCACGCTGGTGCTGTGGCCAGACTCCCAGCTCTGGCCGTGCCTCTGCAGTCCAGCGCTGTGCCCGGGGCTGCAGCTGGACCTGGCCAGGCTGGAGACCTGAAGACCACTGTCCTGCAGGCAGGAGTGAGGGTCTGCGATGGCCAGGTCCTGGGATAAAGATGAAACTGGAGGGCACAGGACTGTGACACGGGCAGAGGAAGAAGGGAAAAGGCTCCAGTTTCAGTGGTGGGCTGCCTTTCCCATACTTCTGGCACAGATGAGTTTGGAGCCAGCTTAGGGTGAGCAGAGCTGGTGCCTGAATCCTGGTATGGAAGAGTCCTAAGCAGATCTTCTTCACAATAACTTATCAGCTGCAGTAAGGGAGAATGAGCCCAGGCCTGAGGGACCCTGGTGTGTTTGGCTGGGCGGAGGCCGATGTCTCTGTAGCACCGTGGGAGGGAGGCCAGGCTGGCTCCAGGACCGGTATCTGTGTGTCTCACTGGCTCCGCTCTGTGTCTTGCAGGATGAAGTGAAGCTCCCATCTAAACTGAGCATTAGCAAGTCCCTAAAGGAAGGTGAAAAGCTGGAGAAGGAAGGCGAGGGTGAGGAGGTCCCTGTGGGTGAGGACCATGCGGAGGAGGACCACATCCAGCTCTCCTCAGATGAGGAGGTGGAGATTGAGGAGATTATTGAAGAGTCTCGGGCAGAACGCATCAAAAGGAGTGGCATGAAAAGGGTAGATGACTTTAAGAAGGCATTCTCAAAGGAGAAGATGGAAAAGACTAAGCTAAAGACCAAGGAAAACCTGGAGAAGACCCGCCACAACTTGGAGAAGACCCGCCACAACCTGGAGAAGAGGATGAACAAACTGGGCACTAAAATTGTGACTAACGAAAGGAGAGAGAAGATGAAGAGCTCTCGGGACAAACTGAGGAAGTCTTTCACCCCTGACCACACCATCTATGCCAGGTCCAAGACAGCCGTCTACAAAGTGCCACCCTTCACTTTCCATGTCAAGAAAATAAGAGAGGGTGAGGTGGAGGTGAAAGCCACAGAGCTGGTGGAGGTTGGTGGAGAGGAAGGAGAAAATTCAGATCTGATGCGTGGGGAGAGCCCCGACATGCACACACTGCTGGAGATCACGGAGGAGACTGACGCGGTACTGGTGGACAAGAGTGACAGCGAGTAGGACAGGCTGCAGAGCACAAGGGTTGTGGATGACAGCTGAACACATTATCACTCACATTTCGAGCTCTCCCTGCCCTGGAGCCCCAGGGAATTGTACACGATGCAACTTTCTTACCCTGCAGAGCCGATGCCGATCCCCTGCCTGCTTGTACAAGGTGTATTTTATATTTTAGTTTTAGCACATAGACATTAGGAACACGGAACTGTTTTTCTTACACTACTAAATCACCCTCAGAGACCATTCCTGCTGCAGCCTTCTTGCCCCACACCTGAAGATGGGCTTTGTGTGACAGGGCCCTGACCCAGCTGGAGAGTGCTGATCCCAAGACAACGGCTGTACTGCTGAAAGTTCACGCGTCCTCCATAAGAAAAACCTGGTATCAAGAAAGCTTCCTGCAAGTAGCCCAGCAGCCCACGCCACCCAGCCCCCTGTGCCAGGCTGCACAGTCACCCTGCAGGCAAGAAGACTCCCAGCACCCAAACCGGCTGCTCCTTTGGGGGACCAGAGGAACTGGGATGCAGCCGGTGCACGGGAGGGAAGAGCCGAGCAAGTCCTGTTGATGGGCAGCACATGGCAAAGCTGAGCTGGTGTGGGGCAGGTGGAGCTGCTCCTCTCTGCTTTCCCAAGGACTCGGTGACCTTTGCACGAAGCCACCCTGCAGCTGGGCCTGCCATGGGTGCCTGCGGGCTGTCACACAGCTGGGGCCCACTGCTCCTCCCCGCTGCGCCCCGGGGCCGTGGCAGAAACAGTGCAAGCTGCAGGCTTCCTGCCTGGGTCACGGATCTGGCTGCCAGAGATCCAGGGTCCATGGCGAGTCCCAGGGGCAGGGAGCAGCAAGGAGGTGGGGTGTTGGATCTGCTCCCTCCACACCCACAGAGGTGATGGCAGAAGGCAGTGAGGTCCGCACTTGCTGCCCTGTCAGAGGGGAACACCCAGGCAGCAATGCTGGACCAGCTGCCACGGCTAAGGACTTGTTTCCAGAGGGATATGGGATGCACTGCTGCCATGTGAGGCTCTAGACCATCAGAAAGAGGCCTTGACTTCTGTCCTGCAGCAGACCTTGAGCATTTCTGAGCATCTGCTCTCTGCAGGGGTCATGGCACAGCTCAGGCTCATGCTCATGCCCATGCCCATGCCCACGTCCTGTGCTTTCCTCCCTGTGTCCTGCTTTCTGCAGTGTCACTCCATGCCCTGAGTGAAGCAGCATGAAGGCAGCACACGGTGGCTTGGGGGCTCTGCCTGGCTTGCCCTGCTTGGCTCTTACACACTCAGCCTCCACTGCAAGCCCCCGCCCTGCATTCCCCACCCTGCTCCCCCAGCACGAGGCTGCTGCTGTTCACATAGCCTGATATATAAACTTGCTTTTCCTTTAAGAATTATTTTTCTTCAAATTGTCCAGTGCTGTCCTGGCCTTAAGGTCCTGCCATAGCTTCCCTCCCCACAGAAGGTGTGACTGGTCAGTTCCTGTGCCAGCTGCAGACAGCCCTGAGACACCGGTGGCCCCGAGGCTACCGGTGTGGGGAGGCACTGGGCACTGGCTCTTGGCTGCTGGTGGTTGCCAGCCCAGTGTGGGCCCCAGCCCGCAGGTCACCTGCCCTCACGGAGTCTCTTGCAGGCACACAGGCAGTTTTCACGTGGGTTTTCTCTGAGTGGCGGGGCCAGGAGAGCAGGGCCAGGGTGGCAGAAACCAGGGTGGCAGAAACCAGGGTGATCCTCGCCTGTCCCTGGCTGTGCCCAGGCAGCAACACAACAATAAAGTCTCTTTTGTAAACCACCAGTGTGCAGCCTGTCCATGGCACCAGGCGCTGAGGAGGGGCTGCCACACAGGGACTGATCCCCACAGCCCTGCGTGGGTCTGACACTTAGAGCCCCACAGGGATCGATCCCAGAGCTTCAAGGGGATCGATCCTCACTGCCCCTATGGGGGATTGATCCCCAAAGTCCTATAGGATCGATCCCCACAGGGATCCATCCCCACAGTCCCATGGGTCTGACCCCCTCAGCCCCACAGGGATCCATCCCCAGAGCTCCATGGGTCTCACTCCCTCAGCCCCACAGGGATCCATCCCCAGAGCCCCATGGGTCTCACTCCCTCAGCCCCACAGGGATCCATCCCCAGAGCCCCATGGGTCTCACTCCCTCAGCCCCACAGGGATCCATCCCCAGAGCCCCATGGGTCTCACTCCCTCAGCCCCACAGGGATCCATCCCCAGAGCCCCATGGGTCTCACTCCCTCAGCCCCACAGGGATCCATCCCCAGAGCCCCATGGGTCTCACTCCCTCAGCCCCACAGGGATCCATCCCCAGAGCCCCATGGGTCTCACTCCCTCAGCCCCACAGGGATCCATCCCCAGAGCCCCATGGGTCTCACTCCCTCAGCCCCACAGGGATCCATCCCCAGAGCCCCATGGGTCTGACCCCCTCAGCCCCACAGGGATCCATCCCCACAGTCCCATGGGTCTGACCCCCTCAGCCCCACAAGGATCCATACCCAGAGCCCCATGGGTCTGACCCCCTCAGCCCCACAGGGATCCATCCCCAGAGCCCCGTGGGTCTGACCCCCTCAGCCCCACAGGGATCCATCCCCGTTTGCCCTGTGGGGCCGATCCCCCTTTCCCCACGCGGGGGCGCTGCTCCCAGCGCGGCGTACGAGCCCGCCCGGGCCGGCGCGGCTCCTTTAAGAGGCTGCGGCGGCAGCGACCGCGTGACGTCACGGCGCTGCCCGGAACTCAGCTGGGTTTCCCGCACGGCTGTTCCCGGCAGTCGCCCCCTCCCCCCCGGCGCCCTGCACCGGCTCTGACTAGCGAAGCCCTGCGGCGGGGGGC
>VYXF01009769.1:117601-136138 GCA_013397295.1 Polioptila caerulea
CGGTTACTGTCCCCGTGGGTGCTGGGTGTGACGAGCAGAGCCGCCGGCTTCTGCAGCTCGGGAGAACGAGCCTCCCGAGCGCTCTGCGGGGGCTGGCAGTGCTGCCCGCCGCTCCCCCCACCCTGCTCCCGGCACTGCGCTGCCCGTGTGTGGACGGCTCTGTCTCACGGGCCGTGGGACACCCCCGCGCTCCTGTCGGAGGGACACAGCCGCGGGACTGGCACTGCGGGTGGAACTGGGAGGGTGGGCTGCCCTGGCCCTGCCCCCTTTGCACCTGCCGGGACTCGCCCTGCCTGCTGTGCACGCTGGGGAATAGACCCCGCTTCCACCCTGACGGTGGCCGCTGTCACTGTCACTGCCTCAGTCTTCTGCTTCCTGTGCATGTGTTGGAGCAGCGGTGGCAGAGGACAGGAGGGGTGTGGGCTGGGTGTCCCCTGCCCTGGGGTGGATGGTGACAGTGTCACTCACAGCTGCTGCAATGGGTTTTCCGCTGGGATGGACCTTAGAGAGCTGTGATGAGGAACAGCAGGCGTGTGGGGTGATTGGAACTCATGCCGTGGCTGTGAAGTTGCCCAGAGCCATCTCCCTCCTCCTGTTCCAAATCTCTGCATCACTGTTTGCCACCTCCAAGGCTGGCTTTGAAATTGCTCCAGAGGAGCAGAGCCAAATTCTTCTAGCAGCTTTTTCAAACTGTCTCTTGTGCTGCCAGAGTGACTGGCTGCTGTGTCGAACAGTTTTCCATGGGGCTGTTGGTGGTTGTGTGGAACAGGGGGCAGCGAGGTGCCCAGTGCTGGGACTCTGTGAAGTGGTGGTGGTATCTGTCGTGATCCTGGGATGGCACCGTGATGATGTGGCCTGTGCAATGCTGTCAGTGACTGAGCTTCATCCTGCTGATGTCACTGCAGGGGACATGGAGTCCTGGGGTCCCTCTAAGGCCCTTTGCAGTGACTCCCCCATACACAATGCCCTAGGGCTCATTGCTTGTGGGGGCACATGTGCAGGGTGTTTGCAGGTGTGTCCCAGAGATGAGAAGGCAGACAGAAAGCAGTTGCAGGGTTGCTTCCAGGGCAGCCCTGTTTTGAGGGGGGTGGTTGGAGTGTGCAGAGCTGTCCCAGAGGCTGCAGGTGACACTGTGCAGCTGGGCCTGACTCTTGTCCTCTGCCCTTGCAGGGAGATAAAGAAAGACGAACTTTAGCTCTTGAGCTACTTTTAGCAGCTCTGCTCTGAGCTCTGGACAGCATGTTTACCCCTGAGCTTGCATCATGCTGTGTTGGTCCTGGCCATGTTGGCTGCTCTCTGGCTCCATTCCAGAGACCGAGAGGCAAACCACAGAGATGGGCAAGCCTGGTGGAATCAGAAAGGTTCAACTATCAGATCTTTAACCCAGGCAAGGGTGGCTTCCCATTGGTGGGGCTGGCCAGGTTGGAGGTTCCTGGGGTTCCAGGGCTGGTGGGGTCAGAACTCTAGTGATAGTGGTGGCTGCTGCTGTAAGGAGTGTCTTAGGGACCCTTTTCCTCCAGGAATGTCAGAGTGCCTTGTGTGGATGCCAGGAGGATCTGGAGTTTAATTCTGCAAGCTGGCTTGTCCTGCAGCTGTTTGTGGCAGTGCAAAGTGGCCGAGTCCCGACCAAGTGCTGCTGCCGTGTGGCAGCCTGGGAGCTTTGCTTTTGGTCCTTTGGTGCTGTCAGATTGGGGCTCCAGCACTGCTCTGAAATGCTGAGATTGTGGCTTTCAGCTGGAGCTTTCAGCTTGGATCATGAGTCCGGATGTGGCATCTGGTTCAATTTCTGCAGCCTGATGGGAAGGTCTGCCTTGAGCCACTTGGCACCGGGTGCTGCAGGGGCTGCCCAGGTAACTGCCTCCTGTGCCATGCTGCCCCAGAACTGTCCTCCTCGGAGCTGGAAACACGGCTGTGGCAGGAGCTGGCTGGGGCAGCAGCTGCTGCTGTTTCCGGAGGGGCTGCTGCAGCCCCCCCGCCCCCGTGCATGGCGCAATAGGAAGCGAGGCAGTGAGCTCATCGTCCAGGCGGGGCAGTCCTGCCGGGCTGGTGGGCTTTCCTGGGCTTTCACTCTTGCCTGGCCTGTGCATTTGTTGGGTTTTCCCCCCAGAAGCAGCACTCATGCTGCAGGATTGGCATCCAAGACTGAGTGGAAGGGCTCGAGCCCTGCAGCTGCTGGGGAAAGGGAGACTCCCTGAGCTGCTGTGAGTGAGAACTGGCCACAAAGGGCTGAACCCCCTGTGGAATGGGGGCTCTGCTGTGCTGCCCCACATGCAGCCCTGACCCACAGCTCACAGCCCAGCCCTTGGTCTGCAGCATCACAGATGCTCTGTCACATCAGCCAAGTCTGACTCCAGGGCTGTAGGAGTCTGTTGTCTGCAGAACCTTGCATGGCCAGTGGCTCTCTCCTTCCGTGTTCATTCGTTGTTCCATTGAAAGCAGGTTTGGTTCATGTGGACTTCTCTGAGGATTGCACCAGAGGGTTGTAGTTCAAGGTTAATATCCTGTGGAGGCTGTTTCTGCCTTTGGGGCTGTTCAGTGCTGTGAAGTACTAAAAACCTCTCTAACTCCCATGTCAGTGACAGTGTCTGTCACCTCCTGATGCCTCAGCCTACAGGGGATGTATCCCTTTCTTCACACCCAGGCCAATGGAGAAAGAGTCCCTTGGGAGAGCAGGCCCTGCATCATTCAGCACAGGGACCTTTGGGAAAAGCAAGCCACTTTCTGCAGGGAAGTGACTGCTGGCGTCACGTGGAGCTCTGCCTTCATTTGCCAGCACAGCCGGAGTCCCCTCGTTAGCCTCAGTTTGATTTCCATTGAGTCGTGAACTTGAAAATTGCTCCTTCCTTGTTTCTGTAGTTTCCTGGCAGTCTCCGCCTTCCGCACTTACTGTAAGCTCCACAGTCACTTCCCTGCCTCCCGGCAGGACCAACCAGGGGTGCCTTTGAGACCAAATTAAAGCATCATTCCTACCTGTTGCCAGTGACCAGCCTGCCTGTGCCAGCTGTCCAGGAGCACTGTGCCCTGGGCTCGTGCCCTGGCTGTCGCTGGTTCTGGCCAGAGAGAACCCTTTTCAGGGAGTTGTGGTAGTCACAGCTGGGTCCTGGCAGGAGGGAGCCAGCAGCCCATTGGGAGCCAGCTCTGAGCCACCTGTGTGCCCGTCCCTCAGGTCTCCGGAGCTGGCCAGGATGGCACAGTGGAACCAGCTACAGCAGCTCGACACGCGGTACCTGGAGCAGCTCCACCAGCTCTACAGTGACAGCTTCCCCATGGAACTCCGGCAGTTCCTGGCCCCGTGGATTGAAAGCCAGGACTGGTAAGGCCTTTTGAAATGCCAGTGAGGGGACTTTGCTCCTAACACCCACCCACAGGGGCTCAAGTTGGCTGTAGGGGCTCTGTCACTTTCCCTGGGCCCCTGGTATGGTGGGACTGGCCCCTCTCCCTGGGGCTTATGTGGCATCAAGGGAAGCAGGACTATGCATGGAGTGGGAATTTGTGCACTGTGTTAGACCCTGGACCAGGAGAAGAGGTAGCTCTGAAGCAGGTGGATGTCTCCATCTGGGGCTGGCTAACACTGACCTCTGTTGTAAAGGGGGCTGACACAGAGCACTGATCCCTGGATTCTGTCCATGAGCATGCGGGATGTGCTCACAGACATCAGGTGCTGGTGTGCAGTCTGCCTGGTGCTCTGGTCTACTTGACCAGATGGTGATTACTCACAAATTGGACTCAATCTCAGAGGTCTTTCCCTACCTAAATGATTCTGTGATTCCGTAAATTGCACAGGGGGTGGTGGGTGTGAGCAGAGCCCCCCTGCGTGGTCCTGGACTTCGCCCCTTGCCCCGTGCCAGGCACTCACAGCTCTCCCTCCCTTGTACAGGGCATATGCTGCCAGCAAGGAGTCGCACGCCACGCTGGTGTTCCACAACCTGCTGGGGGAGATCGACCAGCAGTACAGCCGCTTTCTGCAGGAGTCCAACGTCCTGTACCAGCACAACCTGCGCCGCATCAAGCAGTTCCTGCAGGTGAGGTGGGCAGTGCCAGCTTGGCAGGGGTAGGCATGCTGGGGGAGCTGGGAAGAGTCCAAGCGATTCCTTGGCACAGCTCACCATCCACAGCCCTCAAGGATGTGGAGATCCTAGGGGTTGCCTTGTGCCTGCTGACCGTGGGGTGTTTGATCCTTTACAGAGCAGATACTTGGAGAAGCCAATGGAGATAGCTCGCATCGTGGCTCGCTGCCTCTGGGAAGAGTCCCGGCTCCTCCAGACAGCTGCCACTGCAGCCCAGGTCAGTGGCCAGGTATCCCAGGGCCTCCATCCTGATTCCTGACAGCCAGGACACAGCCTGGGTGTTCTGGCTGGGTGTGGTGAGCTGGGTGCCCCCATCTCTCCTCTCCTTGACCCTGTGCTGTCCTGGAGTTGATGCTGAAGTGAGCAGCCAGCTGCCAGTGTGTGTTAGGGATGGGCTGAAGACCCTGCAGAACTTCCTCAGGCTAGGAGGGAGCATCCCCAAGTTACAGCCCTGTCCTTATGCCCTTCTTGTCCCCTCTGCAGCAAGGGGGACAGGCAACACATCCAACAGCAGCTGTGGTGACAGAGAAGCAACAGATGCTGGAGCAGCACCTGCAGGATGTCAGGAAGAGGGTGCAGGTATGTGTCTGCCTGGGCACCTTCTGCTCTCCCTACCACGGTTCTTGAGTGCATTGAATGAAATTACATCTCTTGCCTTGCAGGATCTGGAGCAGAAGATGAAAGTGGTGGAGAATCTCCAGGATGACTTTGATTTTAACTACAAGACTTTGAAAAGCCAAGGAGGTAATGAGAGCTCATTAGCATTTGCCAACCACAGTGTGTTCCTGCAAGGAAGCTTGCTGGAGAGGTGTTCCAACCTCCACTCCCAGCGGGAATGTGCTCAGGCTCAGGGCATTTGCATGGCAATTGGAGAAACCTGGTCTTCTGTTTCTGCCACTGATGCTGCCCTTGAGGGAGCTGAACTGAGCTTTGCTGTAAGCACAGCAGTGGGATGGGGAGGGATTGGCCTCTGTGGGTGTGGGAGAGCCACGGAGCTGCTTGGAGGCTGTGCCAGATTCCTGCTTGGCTGTAGGGTGCATGCACTTTGCTGTGGAAGTCTTGTGCTGTTGTGGCACTTGAGAAGGTGGGAAGAGTCCATGTGTGTGGCTGAAGCTTCTCACCTCTGCACAGACATGCAGGACCTGAACGGCAACAACCAGTCAGTGACCCGGCAGAAGATGCAGCAGCTGGAGCAAATGCTGACAGCACTGGACCAGATGCGCAGGGTAAGAGGGGCAACTGGCCCTCCAGATTCCCCTGGATGCAGATCCCCCTTCTTCAGGGTCAGAGTTTGGTAGTTCCAGCATGGCCAGAACCAGGAGCAGTGCAGCAAGCACAGCCCTGAGTGACTTCTTCCTTGCTTGTGAATGTGAAACTTGTGGGTCTATGGGGGAAGTCACAGAGTGCTGAAGGTTCTGCTTTCTCTTGTGGCAGGGCATAGTGAGTGAGCTGGCTGGGCTGCTGTCAGCCATGGAATATGTGCAGAAGATGCTGGCAGATGAGGAACTGGCAGACTGGAAGAGGCGGCAGCAGATTGCCTGCATTGGCGGCCCACCCAATATCTGCCTGGACCGCCTGGAGAACTGGTGAGAGCTGGCTGGGACTGTCAGTCCCCAGAGCAGTGGCATTCCTACACCTGCTGTGGAAATGAGCTCTTGGTCTCTGGAAATGTCCCTGCAAAATGGTTTCTGATGCTTGAACGTGTGAATGTAGCCTGCAGCTTAGACTGAGCCATGATGATGGGCACGGTGCTGGAAAGGTGTCCCACTGTCCCCAGCTCCATGCCTGGGGGATTCTGAGGCTGCTGGAAAATTTCTGGCCCTGGAGTCACCTGGGCACGTGCAGGTTTTGTTTGTAATGCATGGCCTAGAAAAACGCTCTGGGCTTGGAGCCACAGACATGCTCAATTTTTGACTGGTTTGACTTGGGGAGAGTGTGTTCTTGGATGGGAAGAGGAGGGCTCTGCAGGCTGGATGGTGCAGGCTTGGCAGCCAGAGCTAATGCTGGTTCTCCCTGCTCCCCTAGGATAACCTCTCTCGCCGAATCGCAGCTACAGACTCGGCAGCAGATCAAGAAGTTGGAAGAACTGCAGCAAAAAGTATCCTATAAGGGTGACCCCATCGTCCAGCACCGGCCCATGCTGGAGGAGAGGATTGTGGAGCTGTTCAGGAACCTGATGAAAAGGTGCTGAAGGCAGGCAGGAGTCACAGGCAGTGCCTGTCCTGGCCATGGAGGGTGGGCAGTGAGGTCTGACTCGGTCTCTGTGCTCTTCCTGCAGCGCTTTTGTCGTGGAGAGGCAGCCCTGCATGCCCATGCACCCCGACCGGCCCCTTGTCATCAAGACAGGTGTGCAGTTCACCACCAAAGTCAGGTGGGTCACCTCCCCTGCAGGTGAGGGAGGGGAGCAGAGCAGGGAGGGCAGCCTGGGATCGCTCTCTGAAATTGCTGCTGCAGATGCAGCCCCCAGCTTACCTGGGGAGCACTGGTGCTGGGAAGGGATGGATACCAGCAGGATAGATCACAGAGGGATGATCCCAGTGGGCTGGAGTGCTGCCCACATGACTCAGTGCAGGGCTGGCTGGGGATCTGCTGTGTTCCTGGAGGCAGCCGGCTTCTGGTAAATCCCATTGTGGGGGTGGGAAGCATCAGCACATCCCTGGCCAGCTGCTGCTCAGCTGGGCCACTTTCCCTGCCCACCTCCAAGGAGGGAGGCTACTCTGGCACCAGGTGCTGCCTGGAGCTTCCTTGCCCTTTCCCAACTGTGCCTCCATGGCAGCCTCTGGCCTGGAGTAGTGTGGAGGGTGTTTGTTCAGAGCCTGGTGTGGGCAGTCAGCAGCCCAAATGAGCTCCTTGGGCTGCTCAGGGGAGCATCAGCCCCTCTCTGGTTCTGGGAGCAGGTGCCAGGGCTAACATGTCCCAGGCCTGTGTGAAGGTGTGCCAGGGCCACCGGAGGAGCTGGTCCATACTGCTGGCTGTGCCAGGTGCCCTGTGGAACAGGAGCAGTTTCTGTGCACAGGATGTTCATGCTCTGTGTCTGTTGACTCTTGCAGGTTGTTGGTCAAGTTTCCAGAGCTGAATTACCAGCTGAAAATCAAAGTCTGCATTGACAAGTGAGTCCTGTGCTTCCCTTCCAGTGGCACTGGGTGGGCTTACTTGGATGGGACTGATTTCCTGCCCTTGGACTGAGCTTGATTTCCACAACAAGGGCAAATATGGCCCCCACTTGAAGGGGAGGGTGCAGGGTGGCACTGAGTCCTGAGGGTTCAGCCCCATGTGGGGTGAAGGCCTATGGGGCTCATGGGACTTGTGCTGGGATGCAGCTAGCCCCACATACCAGTTTTTCTGCATCAGGGTAGGAAGGCCATTGCCATGACCTGATGTCTCTTCCCCCCTTTCTAGGGACTCTGGAGATGTTGCAGCACTTCGAGGGTAAGTGCACTGTTTCCTTTGGTCCTTTTTCCTTGTTTCTGCTTTTATTCCTGGTAAACATCCTACCAAACATTCACTCCAAGACAGCTCTGTCAGCCACACTCCTTCCTCTTTCCAGGTCCCGGAAGTTTAACATCCTGGGGACCAACACCAAGGTCATGAACATGGAGGAGTCGAACAATGGCAGCCTCTCAGCAGAGTTCAAACACCTGGTGGGTACCATGAGCTCCTGGGCTGCTCCTGTATGGCCACGTGTCATTGTGGTGCTGCTGCAGCCTGTCCCTCTCTCTGCAGACCCTGCGGGAGCAGCGCTGTGGGAATGGAGGCCGAGCCAACTGTGATGTGAGTGTTGGGGGCCCTGGGAGGGGGATTGGCCATTGTGGGGGGCAGCTGAGCTGGGAGGGGATGCAGGAGCCCTGCCCTGAGGAAGGGGGTCCATTGGCACATTGGCAGCTTGCCAGGCCAGCCCCGAGCAGCCCTGCTGGGTCTGATGGTCGTGTGTTGGGCTGAGGGTGGGTGTCTTGTGGTGCTCATGGTGTCTCCTTCTGCCCCAGGCCTCGCTGATAGTCACTGAGGAGCTGCACCTCATCACTTTTGAGACAGAGGTGTATCACCAGGGGCTGAAGATTGACCTGGAGGTGAGGCATGGCTCACTGCCTTCCACTGCCATGGGCCTGGGTGGAGCCCTGGGAGTTGTCCCAACCCATGGTCACCTCCTCTCTTTGCAGACCCACTCACTGCCTGTGGTGGTCATCTCCAACATCTGCCAGATGCCCAATGCCTGGGCATCCATCCTGTGGTACAACATGCTGACCAACAACCCCAAGGTAGGGCTGGTGTGGGAAGGCAGCAGGGCAGGTGTTGGGATGGGGATGTCATGGTGAGAGGAAAACTGAGGCTGGGGAGCGAGGCTGAGGCAGTGCCTGGCCCTGCTCCTGTCCCATGTCCCACTCAGGGCTGTGTGTTCCCTCGTGCAGAATGTTAACTTCTTCACTAAGCCGCCCATTGGGACCTGGGACCAGGTGGCAGAGGTGCTGAGCTGGCAGTTCTCCTCCACCACGAAGCGCGGACTCAGCATCGAGCAGCTCACCACGCTGGCAGAAAAACTGCTGGGTAAGTGTGGGGTGACGTGGCATGGTGTCTTGCCCATCCCTGTTGTCCCCTGGGATGATTCCCCACCTGTACCTGTCATCCAAGAGTGAGGTCCTGTGTTTGGCCTGAGAGGTTTTGGCCTGAGTAATTTTCAGTGGCTTGTTTTTCTCCCAAATGGCACAAACCCTGGCAATGGTGTCTTTGGAAGGACAACTCTATTTAAAAGGTTGTGTTCTTTTTTCTCTGCCAGGACCAGGTGTGAATTACTCTGGCTGTCAGATCACCTGGGCCAAGTTCTGCAAGGTAAAATTTCCTGTCTTCTCTGAGCTCTGTTCCTGGTTGTTCCCTTCTTCCAAGCTGTGCTAGCAGCCTCTCTGTCTTTTCCTCAGGAGAACATGGCTGGCAAAGGCTTCTCTTTCTGGGTCTGGCTGGACAACATCATTGACTTGGTGAAGAAGTACATCCTGGCACTGTGGAATGAAGGGTGAGTGCCAGCCCAGAGCCTGTGGTTAGGCTGGGCCTTGGAAGGGGTCCCACAGGTTCCTTCCTAATGGCATGAGGTGCCTTCTCCATGTGCAGGTGTGCTGTCCTGGGATACTTTTTGCTGGTTCAGAGTGAAAACTCACCTGAGAATCCATAAAATGTCAGTGGCCAGGCCGAGTTCTGCTGTTGAGCAGAGCTGGCAGAGCTTAGATCCTGGAGGAGCTACTCCTGTGCCCTGACCCACATTTGTTTGCTTCCTCCTGCCCAGGTACATCATGGGGTTCATCAGCAAGGAGCGGGAGCGAGCCATCCTGAGCACCAAGCCCCCAGGGACCTTTCTTCTGCGCTTCAGTGAGAGCAGCAAGGAAGGTGGCATCACCTTCACGTGGGTGGAGAAGGACATCAGTGGTACGAGCTCTACCCTTGCTATCCTGGGTGCCTGGCTTGGCATTCCAGGTTCCACAGGGGACTTGGGTGCCTTGATAAGCATTTGTCCTTGTCCCAACAAGCTGTCTGCATGGTTTAACTTCTGAGCCTTTGCTGGTCTTTGCCTTCTTGGTGTCTGTGCCCACATGCTGCCCACGGGCACTGAACACAGTCAGGTCCCAGCCCTTCCCCATTGTCTGCTGTGTGCCTCGTAGGGATAAACACAGCCCCAGGCCCATCTTGTCCCTACTGCTCTGGGGGTGTCTGAAGGCAGCCCTGCCTTTATCCTGTGCCAAAATTCTCCTTCCTTGCGCAGGGAAGACACAGATCCAGTCGGTGGAGCCTTACACCAAGCAGCAACTGAACAACATGTCGTTTGCGGAGATCATCATGGGCTA
Organism: Polioptila caerulea; assembly: GCA_013397295.1. Lineage (NCBI taxonomy): Eukaryota > Metazoa > Chordata > Aves > Passeriformes > Certhiidae > Polioptila > Polioptila caerulea. The sequence goes on from VYXF01009769.1 coordinate 127,497, forward strand.
CAAAATCATGGATGCCACCAACATCCTGGTGTCCCCGCTGGTGTACCTGTACCCAGACATCCCCAAGGAGGAGGCGTTTGGAAAGTACTGCCGCTCTGAGAGCCAGGAACACTCGGAAGCGACGGACTCAGGTAGTCGTTGACTTTCTGTGGCTCCTTTGTCACAGGGAGGCTCTGGGAATAGCACTGGCTGTCACCAGGCAGGACCCTGTGCCATCCCTGGAGGGCATGGCCAGTGTGAGACCAGCCATGGGGTGCCGTTGGGTATGGGCAGAGGGTGGGCACTGCCTGTTCCGGGGCGTGGGGAGAAAGATTCCTCCTTGGGTGGCTGATGATGAAGCTTCTCCCTCCTTGCAGGTGCTGCTCCATACCTGAAGACCAAGTTCATCTGTGTCACCCCGTAAGTGTTCCTGGGGGTTATCTGTCAGTGCTTGAGGGGTGTTTGTGTGCTCAGCCTTGCTTGAGGGAGAGGTTTCCTTCCTTACTTTCCACCTCGATCTGAGCTTTGCTTGGTTACTGTGGGGTCCCCAGCCTGGGGTGACGGTGGGGGCTGAGCCAGGCTCCAGCTGCTGCCCAAACCACAGCCCTGTTCTTCCCCTCCGGGGCCCCTTTCCTCTGGAGAGCTCCGGGGGCCGCTGGGCTGTGCCCGGGGGCCCCTCAGCGGGTAGAGGGGGTGTTAGAGAGCTCTGGCCAGGCCCTAACTCCGGAGGTTTCTGTGCTTCTCTTCTCGGACAGCACCTCCTTCAGCAACACCATCGACCTGCCCATGTCCCCGCGCACCCTGGACTCGCTCATGCAGTTCGGCAACAGCAGCGAGGGCGCAGAGAGCAACGCGGGTGGGCAGTTCGGTGAGTCGGGGGGGGCTCCAGGGGGCCCTGGCTGCGACCACGCGCGGGCCCCGTAACCCTGGCTGTGTCTGCCCGCAGAGTCGCTGACCTTCGACATGGAGCTGACCCCAGAGTGTGCGTCCTCGCCCATGTGAGGGGCTGTGCCGGCGCGCGGGGCCCTCCCTGGGCTCAGCCTTCCCACCTCCAGAGCGCTCCCCTGGATTTGTCCCACTTGGCTGCAGCCTGCCCTCGGGAACAGCTGGGGGCCAGGGTCCCTGAATGGGTCAGGCCCTCTCCTGACCCAACAGAGCAGCCCCTCTCTGGGGTGGTGCCGCTCATCTCTGGGGGAGGGGGATGAACCTTTTTCTATTTCCTTCCGTAACAGTTTTCTATTATTTTTGCTCATTCAAGTGCCTATTTACCTCCGATTGCAGCCACAGTTCCTACAAACGCTTCCACAGCCCTGGTCCTGCTGCTGGAAGCTGCTGCCCTGACTGCCTGCACCCAAACCTACAATACCCTACAAGTCTGGAATTGCAGCAGGGGTTGGCCATGTGGCGAGGTCTGCCCTGCTGCTCCCAGCACCTCCTAGAGCTTGCAGGGTGCTGGGGTCCTCTCTGCACCCACCTGGCCCTGCTTTCAGCCAGGATGACCAGTGCAGGGCTCGGAGTTGCAGGTGGATGTATCCAGGTGCTCCTGCCCTGGAGTCAGCAGGCACTGCTGCTGCTGGACTCAGCCTGGGTTTGCCGGGAGCCCAGAGGTTCAGGAGCTGCTTGTGCTTGTCGCCAGCTTCCAGCTTTAGGCATAATGGTCTGGCCAATGTCAGCAGCCTGGTGTCCCTGGGGTAGGGCTCCTTTTGGCTGGGGGCAGGTCCCTGGGGTAGGGCAGTGCTGCTACCAATAATGGCACCTGTGTGTAAACAGCATTTGCAGCTGTGGCCCATTTTGGGAGCTGGGCCCTAGCTCCCTGTGGCCAGGCTGGTGCTGGGAACACGGTCTTGCTTCCAGCACTGTGCTGAGTTAGACCAGTTGGACCCTGGGGAATTGGAACCAGCATGGCTGACAGTGGGGCACGTGGCCTGTCCCTTTCTTTCTGGGTTGTGAGGGACCAGGCATGTGGTCTGCAGCTTTTCGGGGGCTTCATGTGGCATTTCTTTTGGAGGTTGGCCCTCACAGTTAAGGTGGGAAGGGGCAAGAGTTGAAGGGAGCAGGTGGATGTGAGGAGAGGAGCCTGCTGTGGGGCAGTGCAGGACAGTGACTTGAGTGTTGTGAAGGGTAGATGTCCTGACTTCTGGGGGGTTGGTGGTTGTGGTCTTGCATTTACTAAAATTGGGGGAGCCCTCCTGCCCTTTCCATGCAGTGGGCAAACAGACACGGATGAGCAGTGGAGGGGTGGGGGAGGCAGTGGGAGAGCTGCTCCCTCCAAGTTGCATCACAGCTGGCGGGCAGGGAACCAGAGAGCAGAGGGGAGAATCCCCGTGGCTGTGGGGTCTGGGCAAGCCCCTCCAAGCTGTGTGGGAGCAGGATAGGGGGTTCATGGCTGGCCCTGGGGATGCTCAGGGGCGATGAGGGCCCTTTGCCACTCTGCTCGCTCACCATAGCTGCCTCCAGCCGCAGTCCCTGGAGCCCAGAGCAGCATTCAATACTGTAAAAATTTTTATTTTTTGTATATTTTATTGCTGTATCTACAGGCTTTAACTTTCTCCAAAATAAAGGCCCTGAAGCGACGTGCTCTGGGTGCGAGCTTGGCTCTGCCTGCGGCGCCCGCCTGACCCTGCTCCGGGAACTGGGGCCTCCGTCAGCGCCGCGCGGCCGCGGTGCCGCAGCTGCGGTTTGCTCAGTGCGAGCCAGCGCCAGCTCTGCCGGCACCTCCCGGCACGCGTGGGCAGCTGCCCCTCTCAGGGCCTGCAGGGCCCTTTCCAGGGCGTGCAGGGAGCCATCGCCGTGTCCCAGCCCGCGGTTGCTTTGTCTGCCCCGGAGACGTGCCTGGGTCTACCCCACTTGTGTAAAGGAAATGCCGGTGCCAGCGTGGGAGGACACGGCTGCGCTGGGGCCCTGCTCTGGCTGCTCTCAGCCCAGGGTTTCTGGGGCCCCTGCGAGTGCTTCTGCCCTGGGGGTCGATGGGGGCTGGGGGCAGCAGGTCCCAGGCTCTGCAAGGCAAGGGGTGGATGGGTGTGTGAGGCTGGGAGCACTTGCTGGTGACAGTGACGTGCTTTGCTCACAGGGCCCCGGCGGATCCCTGCACCCCTAGCCCTCTGCAGTACCATGGAGTACAGGATCATTCCAGGGTTTGTGCTCTGGTGAGGCCAAGAGGGAGAGATTATTTCTCTGTCAGAGCAGGATTAGGGGGATTGATCATGCAGGTCATGTGGAACTGGCTGTGCTGGATGGTTTGAGGCGCTGGAGGTGCCCTGGAGCCTTCTCTGCCCTCTGTGTGCCCTGGAGCATCCTGCTCAGGTATGAGCTGACTGTGTCCCTGCTTTGGGAACCAGCCCCACTCCAGGAGCCCTCCATTTCACTGTCAAACCAAACCAGGGCTCTGCCCAGACCCCACAAACCCATTCCTGCTCCCAAGGCAGCTGTGTTGAATCACTGCCTGTCTCAGTGGTGCAGCCCAGGGTGCTGTGGGTGGGGGGCAGCTCACCAAGGAATGAGGCCCAGCCCATTGGCAGGGACCCCCTTCTGCCCTGGCATGTACCAGCTCCCCTCTGGCAGCTGTAGGATGGAGTTGAGAACCCAGGACTGAGGAATTTTCTTACTCATCTGCAACCCCTGGGGTTGCCACAACCACGTGGTGTCAGGAACATGGTGTGTCATTCCTTATTCCTGCAGATCAAGGGTTCCTTATGTCCCTGGGCCCACTGCATCCCTGTAGCCACCTGTCCCACTCAGCCAGGGGCCAGCCCTGAGTAATGGGGTCAAGGGGCCACTGCTCCCAGCTCTGGGTGCCTGCTGTCAATGCTCTGAGTGGCAGCAGGCTGGGAGCTCCAGCAGCCTGATGTGCAGCAGGAGAAAGTGCCCTGGGAAGGTCCCTGTGCTGGGCTGGTGAAACCTCTGCAGCACCAGCAGCACCTGGGGCAAGGGACATTTGCAAACATCCTGTCCCCTCCTGCCCCAGTCAGCCCTGTGGGGCTGCAGCCTTTGCTTTCTGCCTGTGCTGGGGCATAAGGTTGTTTGTGGCTCCAAAAGGAGGTCACAGGGTGGCTTTGCTCCTTGCCCAGGGCTACAGCACAGTGGGGAGGAGTGGGGATGGTGTCTGAGCCAAGCGTGCAAACGGATTAGGGGTTTCCAAATGCAGATAATCCGCTTGGGATGTGGACACTTGCGTGACGGGCACAGGGTGGCCCCGTGGGGATGGGCAGCCACCTGCCAGGGTAGCCCTGGACCAGGGGCAGTCCAGAGCAGGCACTCGTGTAGGGTCCCACTGGTACCTGGGGTGTCTGAGCGGTGCAATATTGACAGTTCCTTGGGAATAAAGCAGCAGACAGGGATTAGAGAGGTGACGGCTTATCTGCGGCTCCAGCTCCCTCTCCAGGGCCAAGCAACTGAATAAGCAGAGCTGCAGTGAAGAGTGGGAGGCAGAGACCCCCAGGACTCAGCTGCCACCTGCCCAAGGACTGGCCTGGGGGTCTCCTCTGCCCTCCCAGATGCTGGGTGGGATCTTCCCACAGCAACACATAATGAGCTGCAGAGCACATGCCACTGCTGCCCAATTCCAATCCCTGCTTCCAGTGCTCAGAACACAACAGTTAAATATTGCATCACACTCAGATTAATATACAGCAGAGCAGAGCCAAGCAGTGGTGGCTTCCACTGCCACATGTGGCAGAGGTCAGACCTGGAGCTCCAGCACAGTGTGATCTCCAAAAACACCACCTCCCAGCCATTCCAGGAGGACACAACCTGCCTGTTTCCCTACAGGTGTCCCATCCAGGCTCAGAATGCAGTGTTTGGTGGTGGTGGCACCAGCACAGAGGGCTCTGCTCACCCTGACAGGGCATGGAGGGCCCTGGCCCTGGTGCAGCCGCTGGACTGGGCTGACCTGTGGCACGTTTGTGGCAGGAGCAGCTGGGACTGAGCGGTTACTGTGGCAACCTGAGCTCTGCAAGGGAGAGGACAGGGATGCAGGGAGAGGGCAGGGATGCATGGGGATGTGCAGGGATGTCAGGATGCACCAGCGTGGGGTGGGGGCCAAGTGCAGCCCCAGTGCATGCACTCCTGATGCCCCCAGCCAGCCCCGGCACTGGGGTGGGTATGAGATGATTGTGTCCTTGGTCCCAGATGGGCTGTGGGTGCTGCAGGTCCCCCCTGTGACCCCTCGGGTGCAGAGATACTCACTGAGCTGATGGGGGGTTCCAGTGCCCTCTGCAGACCCAGTAGGGCTCTCGCTCTCCTGGGTGTTTCAGGAGCAGAAACTGGATGTTCTTTCCTAGCCGCAGGAACTATGGAGGAAACAAAGAGTCTTTGCCCAAGCAGTGGCATTGCTTGGCTGCTGAGGCCAAGTGTTTGCTGGGTTGTTCCCAGCCATATCCGAGTGGCTGCAAGCAGAGGTTTCCTGTGGAAATTCCCCCTTGGACAAAATGTCATTTCCTTTTTTTGCTGGAGCAGATCATCCCCTCCTACTGGCACTAGGCACCATCAGGCTGAGCCCGTGCCAGTGACAAGCTTCTCTGGTGCCCCCACTTCCCCCTGCCCGGGGCTCCCTGCTGCACACGGGCTGGCCGGGTTCTGGCAGGGTCTGTGCTGCTGCCCTGTCCCCTCAGCTGCTGGTCTCACTCATCACAGGCTGCACCAGCACCAGGGCTGGAACCCCGCAGGGCCCATCCGGACTGGTTCTCCAGTGGGACCTTTATGGGAAAACGTGAATCTGTGACTAATGTGGGGATTCATCTGTTTCGCATTAGCTGGGCTGGATTATCCCGACAGTGTTTTGTGGCCTCAGCACAGACCTGGGAGTGTGAGGGGTGCAAAGCAGGGATGGGATGGGGCTGGGCTCCCTCAGGAGATGTCCTGCTTCCCAGTAAGCAGGAGGGGATGGAGCCGAGGCTGCGTCCTGCCTGTAGGCGACGTGGTTGGGTGTTTGTGCTTCGCCCAAGCCCAGCACCTTGCACATGCCGGGAGCAGCAGGGAGGATTGCAGAGGAGCCTTGAATACAGGATGTGCCCGGAGGGCAGTAGCCAAAAGCGTCAGGACCTCTCCAGAGCCGCCTAAATAAATGTTTCCACTCCTGAGAAATAATTAAGACCCTTGAGATGCCACTTAGAGAGGAAGGCTGTTCTGCCTGCACTCTTTGCTCTCCTGCTCCAAACACAGAGGCAATTTTCTCGGAAATCCATTACGAAGCTCCAGGCTCCCTCTGTCCCCGGAATGCACAGCGTCATTCGGCATCCTGCTGAGCTCATGCGAGGTGACCATGCGTCCGGCTGTGGCTGGGTCTGGAGAAGGCTCACCTTCCCAGAGGTTTCCCGAGACTTTCTGAGGACCAAAGAGAACCAGGGCAGGGCTAGGACTGCTTTGGGGCATTGCTAGGGTAGGGCTGGGGCAGTTCCAGGGCAGATCCAGGGGCAGCCTCTCCATCAGTCACTGCTGCAGTCACTGTTCCTCTGTTCTTTTTCTCTGGAAAGGAAGAATTTCTCCTGGTAACATCCCCACCAGCTAGCTTGGAGTTTTCCTTGGGACCTGGTGAAAACAAATTGTGATTGGATTGGATTTTATTGGATTCCATTTGCCCTCTCAGCATGGAGCACTCTCCACTTTCTCTCCCATTACTAATTTATTTTTCCTTTTTTTTCCCCTTCATACTAGAAAGGGGAGGGAGAAAGGAGGGAAGTGAGAGGGAACGGAGGGTGTTTTGTGTACATCTTCCAGCTCTCCCAAGCACATGTGGCTGTGCAAGTCTCTGGCACAGGGAGCACTGTGCCCCCAGGATCCTCCAGATACTCCTGGATCTGTGGTGCCCAGACAGAGCCCCAGCAGCCACAGACATTGTGTGTGACCTTGATTCTCTGGCCTGAGCAGCCAGTGCCCGCCTGGCTGACTGTGCCAATGGGTTATGTGGGCCAGGGATTGTGAAAGCCGCGTGTCCGCGTGATGCAACTCACCAGAGCAAGATCATCCCAGCCAAGCAGGGTGGGCAGGGCCCAGGGCCCTGTGCTGCGTTCTCCGTTCCTTTTCTTTCCTCTCATTGAATACAGACAGAGTGGGAGCTGCTGGCTTCATTTTGGGTGCCTGTCCCTGCTTGCCAGGGTCCCAGCTCACTTCTCTGTGAGGTCTGGAGTGCCCCAGGAGCACCGGGAACTGCAGCCAGGGCTCTGCTGGCAGAGGCTCAGCAGTGATGTGTCAGCCTCTGTGCGTGAGATTCTCCCGAACGGGTGAGCACAGGCAGCAAAACATTTGGTGGGAGCTGTGGGCTGTTCAGGCCGGAGTCACTCATTTAGTCATTCACCAGGGCTGTTTCAGGCACAGAGTGGGGCTGGCAAGTTGGGAAGCACCGTTTTGTGACTGGATTTTGCATGGAGCAGGTGCTGGGCTGGTGCCTGCCCAGCCCACAGGTATTTATCTCTTGGAAGTGTGGAGCTGGATGAAGCAGTGAGGAGCCTGAGTTGGAGCCGGAGGACTTTAGCACAAGAGCAATACATAAAAGCAGTAGAGAGGTAGGAACTTGGGACTGTGCTCTGACACAGTGGTCAAGTGATTTGCAATTGCTGGTGCATCAACTGTCTGAGAGCGATCCTGTTCCAGCGCTGGCACACGGAGACATGAGCCCCTCCTTCCTGGATTCCCACCAGGGAAGAGTCACCTGTGCTTCTACCAGCTCAGAGCAGGAGACAGACCTGCGTTTGCTGAATTTCCCTCCGGAGTTTTTTCAGGCCACAGAAGACGAGCTGGTAACGAAAGTGAAAGCCCAGGAGATCCCATTCAGCGGGTGCAAGCGCTGGGGCAGAACGAGCACACCCAGTATTGCTTCCTGCTGCCACCTCTGCACATCACCGCACAGCAGCCGCGCCCCGGGGTGCCCATCACCTGGGCACTGCCCTGGGGTGCCAGTGCTGCCACGAGGAGTCTGCTGTGGGTGGTAGCTGTGCAAGAACTCCTCAGGATGGTTTTCTTACCGCCACTGTCAACTTTCTCTGTTCGAGCAACTGCAGAGGAGCTGGCAGTGCCTTGGATCTCCTCACAGCTTGCAGGGGATGAGGCAGCTTGGAAGAAGGGGATGCAGCATCTTGTCCCAGCAGGTGCCCGAGGCTGTGGCAGCACTGGGGATCTTGGCCGTGCACATGGCTGCAAAGTGTCAGCCCAGGCCTGCGGTGGGAAAGAGCACCGGGCAGCCACGGCTGCTTCACACAGACGGCCCGGTGTCAGCACAAGGCAGCCCTGCAGCCACGTCTGTGGCCACCTGGTACTGATTTGGTCATTCCTGCTCCCAGAACCAAGGCTCGGAGCTGCTTTGGGCTTCCCCGGTACTTACTGCCAAATTCTGGTGCCGGTTTGTGTCCTGCCAGAGCGGCTGATGTTGAAGCTTGAAGCTGTTCTGGATTCTGCCCGTACCTGGGCTAGTGCCACTACTCACTTATGACACACTGTGCCATCACCTCGTGCTGGTACTGGTGGCGTTACCCTTTGCTGGTGCCCGGTACTGTCACCCAGTGCCACTGCCATTATCCCGTGCCCGGTACCGGCACTGTTACCGGTGCCCGATGCCCAGTGCCGTCACTCAGTGCCATTCCCTGGTGCCGTTGCCCAGGGGCCGGTACCGCTCCCGTTACCCGGTGCCGTTCCCGGTGCCGTCGGGGGCAGGCGGGGGCGGGGCCGTGGGG
>VYXF01009772.1:0-26377 GCA_013397295.1 Polioptila caerulea
GGCCCTGCCACTATGGTGGCAGCTGCAGCAGCACAGGGCCGCAGTTCCTCCCTACCCCTGGAGAAAAGAAATTCACCTGCGCAGTTTTGATTTTCTTCTTAAATGTGTCATCACAGAGGCGTTACCAGCCTTTCTAATTGGGCCAGCAGCGTGTCCCTCTTCAGAGCCATCAGACACTATGGGAGCATCCAGCATCTTCTCATAGAAGCTATCCCTGTGCCCCCCACTCCCAGCTACCAAAAAAGTCAGGGTGTGCCAAATCAACATAGAGGGTCACATGAAAATATGCAAAAATTAATACAGACAAATGTAAGACTTTGATTAAAGGGAGAGTCTCATGGTGTGGTAAGTACAAGGTTACTGCATGGTGTGCTGCAGTACAGGGTTAATGGAAATGATGACCTAAAATGAACTTTCTAGTGCCTTCTTCATCTGTTTGGATGAAATTTGATGATTAAGCATAGTGGTGATATGCTTTCATCCTGTTTGCTTGCTTATGTGCAGAAATATGTGATATAATTCGTGGACACCCATGAAGAAGATGCATCTCAAACATTAAAATAAACACACTTACCCCCTATTTGTTTTGGTCATAGACATTACTATGAGTGAATTTTTGAGTGAGTAATCTCAAGTATCTTTTTAAGGTTATGCTGCAGAATGCCTAGCTATATCTATGAAAGCCTTGTGTAATCTTTCTGATTTACGCACAGGTAGTACAAGAGTGCAGAGCAGGCCTGTTGGTAGTAGTTGCTAAGATATCTATACATAGGAAATTCACATTCTTCCTGTTCTGCAGTCACTCTCCAGGTTTGTAATCTATCTGAAATGAGCAAAAATATTCTTTGATATTTTATTGTCTGGAAAAATGTATGGACTTGATAACAGGAGTACTTCTGTGCTGAAGAAATCTGGGGAATACTTTGACAGCAGGTAATCTAAATCATTCTCCAGTTGTATCATCCTGATTATTAAAGGGAATCCAACCTCCAAAGTCAGGCCTCCAAGCCCTTGCCCTTCTAGTTATGTATCTGAGAAGAAATTATGGTAATCTTAAAATCCTATTGATGCTGAAAGGCATTTCATCAACTGCAAAAATTAAGAGTGAGATGCAGAGGATGTTTTTCTATTTAGAGGAACCGCTGCTTATATGAATAGACTTCATGTGGTGACTCTTTTGAAGCTGAGGACTTCAAAGCAGATCGCTGACTTCCAGTGGGATAATCACTTAATGCAAGAGTGGGTAGATGGAATTATTACCATGCAGTCAAGGTAGATTTATCCCTTCTCCCCTCCTTAAAAAAAAATAAAAAAGAAAATGGAAAAAAGGAACAAGTGAAGCTTTTGGATTCTTTGTCCCCATAGTTTAAAGTTGATGATAATGTGGTTCTAATACCATATGAGGCATCAACTGAAAAGTAAAGTGGGTAAAAAAACTCCAAAAATCTAAGACATGTAGAAGAAAAGTCACTAGCTTCAATTAGTTTATTAGAATAACAATTTTTGATTTTCACCACAGAAGAGTTTAGGTTGGAAATACTGCTAGCCATCTTTGTGAATAAAATCAGAACAGAGTGCTAATATGCTTTCCTACTCAACAAATAAAATGTCTTTCTTATTTTTTTTTAATGGATATTTGCATGTAAGTTGCATCATGGCCAAAAAGGAGAGTTGCTGTATAGAAAACAAGCTTTGTTAGCTCTTAGAAGGTTGAAGTAACACATTAGCAAATCTAATATTCTAAATTTTCATGGAATATTGGGCATGATTTCTAGCATTTTTCAGCCCTGCTGGCTTGAGTTTGAACCACAAGTATCTTTGTCTCTTGGTTATTAGAAGAAAATTACACAAGATAATTGGGAGGATTTGGGATCCTTAGTTAACTTTAGTCAGGTTATTCCTGTTAGAGGGGATCCAATTGTTGCTAAGCTTGTTAGCATGCAGTAACTCTATTTGTGAAGAAATATTTCTGATAATGGGAGAAAAAAGGCAAATTTTCTTGTTTTTCTTCCTATTCTTCCTTTTGTGTGAGGTTGCATGAAAGCCCAGTGATCTGATCTCACCTGAGATTTCATTTGCTGAAGGAACTGAGATTAACCAAGAATATGATGCCACATATAACACTGTTAAAATTGTAGTGTGTGCTTGGCAAGTCTTGGTTGCGATGCATCAAGAATACAAAAAACGTGTGTGTACGTGTGGGTGGCTGGACTGAAAACAGGATTCCAAAAGTCACTCATGCATATAAATTTATATACACACTTCTCTACAATGAAGCATGTCAAAGGGAAGATTTCCAGGAACAAACATTGTTTATAGACTAAATGTATTTACTATGACCTTACCATCTGATAGTTAAAATTTTACAGCCATCCCATACAGGCAGTGGCTCACAAAGCTTATATTTTTACACAGACAGTCAAACTTCTTTTTGATATTGCTGAGAATAAAGGAGGAAAATCAAGCACTTTACTCTTTCCACTTAGTTATATGCCACTATTCTTCATCTTATATCCATATTCCATGCTAATAAAACATGCAAAACTGGGAGTTAATGCAGGCTCAGTATTTCAGAAAATTAGCCACATGGTAGTTGCTAGTACCTTCTAAAGACTTAAGATACACGACTCTTTTGAATATTTGAGATTGAGAGCCCAGAACCTGCAGACATGTCTTTCTTAATGCTCTCCATACTGGCAAACAGGATTAAAATTATAACAGTTGTAATTAATGTATTAATAAATAAGTATTTAATACCTTCTCAACTTTTTCAGCCACCTGTATAAGATTCAAAAGTTTTAGAACATTACTTCACAAATTATTTCACCCTTCCTACAAACTGACATTTCGAAACTGCAATGTCCTTTTTCTCCTATACCACAAATGACATGATATGCTGCAAATTACATTTCCTATCCTCTTTTCATGCTGCCCTTTTCCCCCAAAACATGTTTCCCACCCCTTTTTTTTTTCTTCTAATGACTCTGTCCCAGATGCAGGAAAATCCTTTCCCCCTAATTATTCCTTTGCTGTAGTTTAAAGCCAGCTGGAAGTTAAGCCGCATGCAGCTGCTCCCTTTCCACCCACTCCCTCTGGTGAGAGGGAGAGAAAGATAGAGATTTATAGATGAGATAAGAACAATTTACTTGAAAACAGCAATGAGAAAAGAAAACTAACCAAAACAGCAGCAATACCAAGAACAACAGTATATTAAAGAGGGTGATCACATAATTTGTGCACTGAATCTGTGGAACCACACCACTGCTCTGTTCACTACCTGGTCCTCTAGGGAAAGGAAGAAAATGGCCACCACTTCTCCATGTGAGGCCTTCTTCTACTGGAAGCCATGCTTCAGAAATGAGAATCTCTTACTTCAGCCCCTAGCAATGACACCGGTGGTACAGAATAAAAAACTGGGGTGCCCATATGGCTCCAGGCTCCATCCCCCTCATGGCAACTGCAAGAAAATTAACTCTGTCTTCAGCTGAAACTAAGACATCCTTATATTCTCTTCTCAGGCAAAAGCTTACACTCCCTTGAAAAATCCCAGGAAGCAGTTATGATCCTTGCAGTAGCTGTATTGCAAAAACTACAGACTTGTTGTTACATGTTTGCAAATTAAAAGCAGTTAATATTTTGCTCTACTGACTACTGAGAATTGGGTTTACTTAACTTTTATATTTCCGTGTTTATTAAGATAGCTCTTGTTGATTTAGCATCCTGCATTCTATAAAGGAACAAAATTTAAAAAGTGTTTTCACTAAGCAGCATTGTGAGTAAAAATAATTGCATAGCAGAAAATACTGAAGAATACATATAGTAGTATCATTCATGGCTAATGAGTTAAAAGGATATCACAGTGCATTTATAAATCACCACGCTGTGTTGCAAAGTTTATTTAAATTCATTGTGTCTCATTATAATTGAGCTATGCACCTTTAGGTCTGAGTTGATTAGGAATGCTATAGCTCAGAATAGCTTTTAATTCAGCGAAACATGATTTGACCTTTACCATAATCCTGTGTGAAACACACTATAGTTTAGACATTAATAATGATACTACCTCTTTCTTGTACTGGTAAGATGCCACTTTAAAAAATTGTATTATTAGTTAACAGGCTCAGGACAATTTATCAAAACCAAATTATCCTTCTGTGTATAACTGCAGTACTTAATTCCAAGTTCTTCATCTCTTATAACTATTACCTACCCTTTAAAAATGCTAAAAACTAAAACATAATAGTGTCATGTCAGAGTAATAAGTCACATACACACACTTACAGACTCCCCATGGACTTATGCCAATCCCAGCTTAGGGATCAGAGTAACATGATGTACATTATACAGGATATGCTATCTCTTTTGTTTGACCTTTGTCTTCATATTTAAGTGTAACATTTCTTTAAACCACTTTCTGGTGGCTCTGCAGTTTCCACTAACAGCGCTTCTCAGCTCTTTTGTCATTATTGCTCAGTTTCAGGCTAGTATTCCAAGGATGACCAAAAAAGACCAGTACAGCCTGAACCCAGCAATCAATCCTATAGGAGGTGGACAACCACGTTAGTCTGAGAGAATATAAATTTCATACAGTAAGGCTGCCTTGCCATCCATGACCCTAGGGATCAGAGCGGCTTCTTGGTCCCCCCAGCCCCACTCTATTAATAAGTGCATTTACTGGACAAAGCTGTTCTATAGGTTATGTTTGGATGCTTTACAGTTTCCAGCCTTTAAAGCCTTGGTTCAGGCTTGCATGACTTTTCTTCTCAAAGTGAGTGTTTTGTTTTAAGTATTGTTACCATATACAGTTTTGGACGCCTCATAACATGGTGAGCACCTCATGACAGATGTGCCCAGAAAAAGTGGACACAACCCAGGACAGAAAGGCAACAGGTTCTGGAGCACGAGTCTGATGAGAAACTGAGCATTTAACCTGGAGAAAAGACCTTGTTGCTCTCTATAACTACATGAAAGTAGGTATAGCCAATTGGAGTCAGGCTTTTCTCTCAAGTAACAAGGTATGGGACAAGAGGAAAAGATACCAAGGGTGGTTTAGATTGGGCATCAGGAAGTATTTCTTCCTAGACAGGGAATTCAGGCACTGGGACAGGCTGCCTGGGGCAGTAGTTGAGTCACCTTCCCTGGAGAAATTTAAAAGACCTGTAGATGTGACGCCTGGGACACAGCTTAGTGACAGATTTGGCAGTTTTGGGTTTATGGTTTGATTTGATATTTTAGGCATCTTTTCCAGTTTAAATGATTCTACAATTCTATGACCCATGATTATAGGATTTTATTATTTTATTTTTAATGGCTGTCCAGGCTTCAGTAACATTCTGATTACAGCTACATAAATTCAGAAAAAATAATTCTGGTAAAAAAGGGAAGGTGTGGCATCTGTGACACAACTGTGTTTCTAACCCTGACATCACTGAGAATATTCTCTAAAAAAAAAAAAGAAATTCATGATAACAGATATAAATTAATTTAATATTTCTAAATAAGTGATTAGGATTATATGTCATCAAACTACTTCAATTTATGTATGAAACAAAAGACATCAAATAAATTAATTGGTTCACACTTTGTATATAAGAGGAAATCAAGTTCATATTGACCTTAGTTAACATGTTAAGTAATCTAATCCTTTCTCTCAGCTGTAGCTGTAGGTTAATGTCCCAGTTTAGCAGACTGAGATCAACACAACTGGGTCAGTTTCAATTCCCTAAACTAAGCTGAGGGAAACACAGTTTGTGTCAAAACAAAAAAGTATGTTTTTTTAAGTTGAGATTTAGTAATTGCTGACCTAGTCTCAGTGTTCCTGTGTATAAACTCTTTCTCTTCCCAAGCGACTAGTGCTTCCTGAATACTTAATAGAAAACAAGTAAAAATACATTTTAGTTTCAAAAACTTAAGAAGAAAACGTCCATTGTTTTTCATGGCTTGTGCTGCATGCTGCTTGGTTGTGATGAAGAGGAATGCATTAGTGGTGGTGTGAGCCAGGAAAACAATATTAGTTTATTATGCTGCTTAGTTCTGAAAAGTGTAGGTAAGAATAAACTGCATTTCCAATCTAAGTATCTGACTACAGATCTTTATCTTCCAGCATGATCTGTCTCATCATTCAGAGCATCCAAGGAAGGAAAAGTAAGTATAGTGCAAGCTCTGAAGCACAGACAGAACAAAGAGAAGAAAATTACAAAGAAGTTTGACCCGATAATTATCCACACAGATTCAAATAACAAACACCTATTAAAACAGTTTCTGAAGGCCTGAAGCTTTCAGAAGAAAATATAAAGGCATTTCTCCCTGGAAAACATTATCTTTCATCTTTGCATTCTTTAGAAAACCAGGCCTTTTCAAGTTTTCTGGCTAAGATGTTACTGTGTGATGTATCATGTGTTATATCTAAATGCATCTGTCATGAAGCTTTGAGTTGACACATGTTCCTATTTATACCTGTTCACTCAAGCAATATTCACTTCCACACAAGATGGTTAATACAGTATCGAATTGTAGCGCAGATATTCTACTTGTGAATTTTTATTATATTAGCCATATTCAAGGCAAAGTTTGACAGGTGAACACAGAGCATGAATACAGGTCAGATTGTGACAAACTGTATTGAAAATAATGTATGCTATGCTATATGTACTAAAATTATGCAAATATTAATTAATTAATTTCCAGCTGCACATTTTTAGCACTTTGAAAAATTAAATCTGAAGAGAAAAAACTAACAAACACGTCTTTTTTTTTTTTTCTCTGAATATTTAAAGGTAATAAAGATTTGATAAATAACTTTTCTCACATATCAGTTATAGCAACATTTAGCTTCACATAGAAGCTCTATGAAATATCATCTATCATGTTGTAGGTACTGGTGGAAGAAAATAGCATTTTTTATTCTTCTTAGTGATAACGCTGGTCTGCGTTTGTTTGGTAAAACGTCAGAAGGCACAGAGAAGTGTCTACAGAAAGGAACAACTCAGGTGCCTCATGGTATTGTCCAGACATCCATCTGTGATTGCTGGGGATTTAGATTCCTCTAAGCTAATGCATGGCTCAGATGGACTTGGAGGAACACTGACAGACTGCAGCATGAGACCAGTCACGTATACCAAGAGATGACAGCACAGATTCGAGGTACAAGGCTTTACAGATAATCCCTTTTAAAATGTACATTGTCTTGCATGTTGCTTTTTTTTTCTGTGCTATACTACCTTACATAACAATATGTTATCAGAAGTAAAGTGATTTTGTTACATTTTGCCCAAGTGGAAACTAAAGAGGAGAGCTCTGGCCAATAAAAGAAAAAATAGAGCAACTCAGGACACCAGTTTTGGATCCAGTGACTGAGGAAAAGCCCCCACATAATAATATAATCTCTCATTACCAAACCAGGATATCCCCTTATTATTAAAAGCCAAATGAACTGTTTAATATATTTTCCATGTCTAAGTCAAACAAAGACATAGGAAAGATATTAACGATGTAATATACTAAAAACATTTTAAGTAATCTAATTAAAACAGACTGCTCCCACCCCACCAAAACTCAAAAGCCAACAGAAAAATACTACGGAAGTAATTTTATAATACAGAAAATTGTTTTTTCTATGAAAGCAACAGCAGCCAAACCCAAATACTAGAGTTTTGCAACAAAATTCTATTTAATGGAGAAATTCAGATGAAATAAATAAATTCTGATGCAAAAATTCAAAGACTAATGTCTTTAAGCAGACTTTAATTTTATTTACCACCTTACAATAAAATTCATGGGAGGATATACCCAGAACAAAGAAAATCCATTAATACATATATGTTTCTCTATTTTCTCTCTTTTCTGTAAAATTTGTAATGCTAAAACATTTATCCATTTCCAATAGCTATGTTTGGAAAGTTTTGGTTTTGTTGTTTTGTTTGTTTTGTGGTTTGTTTTTTTTTTACTTTTGAATATATTTAGCTACTAGGAAGCATTGAGAATTGGCACTTTTACAGACCACAAAATCCTGATGTTTACCCAAACAAAAAGGGAGAGTGAAGCCATCAGTGCTTCTCTCTTTCGCACATGGGTTTGAAGAGGTATCCTGCAGGAAAATAGTACTATCTTCTATGGGAATATAGGCTTTTCCTGCTATCTGTGCAAAAGCTGCAAATGAAAAAAAAATTCCCAAAAACATAGTAGTTACTGTAACTCTTGGTATTGTGAAACAAACCAATTGTCTCAATTAAGGAGTCAAACCACCATACCGTTTCACATGACTTAACAAACAGCTCTGATTCTGTACATATTTTTAAAAGAGTAATGTACAGTATGGTGGAATTAATGAGTTGAAAAATTTGTCACTGTGCTACTTCTCAAAGTTCTCTATAGGAGTTATACATATTTAAACATAAAAGGCTCCTGAAATAAATATTTTACCAAATCTATTGGGGAGTTGATTTATTTTTCTCAGTTTCATGCTTAGCAAAATAAGTAGGAATCTGTCATACTATTACAAGCCTAGTTTTAAGCTCAGTTTTATCTCATAGTAGTATAAACGATTTGAAAAGCATTTCTTTACTGTCAGTATTTCAGAGTCAATTTCAAAAATGCACAATATTGTTATGTGTCTGTCCTGCTGTAACCAATACAAACCATCAATTGAAGGAGAAAGGAGGTCTCAATGGAATAGTTTTCAGTTGCTGCGGGCAAAAAAGTAGGTCTGATGGGAAGAACTCAGAGAAAGAGAGGAATTCAACACAAAGCATGTGGTGGGGAAAAAAGGGCTAGCTGCAATCCTAGTGCAGTGGTGTCGGCCCTGCAGCTACCCTGATAGACATCCTGTCCAAGACAATTAAAAGGATGTTAGAAGCACCCAGTACACAGCCACTGTCAAAATTTAGCTTCACTCCACAAAGAAATTCTTTCCTGAGCAGACAGGGATAACAATAGGTGTGTGTTGAGGAAAATTTTGTTACATATTCTTGAATAGGCAAGGCAGGGCCATGCATATCCTCAACACTAAGGATTGGGCAATATATCTCAGCTGAGAAAAAATGGTGCTTATGAAAATCAGTAGTTCATCAATTATTCTTATGCATTCTCTCCAACTAATAAGGCAAAAAGGAAAATCTGTACATATCTCTTTTTAAAACCTAATTTTAAAACCCTAAAAAGTAACAGGAAAAAAAAGTGGAAGAGTTAATTGGATGATTAAAAATTAAAATACAGGAAGATGAGATGAAATTCTAGAAAATAAACTGCAATATAGTATCAAAAGCTTAGGAAAGTCACAGGCAATTACTTTCTTGAAAGGCTACAGTGGCCTACTGCTCCAGAGTAATTCTTTATTTAATGGACATGCTGATGGTTGTTTGCCTTCTTATTAATTTTCTAATCCCATAGAAATATTATTCTCCTTCTTGAAAAATGTTTAAAGGATATTAGGAGCCCAATTCTGAAACAAGTCCTGTCCCCAGGTTGTTATGTTATAGAACAAACGATTCAGATTTTATCATAGACCTTTGTATCTGTGCATAATTTTAGCTTAGTTTAATTTTTCCTCAGAAATTACTTTTTAATAGGTTGAGTTGACTTTTTTTTGGTGGCACATGATTAAGAGCAGAATTGTTCTATATATATTATATTATGCATATATAACATTACATATCTAATAGTGAGTTCAGTGAGTTTATTGACTAAAATATCAAAAAGAATGTAATTTTCCTTACCAGATATTCTTGTTTATTTATTACTAGAAGTGTTGAACATAGAATTCACCAAAGTAAAATGAAATATATTCCACTTTCCTAAGGCAGTGACATCTTCTGCAGGCTTTGCTAGCTAAATGTAGTATAGTTCTTATTCACATTATTTACTACTCATCCCAAGCTTTAATTTATTTAGTTTCCAAGTTGTACAGTAAAGGTGAAAGATCTTGATAACATTAGACTAAAATATATTTTCTTGATAAGTGAACTTCAAGAGTTAGATAGGAGATCATGGAACACTCTAATCTCAGAAAAGAACTGGTGTATCAGAACAATACCCACATCTTTGAATGCAACTGATTCTCGTGCTTACAAAGAAAAGTTAATCAATATAAGGCTGCTAAGAAGGGAAATTGAAATAACTAAAAGAACTGTACTAAATGTGTAATGCTTATCATCTACTCAAGCTAGGATGCTACTAAGATGCACAGCTGGTATTAATTTCTGGGCTCCTCAGCACAGGAGAGACATGAATATGTTGGGGAGACTCCCAACAAAAGCCTCAAAGACTGGATGCAATTGGATGCATCTGACGTATGAGGAGAGCCTGAGAGAGCTGGGACTGTCCATCTTGGAGAAGGGGAGGTTTGGAGGGATGTTGCCTGTGTGCCCAAATACCTGAGGAGGTTGTGAAGAAGACAGACCTAAATTCTTCTCAGTGGTGCCTGGAAAAGGGTTTACAGGCGATTGGCACAATGTAGATAACTACATTAAAACAACAGAAAAAATTACCACATTAAACATTGGAACAGGCTGCTTGGAGAAGCCTCCATCTTTAGGGATATTTGACACCCATGTGTATGCAACGACATAAAGTAACTGACCTCCTAGACTGTGTGTATTATTAACAGAAAATGGACATGCAGAGAAGGGCTCTCTTATTATATAGGAAAAACACTTAACTCTGCCTAAAAAGTGCAGAATTTTTATGTGAGAGGTATTCATACATTTGTTATATTTGATTAGAACTAGTTTTCACAGATCTTAGAAAAATAAGAATACACATTTATGTTAAACCTGTACTCTTCTAAGTTATTATGGAGATTATTTTCCGGCTTCTTTTCAACACTCAAGGTAATTCACAAGTAAATACATTAACTTTTTAGTAGCATGAGAAACACACAGGTTGAGATGAGATTCTGCTGTGCAAAAAAAAGGAAGTTTTTCAAAATTTTTTTTAATGGAAAAGCAAGAGTTTCTATCCCAGAGCAAAACAGTCAATAATTTAAATATTACATTAATACATGATCAAGACGATAATAATAAAAAAAAAAGGTGAAGGGAATTTACCACTAATTATACATATGGATTTCAGTAAATTTGTAGCCGTAATTAACATTTGCCTCAGTAATTAGAGATAAAGTACAACATCTTTTTAGGCTAATAATTTATGTCAAGATTGTGTCCAAATGCTTATTCTAGACATTAGGACTGGTAACGATGCTGGGGGTATAGGCCCATGGCCACACCAAAAACTGTGAGATGCAGATATTTATAATGAAGGGAAACAGAAGACATTAAAGATTCTGAGTGTTAGGTACAACGAGAGCACACATTTAACCAGATTTCTGCAGATGGCTGACAAGGGAGGTATAGAGTGCAATCTTCTCACAACAGCATGAACCTGTAAGTCACAAAATGTAATAAAAGTTAGTTGTTAACCCATTGAAAATAAAATAGGCTGAAGCTAGGGTAAAAAGCAGTTAACATGTGACCCACCATTACTTTTGGCATGCCTATGTGAGATTAAAATGAACACAATTTAGAAGCCATGATTGCTGAAAGAACCTTAAGGAAGACACTTCACAAAGGAAAAAGCAGGGCTTTCTATCATCTTTAAATCTTTCAGTTGGAAATAGAATATGAGTCTGAGGGACAAATGATATTTGTAAATACACACCAGAATATTTACCAAAAGCGTGGTTAATATCCAGATAATCTGTTTAACAGCTGTACATATTAAAACAGCTTTTTAAAAAATTGATCAGTTTCAGGAAAATAATGTGAACTGTGACTGCCAAACACACTGCTGGTGATGAAACCTTGTAGAAAATAATTAAATGTATCAATAGACAATCACAAAGACAGTGTTTTTTCTGCTTGTTTTAGTATTCTCAGTATTATACGCAGGGTTTTTATAAAGCAAATAAAAGCTTCTTGCTAAGGAATGAAGGACAAAGGTCATCGTCTAAGTGTTAAAGAACAAAAAACTTAAAAAATATGTGCAAAGGATATTTACTTTAAAGGTGTAAAATTTGAGGGTCTGAGAGAGGAATGTGTTCATGCTGGATACATGCATTGTTGACTAAATGTTGACTAAATAAAGAAAAGAGACTGTCTTTGAAACTGTGAAGAATTAACTTGCCAGGAAGTAGACAATTACACTATTTTATCAGAGAAAGATCTCAGAAGGAAAAAAACTTTATAAATGTATAGATCCAAATACCACAGTGTGAATATAAAGCTAAATCAAGGAATGTGCATGAAGAGTTATTGGTAGTTAACTGTCAAGAAGAAAGCACTTTATAGATGTATTATGTAATATTGGAAATACCAGTGTAATGAAAAAAAAAGTGTATGTAATACATTTGCAGATTGTACTTGGATGGCAAGGGTTAAAAACATCTTTTAAGACGATTTAAAACTTTAAAAACATCTTGAAAAACTGGAGGCATAGTCTGAAAAATATATTTATTTTCAAAAACAGCAAGTGCAAGGCATTATAGACAGGCAGGAAAAAAAATAGAAAAGAAAAAATCGCCTATATAACCTGGGAAACAATGGGTAGATATTCAGAAGGAAAAATTAAATCTTTTTTTGTAAATAATAATTAATTGTAAAAGAGAAATCTTTTCCATTTGCCAAAAAGGGTGATACTGACTTGTGCTTTATAAGTAGTAGGAAAACATCTAGATTAAGTGAAATAATCTTTTTTTCTGTTCTGCCATGCTAATTTTTGATTGATTAAACTGTATTTCCAGAGGAAATTAACTGCTTATAGAAAGTCCAGAAAGCATGAGTTAAAAATGGCTGAAGTGTAGAAAATATAGTCGATAAGGAAATATATAATAAATAGAAACGGGCACATTTAAAGAGGAGGAAATCGAAGGGCTGTATGACAAACATTTTCAAAATCATTAACAATCTCTATGGAGGGAAAAGAAACACTGTTCTCCAAGTAAATAGGATAAAAGGTCAGAGTCTTGTACTACAGGCAGGGTACATTTACCATGGTAAACACCATGATAAATTAGGCGGTTACAAAGACCTTACAGAAAATTTAGACAAGACTATACCAGAAATTACAAGGGCAGCTGTCTTTCTCTTGAGACCCGAGCTGCCTGGATGATTTCACAAGGTACCCTCAGCCCTGTGACAAGGCATGGAAAAAAAGAAAAAGAAAAATGTTAGTAATTGATTATTACTTTAACTTTCATGTGTCAGCTTCACTAGAAAATTCTATAATTTATGATGACATCAGACTTTTCTTAATCACGATTCATCTTATAGCAGTTTTCATTAAGCTATCTTCAGTGACATGCTAGTTAAGTCATGTTACTTTCCACAATTCCATGGAAACCATAAACCAGTGACTCAGTTGAAAATGGCCTATAAAAGGATACAAACTCAGATTTCAGCCTATAATTAGTATCATGAAAATTCAGAAACACATCAATGAAACGTGGGTCACCATCTGCTGAGATTTTGGTGAAAAAGGGAAGACAGGAAACTGCATGCTTGCCTAATTAGAAACTGATGTCAGTCACCAATACTTGCAGCTAAATACCACAATAATAAAAGCCATATTAAGGTGAGTTCACAGAAACTGATATTCACATTTGTATTGATAAACAGAAAGGTTTTTAAACATATTGTGCTAAAATAAGAATATTTCTATAGTCCTGGGAGAACATTATTTCAGTTTGATTCAAATCATTATCCCTTTTTCATTGTTCCACATTGGACAAGGTCATTGTCCAGAGGCACTTGATGAGGATGTCATATAAAATATGATAAATACTGTAAATATTTGAAAATTGAAATATAATTGTAAAAGTATATGGAGCAAACACCTTATGGCCTCTGATAGGTAAGCACAACCATGTCTTTATTACTGAAGTATACTACAACTAAAATGTACTATGAATATTTTCCAACAACCATCAGTATCCAGAACCCTTTTTCCCTATAGTCTTCCAAGAATGTCAAAACTGATAGGTAAAAAGCAGCATGAAGCCTTACCTCCATGGCCTGAGTGTTCCTGTTTTAACAAATATGTTAACCTGCGCTGTTCAGATGCAGTACAAAAACTGTGGTTAAATCACGAGTGAACTCCAGGTGAACACCACCCTAGCAGATTGACACTTCCCCATCCCCAGTCTATCCAGATTTCCCAAGCTGACTGTATTTACTCACATACTTTTCTCCAGAAAACTCCAAGTTCTTACTTGCTAAGGACACTTCCTTCTCTGACAACCCAGGAACCACTCTGGCAGTCACACTCGCACTACTTGAACTGGAACCAGCGACAATGCCCACATTCACATAGTCCAACCAGACTTCCTTGAAGGCTCAACCCTAAGTTTCCCTTAGCTGAGGCTGAGACATCTCAATCCATAAAATAATTTCATCTTGGTTCAGTAACAGAATAACACCTTGAGCTGGTGCCTTAGAGAAGGGATCTTGAACAAAGGAATCCCTGCAGGTTTATATCTCTGCAGTCTAAGCGTGAAAGAGTCTGGGGCTCATCAGCTCCTGCCATGGCTCTGAATGTGTCACCTGGCTGTTGCCACGGGTCCCTCAGCCCTTTGTTGTTCAAAGATATGAGGCCTCTTGCCTTGGGCTCCAGCCTTTTCCCCCATCCAGAGCTCAATCTGCAGCTGCACACTGATCTAAATATATTCCTCAGCATTGTGAACAAGTTTTCTCAACATTGCCCTGCAGCACAGGAGGATATAGTTGTCCTACAGCATTGGTTGGATATGAAGTTGACTTTGATTAAACTATATCCAGAAGTAAATGAAAATGTTTTGGGTTGCAAACAGTCCTTTTATGTGTTTAGATTTTTAGGCAGGTTTGTAAAGTCTAATGAAATGTCATTCAAATCTATGCTCTTTAGCATTTAATAAAAGTATTTAATGCTACCTTTGCATGTTGGAAGGCTTTACCAGAATGTATTAAAGAAGAAGATCGATTCATAATGTTTCTGCCCACATTATGCATTGAAGTTACTAAAATTTCAGTCATTATTCAGTAAAAACAGATTTACAATAATTGTTGAGGAAAAGTGTTTATTTTGATAGACTGTCAATTGGAAGAAATAAATCCCAGGCCAGATAGATCAGATATTAAATGAATAGTGCATATGGACATATAAATTTTTAATTGCTGTATTGTTCTTGCATTATTATTTTTACAAAAATAAATTTATACTTTTATAATTAGAAATATAACATGGATATTTGCACGTTATTTGATAATATACTGATAGCACACCACTCAAAAATGGCAAAATACAATGGGAGATATATTCTCAATTTTAAAACACTGTTAAAAAAAACCCAAAAAGCCATGATTACACTACTACATTTGTACAACAGGAGCATTTTCTGAACAGCACTATCATTCTCAGTAGAATTTTATGTTCAAAATAAAGAATAAAGAAAATTATGGAGAAAAAGAAAGTGGCAAATTGGAAATAGAACCAGACACTCTGTTTTACAGGCAGTTGATGATCACTTTTCTATTTTATGTGTCAGGTTTAAATTTCCCTGTGGCAGCAATTTAAATCTTTTCCTCTTTCCTGAGGCTGCTTAAAAATTTAATTTAGCTCAGGCATGGTGTCTACATTTTATAATAGGAATATAGAAAACTCTTGTAATTTGGGGGATGACCCTTTTAACAGATTAGAGAAATTTAAACATAATTAATCAGCTTTATTCATAGAGTTACATGGGCTTTCCACAATTTACTCATGTAAATTTCTTTGCTTGAGTTACAGTAGACTACATTATAGAAGGGTATTTGAAGGCAAATATTCACAAGTCACACATTCAGTTAGTGCATATACAGTGAAGGAGTCATTTGCATGCACATCCACACACACACAGATACATATCCATAAATCCAATAAATCTACATCTCTTCAGAAGTTATTCGCAACTCACATTAACTCCTTCACACTCAAATTCCTGTATTATTTTTCAGTGTGTTTAGTTAAGGTCAGAAATTTCCACGTGGTAAGATCCTTTCATGGAAGACCTTGAAAACTACAGGCCTGTCAGTCTCACTTCAGTGACTGTTAAGTTTATCGAGAAGATTATTCAGTGAGATGTTGAGAAACACCTGGAAGACAATGCCACCAGAGATTCATGAGAGGAAAGTCCTGCTTATCAAACTTGGTTTCCTTTTACAACAAGGTAACCCACCTGGCTGATCAAGAGAAGCCAGTTGGTGTAAAGTTTTTGGATTTACATAAAGCTTTTGCTACTGTCTCTCATCTCACAGTATCCCTATGGATAAAATGTGCAGCACACAGCTGGATAAACACATCATGGGGTGGGTGAGCAACTGGCTCAGGGGTGAGGCACCAAGGGTGATAGTGAACGAGGTGACATCAGACTGGTGACCTGTCAGGGCTTTGTCCCCAGCCCTGTGATTTTCAACATCTTCATAAATCAAATGGATACAGAAATGGAAGGGATGTTAAGCAAATCTGCAAAATTGTGAGGAGCTGCTCACTCCCTCAGAGGCAGGGACGCCTTGCAGAGAGACCTCAGCAAATCAGAGGAATGGACAATCACCAACCATGTGAAGTTCAAAAGGGAATGTGCCAAATTCTGCACTGGGATGGGGCAATTCTGCATGGATGGACAGTCTGGGGAATGAGATGCTGGAAAGCAGCACCATGGAAAGGGACCTGGGGGTCCTGGTCAGTGGCAAGCTGAACATGAGCCAGCAGTGCCCTGGCAGCCAGGAGGGCCAAGCGTGTCCTGCGGGCATCAGGGACAGAATGGCCAGGTGGGCAAGGGAGGGGATTGTCCTGCTCTGCTCTGCTCTGGGGCAGCCTCACCTCCAGTGCTGGGGGCAGGTCTGGGCACTGCTGTATATAAAAGATATCAGGCTATTAAGGAGTGTCCAAAAAAAGGCTGTGAGGATGGTGAAGGGCCTTGAGGGGAAAGTTTATGAGAATTCGCTGAGGTCATTTGGTCTGTTCAGCCTGGAGAAGAGTGAGGGTAGACTTCATTGCAGTCTGGAACTTCCTTGAGAGGGGAAGAGGAGGGGCAGATTATTGTGATCTCTTCTTTGTGATGAGCAGACCCAAGAGGGAATTGCCTGAAGTTGTTTTCAGGAAGGGCTCAGACTGGATATCAGGAAATGGATTTTTGCCCATCAGGTGGCTGGACACTGGAACAGGGTCCCTAGGGAAGTGGTCACAGCACCAAGCCTGACAGTTCAAGTATTTGGACAACACATTGGGCAACAATATTGGGCATATGATGTGATTATTTAGGCTGTCCTGTGTAGAAGAGTCATGACTCCATGGTCCTTCTGGGTCCCTTCTAGTTCAGAATATTCTGTGATTCTGAAATGTAATGTACACAGGGATTATGGCTAATCTCTTCATTTTGAGATTATGAGATTCTACAATATTCAGGTGAAATTATCTCATCCTGGAAAGAAAATATTTGGAGGATATACCTTTTAGAACTTGTAGTATATGTGTTGTTTCTTTGCAGTGTTACATAATGACTTCAAGAATTTGAAACAAAAGAAAATCTGTCCATAATATTTATGAGTAGATTTCATCTCAGCGTTCATTTACACTTTTCATCTTAGTATTTGAGTTGGACCCATTTTTGCAAAACCTAGCAGCTACTGATTGTCTTTAATTAAAGATTTAAGAGTTCTAGACATTTCAGAGTTCATAGGTTTCAGAGTCTTGTAATATAGTTGCTTTGATTGGAGTGTTCATCATATTAAAAGTCAAGACTGGTGTCTGCACACTTCAGGTCACGACCAAGAAGAGATTTATAATGGTAGTGAATGTTATCATAATGCCCGAATTTCAATACATGCCATGAAGATACATGGATAAAGGCAAAAAAAAAAGCTCTTAGAAACCTTTAAAAAAAGTCAAAACTAGATTGCAATTTACAAATCCTTGTTATTAATGAAATAATTAAGTACAATCATTTTAGTAGCAAATGTAAACTAGGTAATTGTATTAATATTTTAGAGATTGGAGAATGGTTTTTATTTATACCAAGATGAATTCCTCATGTTTTAGCAATGCAAAATGACCTTTCAAGGTGAAAACAGATTCGTCTATATATCCCTCTATGAAAATAATTAATAGTAATTTTATTGGTGCATACAAAGATAAAGTCTGAAGTGTTTTTAAGTCCAGGCTAAAATAAATCTTTTCAGTGATACCATGGGATGTTTCATCAGTTTATCAATGAGACCGTAGTTAAAGAATGAAAACGTAATTGCTAAAAGATGAAAACACATTGTAAGGAGTCCTTGGAACTGCAGAACAAATTGAGATACTGAAAACATTTCAAGTGGACAAGTTTCTTCCTGTTACAGAAAGTAATATATTCTACATCATAACCTCAATGCAGCCACACTGACAACTTGATCGAATATTGCACAGATATCCACAAGATGTGCAAGTCTAACAGCATTTAATTCAACCATGCCAGGGAAGTTCCTGCCTGTGAAAGAACAGACTTTGTGAAGCACATTGCCAAATCAGGCTCTGTATTGTTCACACTTTGCAGTGTCTGAGAATCTTACAAGATCTTTTGCCAGCAGCTCTCCACAAACGTGGAGTTTCCTTGAAAGCTCTTTTGGCACCTAATCACATCTTCCTCTTATTTAGTTTCGGTTTTGTCACCCCATTAGCTGTAGCGGTCACTGATTATTTCTGTTATAAACTGTACCACAATTTTGGGATTATTGTGGTGTAATTCAGCTCAAAAAATGAACAGATTGAAGACAGAATCCCACACATATGTTGCATAGCACAGTCTTCTGACTCAGCACAGCAGGAGTTAGCTGATAAAATATAGAAATGACAATTTTCTTACATTGTCTAGATAGCCAAGACAGGATAAAATGAAGCCATAGATCTATAATCCTCCAAATTTCCTGTGCAACAAATTCCTACTTATGTCCTGAAATGCAGCTCAAGTTTGAAAGCTGTTCTTTTACTAAAACTGATGCAGTTTCTAGCAATTTAGTGAAAGCAGCCTAAAAGCCATTTGCCAGAAGCGGACTTTTCTCAAATTATTTTCAAACAGACCAGGCATCTTCATATTTTGTAATTTCTCTAAGTACTTCAAAAAGTACTTTTAAAAGTAAATAATTTTCAAAAAATTTACAAATGCACTCACAAAGCAAGCATTTAAAAAACCAGACTGACTATATATAATCATACCATAAGTATTACCAGATTTCCAGTTCCAGAGATTAAATGTCCTGTTTCTTCTTCTGTTCACCTTTTCCTGTCTTGTACAGATTCACCATCCCTTTTCTGTTTGACTGGAGGGAGGCTGACCTGGTTCTGATAGGAAAGTCAAGCTTCACAGAATCTATCTAGACACATTTGCATTACAACAGTTAATCCATTAGTTTCTCAGGATGTAATATAGACAGTTTTGGAGAACAAAATAGATTTGGTATTATTCACAAAACTAAACTCAGATTAAGTTTAAAAATGAAATAAATCAATTCATAATTGTGAACTGGTTTTAGTTCACTGATAATTTTCTACAATATAATAATTTTGTGACTTATTTTCAAATCAGGATGAAGAAATCTATATTGCCTAACGATAAAAAGAATTTCTACATGCTAATCTGTCTTGAAATTATTGTGCAATTCATTTTGAAAAGGTAAGTGAAAACAAGAAAATAAAAAGCAAAGCAGAAAAGAAGATATAATTATGCTAGAACATAGTTTTAAAACCTGTACAGACTCCAGGGAATTCATGCTGCATAGACATCTAAATGACCTTATCCAGCAAATCTGGAGATAAAATGAAGCACAGATGATGACTGCCACTATCATACTTTCAGCAGCACAAATTCCTGTAAGATTTTAAGTGAGAAGGTTTTGATATGGAAGCAATCATGAAACATGCATAGGAACAAAGCTATTGACAATAGATTTTTTCTTGGACAAACTCTAACCTTTAACATTGGAACAATGATCATTAAGTTAAAATATGTGTAAAAATCTTTTCCTCCCAAGAGACATTTTTCAAACACATTTCTACAAACATCCAGCTGAAATCTGGGCATTATTTATGTCTGAAAGGTAAATACTTGGCTCACTTTGGATGAACAGGTTTCAGTGAAAAGCAATTTCATATTTATAGCGATGGTGAAACTAGGTAAATACAAACTTGGTGTCAACCTCTGCTCTTCTGGGCTCCATCACTCCACCACTAGTTATACATTCTCATATTTTTAAGATAAATTCTGAGCCAATTTGGACCTAAAAATGTCTGAACAAGTGCTAGGTTCATACCCTTAACATTTCACATTGTAACTTCGTTGTTGTCAGATCATTGTTGATGATTGGATCATGATCATTATTAGCTTTTTTCTTGGAAAATACTAAAATGTGTCAAAAGAAACTGAACCCCACATTTCCTTCTCTTCTCTGCACTGCTGGAGCCTTGAACATTGAACCTTGTTTGCTGTTCTGGGCAACATAATGTAAGAAAGATACTAAGTTATGAGAGAATGTCCCAAGATGGGCAATATGGTGAAAGCTCTTGAGGGAATCTGTACAAGGAGCCTTTGCTTTGCCTGGTAATTCAGATCTGTTCCTCCTTCTTAACCCTCTGTGATGCTCAGCAGACATTAAGGAGACAGCTAGAAGGTTGTTTCTATAAGTTGAAGAGCTAGAGAGAAATTGCATTTTATTATTCTTTATTCAGGAGAAATTTGAGATCTTATTGGAGAAATGTATACTTTGTGCTGTGAATGTGAAAGCATTCAAAGTTGCCTTTTACAGGTTTTTCTAATAGACACATCTAGGTTTAGTGTTTGAATGAAAAATTATGTTATGTGCATTTTTCTAACAGGTGAAAAACCACCACAAATTACCATCTGAGAAACTTTCCTTAAAGCTCAGATGTATCTTAAGAGAATACTAAAATTCTATTTCTATATATTAACATGTTTTAATAATACATTCTAAAATATATATTAATATGGTCTATTAATGAAAGTATACCTCCTCCATGGAAGTATTTATCTTATTTCATAGTGATTTCATTATGTCTGGAATTGATAACCATATTAAAAAAAAAGCCAAAATAAAATAAAATTGAAAACAAATGAAGGCATAAAGGAACTTTGGCCTATTGAAATTTCATAGATATGACAAAACACTTAGCCATGATACTGAGACAGAATAGAATGTTCTAGAACTTTGTTTTTATTATGTCATGAAAAATAAGAGAGATGACATCCTGTCTTATTTTTCAGACTTCTATGAAATCCTACACAAACATGCCAGTAATAAATCAGAGTACAGATGATAGATGCAGAAATATTCCATTAGGTGACACTGTCCCTTCTATAGACAACACAAAGCTTTTCCCCAGCAAGAAAATTTTTCTCTAGATCATCTTTCAAAGACTCAAACTATGGGACTTCCATCACTTTTCTCAAGAGACTATTCCACAATTCTAATACATCTCACTATTAGATACATTTTCCTGGTAATAAGACTAAATTTTCCTCTGCTCAATTTCATCCCTGAAAAATGCATCCCTTGGTTGCAGTATTAAACACTTGCTGGTTCAAAGCTAACCATGTGTCTTTTTGCTTCCATATAGCAGCATAACCTAGAGTGCTCTGGTTTTATTCACTTTATTTTTAAAGATTTTATCCGCTATAAAACTCACCATTTTAGTACATAAACCACATTTTTTTCCCATTCTTATTTTTGTACATGAGGGAATTCCACTTCTCCATTTTCCAGGCTCTAGAAAACTGCACCTTTATGCATTGTTAATGGCATGGGTTCTGCCCGCCTGGATTTTCAGAAGCAGTTCACCATATACAGAAGAGTTTAAAAAACTTTCATTCTCTGTGAGTGAGTAGTTTGACTTCTTTAAACACATAATTTCATGGCCTACTTTCTTATACCAAATAGACTCAGACATATCTAGTACATACAGGTGCATTCAAGAGGAGCTTTTTCATTTAAATTTTAAATATTTAAATACTACATTTACCCTGTGTAAATTCATTTCCTTGATTAAAAAAAAAAATAAAAACAAGGAAGAAAAGGAGAAAAAAAATTAAAGCTATTATTTCTTAATGTTGGGCAAAATGCTACATCTAGTTTTTTATTTTCATTTTACTACTGCATTATTACATGATTACCCCTGTAGTGCCACACATATCACGGTTCTGTTCCTGAGATATCAGCAGTGTTGCATGACATGAACCCAATGGTCAGCATGCAAACAGAGAAAATAGTAGGAATTTTTCCTGTTTTGAGGGCGTTCCTGAACAACAGTGTACTCACAGCTGGTGTTTCATTGGGTGTTTGCTACAGTACATGTTTATACATATATAAACCATAGTCATCTCCAAACACTAATATAGATGCTCCTTGCCTCATTGTTTAATGTTATTTAGTGTATAGCATCTTTGTAATCTAGAAACATGGAAAGATTCATGAGAGGTAGATTTCATAAAAAATTACGGGACGTGACTGTGGCTCAGTAGAAAGCCAAATCCAGTGTTCACTGCTAAGTTCAGCATGAAAGAGTGCAAAATGAAATGTCATATGGGTGGCAAACCCCGGAAGCTGTTAAAAAGGTATATGTATCAGCAAGGCACATAGGTTCAGGTATTGGAGCAGCATTTACCTGAGAGAACAGTCTCCTGCTTTGACTCAAGTTTTCTTTAAAATCAGGGTCAAGTGAACTTGTTTTACTAAAACGAGAACTGACCTGAACCTTCACCAGACATGAACTACTTTGTAAATATTTCAGATGGGCATGAAAAATGTAAAATTCTGCAGAAATGCTTAAGCATGTATTGCTTGATTCTGCCATCATTGCTCACATCAAATAGTCTCTTACTCTTTGAGTAGTCCCACAAAACATATGTATTTACCCAGGGAATAAGATAGCTGCACAATATAATGGTACAGAACAGCACTATTTTTGCCTACTCCTTTCTTTAGCAGTTAGTGAGGAAGATGTCTCGCATACAAGACCTGACAGTAATGCACAATAAAATGCCTAGAGAGAGGTAGATACCACTATGTTTAAAGCAATTTCTAAACTAGACCCTTTTCTAATCTCTGCTTTAAGTACAGTACTTAGTAACAATCTGAATAAATTTTTTTCTATGTTAAAATCTTCTTTTGACACTGCATCTGTCATACAGCCAGCATGTCTGACCCAGATGTACAGAATGAGCCCAGCAGATTATTTGTCAAACAAATTCTGGAACCTAATATTTGGGTCTTTTAATTTAATTGGTATGCAAATCAAAAAACAAGACAGCATTTGTGTTTGATACAGTTGTCACTTCTAATTCTGGTAACATTCATTATCATGCTTACAGATTTTTTTTTCTTACACCAAACATCTGCCAATACTACCTAAACCGCAGGAAGTTGACAAACCTGTGCAAACTTCTTCTCAGTCTCCCTCTTGCTTTTTGTTATCTGTTCCATGCACACTAATTTTGTGCATCTGAGGCCTCTGCTCGCCAGAATTATGCCTGCTTCCTAACACCTCTGCCTCCAGAGCTTTGGATTTGAAATTGAATAGACACAGAGCCAATTTATCATAGGATGACATGTGTCATGTTCATGGTATAACCAGAGGGACCTACTGTATGCACTGTATTTATCCTTTTGTTGTCAACGCGGACAAAGACAATACCAGCAATAGGCAGATATTAAATTTTTAAAATACAATACATATACTTAACTGTTCTTGTATTAGGATTGGAGTTTTTAAATGTGTTACTAGCTCATTTTGTTTAACACCAGTTTTCCTTTGTCAGACAATCATCTGTCATTTGGGCATGTAACATATTAAAATATGTGAGTACCAAATACCAGTGTATTAGCAGCAAGACTTCAAAAAATAATTACATGCATACAAACCATTACATTCGTGCACTTTCTGCAAGTAAGAAATCATAATCAGATTTAATGACAGCTAACACATATTTATACATACTAATGTTGTTTTTAGCTACATATACCTAATGGTGCATAATGTGTTTGCAAAATAGATGCATAAATATGTGTATGTATGTCTGTATATATATATGTGTGTGTGCTTTTGTGTGTTTGCTTACATAGATATGTATATATAACATATAGTTTGTTACAGATTAAGATGCAGACAAAATTAGTAGCCTAACTAGCAATGAGCAAAATAAATTAAAAAAAAAATCTCAAAATATTGACAGGAGATTGCTACCAGAAAAGTATGTCCAGAGATTTTATTCCCAGAGAGGAAAACTGCAAAGGTTGGTGAAATTTGTTTTTCATCTCTTGAGTCTGAACAACCCCAGGGACAGAAATATTCCAAGAACCTTTAATCTGATTTCAGGTATGTTCTCTGATACATTATTATATTTTTTGCTGAGGAAAGTCACAAAGCAGGGATGAGTCTACTCTTTCATTGCAATGATAATATTGAACATGTATTTATTTTGAATTATTACTACAAAATCCTCTTAATTTTAAATTAAGTTAAATTTTCTGGTTGATCTACAATAATAAGGTGAGTTTGTTGAACTTGTAGCAGAGAGATATTCAAGGGGCAGGAGTTCAGGGCTTTCCTTCAGGAACAGGTAGAGATGAAGTAGAGACTAAGACTCAACAACCTGAAAAAAAAGGGAATAAGAACCATTTCTATTGATATATTTCTCACTCAGGAAAACTGAACTTTTTTTTTTTACTTGTATTCAAACATATTTCACATTATAACATGCATATGAACTAGTTATTCTGCATTCATAGGTGATCAGAAACCATCAAGGTTATAATCTATTACTTCTCTTTACTGAATGAATGAATCTGTTTAAATAGGGAATTGGCACATAGTATGCAGCAAATAATGGTCAGAAAAGCCATATTTCACACTAGAGAATATTTGGTATACAAGTATTTGAAAATCACAAGAAAATTTGCTTTGAACATTTTTGTTGAGTGCAAAAGATTGTATAATTGAAAAAAAAATCTGCATTTTCATTTGTATGTATGGTATGATTTACACTATTACAGCCTCAATACAAATAAAAGAGAAGAGAAAAAGGAGAGAATCTTGCTCCATACAGATGCGCTACTGAGAAATAATCTAGTACCACCATTCCAATCCAGCAGACTGTGGTTTTTCCATTTTTTTTTTATTTGCCAGAATGAGAGGCATCCAATTTTACCCATGAGGGACATTAAAGAGTTAGTTGAAGTATTCAAAAATTCAAAGTTCATTCAGGTTGTCATTTAGACAAGGGATGAAGGGGTTTGATCTTATTTCATATCATTCCGTTCATCTGCTCCTGATAATATATAACCATGTTAGAAAAAAGATAAGGTGGAGGAGTTACAGAAAGAATGAAAGAAATAATTGTTGAAAACAGAAAAACATTAACATGAAATAAACCAAATGATCTCAATTCTTTGGAAAAGTCTCTTTTCTGTAGAAATAAAATGAAATAGAAATTTTGACACTACATTATTGCAGTAAGTTAGGATAAGAGATAACCAGAACTAGGCATATTATGCATTTTGTTTTGTTTTATTTTTAAACAATTGGAGGGAGAAAAAGCTTGGATTTAGCAAAGAATTTGCAACTGAACATTTTCTGACAGTACTGCCTCTGCCCATCTGTGCAAAGATTTTTAGTAACGCAAACATAGCAGTGATGAAGAGCATAACATGAAATACCATATATTTGGCTCATTGCAAGATACCAGCCAAGGAGCATGGCTCAAAAAGCATAGAATGACTGTGCAAGTTCTTCATCATAAATATTCTAGTGGATAGATACTAATTGTCAAAATATTAAAAGATCAATACCCACTATCATGTGCTTAAAATTTTAATGGAAAGTTAGGACAGCAACAAGGAATGAACAGAAAATGAGGTTGCAGAAGCTTTTCCTATTCACCCCATACAATCTTTCTCCTTAGTCTTTTCCCAGCTCCACAAGTGTACTTCTTATATATAAGAAATAGCTTGGAATAGCTTTGTTTTGTTTATATTTTATTCACAAGAAGATACTAATTTTATAGGATTAGTCACTAGAGCAATGAGAATGAGATAGAAAAGGAAAACATTATCAGGCAGAAGTAGGCCAAAATGTCAACAAAGTAGAATGTCTTTATCTGTCTTGTAAAAGCAATATAATTTGGTTCTATTTTACAGCGAATACAGAAAAATAGGGTGCATTTTATGTGAATGGTTTGTAGCTCTAGTGATTCAAAACTCCTTGCACCTGCTATAGGTTCTCTTAGGACATTGATCAAGGGTATATCCAGAGTCTTATAAGTTATTAAGGTACAAGGTTTTGCTGGTTTTGATGGTCTCACCCATACATTTGAAAATTAAAAAAAAAA
>VYXF01009772.1:26429-48816 GCA_013397295.1 Polioptila caerulea
ACTTCAGTAGCAAATACCTATAGACAACAGCACATTTGTTTCACTGCTCATGGATAACAGAAAGTGTATTTCCCATTGCAGAAGTTATACAGTGTTAAATATTAGATTTTTCTTTTCAAGCAGATGCAACAGACTGGGTGTAAAGGCATGTGAGGACTGAATGTGATTTAAATTTTTGAGCTATTCCAATGCTGCTGATAGGAGCACCAGGGAAAGAAACTAGAGTCTGCATAGCTGTCCAGCCTGGGCAGCAGTTTTATCAGTGGGGCCTAGATGGGAATGACATTAAAGTGTAAGCTAAGCACAGCAGAAGACAAGACATAAAAAGAGGAAGAAAATATGTGTACTTCTGTGTGTAAAAACTACTTCTCACTAGATCTTTCTCTCAAAATTTTTCTCAAAAATGACATATTCTGTTATTATCCACTATCTTAGATAATTTATCTGCTCTCGAAAGATTTGAAAATGTCATATTTATTAAAGAAAAAATAAAAAGAAAGAAAATGTGAGATAAAAAGCAGGAAAAAACCATGGTGGAATCATTAAGGTAGAGAGGGTCCATCTTGCCTCTAAGTATAACCAAATTCCTGCTGAATCATGGTGTTAGATGGCAGTTTTCACTGTGTAAGAAAGCTGTATGGTCATTAATTCAGACTGATGAAAAGACATTGCTTACAGATTGTATAGAGGTTTTATCTTCCTCTGTTTATTTTCTTTAACAGACAAATAAGGCTAAATTTTTTGGGGGGAACACACAAAAAATAAAGTGATAAATCAGATTGATTTAAGGAAGAGACCTCACTATTAACACTAGAAAGAATTTTCAACCCCACACCTCCAGCTCTGCCCAGTAGGTAATTAATTATGTGCAGAGCAGAGAGTAATTCATAGTAACCTTGCTTGGAATTTTCTTAGGATTCATTTTTGAAATCCATACACTTCATCATACAGTGAGTGAAGAAACTCATAAGACTCTACCTTAAACCTTAAAGACATTGATATTTTCCCTTCACATAAAAGCTTTAGATCCCTTTATTTGCAGAAAGTTGGCCTACATGCAAACACTGCAAAACAGTCCAAAATTCAACAATTAAATAAAAAGTTCCTAGCTCTATGCTATTCAACCTAACTTTATCTTCAAAACAGTCAAAGAAATTTGAAACTACTCATTGAATGTTTCCTCTAAGTACAGAAAGAAAATGGGGAGAAGATTTTTGGAAATGCTTATGTGCAGTTTGAGTAGACCTGCTCTTCCCTCCCCACCAGCCCGTTCAGTCCAGTTGTCAGTTCAAAACAGTGGGAAAATGAAGGAGGACTCTTACCAACTCTTGGATGCATGTTGCCCTCTATCCACATTTGGTGATATGCCGGTATGTTTTCAATGACTATATTTCTGAGGACTTTAATTACAATATCTGCTGCAGCTTAACATCTGCCCATGCGCTCAAAATGTTGCTGTTTTGAAGGAGAAGGAAAGAGGAAGTACTGACAATTAGGACAGACACTAGTGAGTGCTCACACTATTGCACATTGAATACCAAAACAAAACAGGCAGTGATGGCTGGAGATATGGAAAAGAGATCACACAATTCTTTCAATACTTCCTACCTCAACTGGCAAAAGTATATGAAGAAAGTACCAAATAAAGAAGAGTGGTAGAAATGTGGTCTTTTTTTCCTGAATTTTTATATCTCTCTGCCTTAAGGGTCTGCTGATGTCTTCAGATTTAATGTGTATCTGTGATACTAGTCTTCCTCAGGGAAGGTCTTGGACCTCACAGAGGAAGGGAGCTCACAGGCTTCCTGGGGCAGAGGAGGTGTCCTGTGTTCCTAGAAGGTCATACCTACACAGTAGTGTCATCTGTAAACAATCACCCCATGACCATTAGAGAATGAAGACAAAGGTCCTCACTACTACTTCTTTGAGGTTGGAGCAGTATAGGGATGGTGTCAGTCAGCACAACTGCACGCAGCAAAAAGCATATTCTAAATGCTTTGACTGCTCTTGTCCACAGTGATGGTGCAAAGTTGAATTTTGAGTACAATCTGATATGGAGTGAAAAGCTTCTCCACTGCAAACCCTCCAATCGTGTTATGGAAGGTGAGTACCAGGACATGCTTCGCTGTCTCCTACCACAGGTCCTTGTCAGGACCATGCCAGTTGAGCTCTGCTGCCTGTTTCATTCACTGAAATGTATATTTTCAGAGCTACCTGTACAATAAAAGGAAGTAAAAAAAAAAAAAAAAAAATTTTAAAAATGTTAACCTTACTTTGTTTAAAACAGAAGGAAAAAATGGAACAAACAATGGAACAGTTGAAAGCTGGTTTTCTCTTTCTAGAGGGTTAAAGGTTAGCTTAGTTAACGATGGTCTTGTTAGTGACCCTTCAAGGCCTCTTCTGTTCATCAGTCTTAGAAAAAAGAGAGATGGAACCTGAGATGAAGATAGCTAATAAGTAAATATTAATTTGTTAATGTTTGATTGAGCTATTTACAAATGGATCTGGTATTACCTATCTGCTACATCTATTTTGTATTGCAAAAAAGTTTTCACATTATAACTTTGGCTAAGGAGGTCTATGAATTATTTATCCATTTGTGTAGCTGGTCATTGTTGATAAACTAAGTAATCATGGGAATCCTCATATATCATTTGCCATCCAGCTCACAGAAAATCTGATAATTTATGACAACTGTCTAATCAATGAAAGAGGACAAAAAGTAGGCATAATTAAAGAACAAGGGAGAGAAAAAAGCTGTTGAAGAATTTCAGATAAATTTAGGTAAGAAAACCTCCAACCCTTGAGATTAAGCATTACCAATTTCAAGGAAAGATTGGGATATCTAGTAATGAAGGTAAGAAAATGGACTTAGAAACAATTGTTTTTATAATCGCCTTGCACATATCATTAATAGGTTAAAATTGAAACTAATGAGAATCTTTTGTTTCTATTTATTACTTTTCTCCTGGTGCTGTTATTCATACATAGACTGGATTCATCTTCATTTCCCCAAGTCACTAATTCAACATATTTTCCCGCTCCTTTGTTTGGTATAAATCATAAAGCAGCTCAGATGGGGTGATGGGTAACAGGTCCTGACCAGGCTTTTTGGTTTAAGCAGGATTGTTTGTGCACAACAGGGTGCTGAGAAGTTGCTCTACACATTGTAGTGTGAGGAAGGTTAACAAAGCAGCATACATGCTACGCACCAGGTAATGAGCAAAACACTGCATTTTTTATTTTGATGTATGCATTTGTCACTTGACAATGTAATTTCTCCAGCCACTGGCAAAGTTGCTGTGTTTTTCTTTATAGTGACAGTCTCACACCATTTATCTCTGAGTCTACATATTGGGAAAAAAAAAAAAAAAAGAAGCAAGAGAAACTTGATGTTCTTTATTTGAGATAGGATGAGTGACAGTATCCACAATGTGTGGATTGGATCCCTGCTGTGTCAGAGAAACACCAGTCATCATAGCAGAGACCGTCAAGTTACCATTGACTTGTCAAGTGTTAACTTCATTTTCTGAGACAGGTTCTAGCTTACTTCAGATGGCAGTGCAGTAAAAAAAAATCTAAATTGTTCCACATGCTGCCACAGATCAGGAATGGGAGCTTTTATACCTGTTCCTGAATCAGATACTTTTCCAAGCTTCTTGGTGTAGCCAAATTGCTTATATAGGGATATATGTGGACGTACATACTAAAGCCCAGTCTCATCCATGGACAAATTTTGGGCTGTAATTGAGAAGTGGAAAACAGATGCTCAGAGAGTTCAGACTAAGACGTGAATTAGCTATTGACTCCAGAAAGTGTCTCTGCCTTGAAAACCCACATTTCATGTGCAATTGGAGCTGAGATTATGTCTCTAAATAAAATTAATAAGGAAACATATATAAAGAAGGCATTCTCTCCATCTTCAGGGAAAATACCACTCATGTTTTTTACATCTACTAGGTCTAGCCTTTCTGATGTAATTTTGTTGTATGTTCTTTATTGTCTGTTCTTCTCTTTCTGCAAGCTTTGGAGTTTAAGTCAAGACAGTCTTTTGCAGTTCTTGAACATTATCTTAAACTTTAATTTCTCTTAAGGGAACTTTCAGTTTATTTCAAAAGCTAGTTACATCTTAACATTTATTTTTAATTGGTTTTGTGGCTATACTGCAATTAGAATCTTTCTGCAGCAGCCAGAAGTGTAAAAAGACCAGAGTCCCCTTCCACTCTGCTTGCAGTTCCTGCATGCCTCCTCTCATCTCCTTGATTTCTGCTCCTGAAATTTGATGATCTGTAACCTTTCAAGTTACAACTTTCCCAACATTATCTTTTTCTCTGCTCTCCTGGACATTACTAGGTATGTAGTCAATAGACATAGTGAAGTTCTCACGAATTCTTTGCCTTAATAACACTCTTAATTTTATCAGTTTATACTCCACAACACTCTCTGTATTCTTTCTGCCACTTAATATTTTCATATTCATCTTTAAAATGTTTAACATGAAGATTATTTGAGTCTAGTTATGCAGAAAATAGTAGGTGTTTGTGATAATTTGTGTCACAGAGATCATGTTATCAAACTTTTGTGACAAATATTTATTTATGCAGCTAAAGGAAAAAAAAGAGTAATCCCTTAGTGGTTCAAAAATTATTTCATTTCTTTACTTATATGCTAAGTAGATTGAGCAGAATACAATCCCTGAATTCCTGAATTCAAATAATCTATTACCTTGTGTTGCTTACTAGAAATGAAATGCCAACATGCATATGCACAGCTGGAGTTGAGCCACTACCACAGAGATAGCTTCCCAGTAGCAGTTAGACCAACTATTAAGAGGCAGCAACTATAAAGAAAAGGTGATAACATGCAGTACATAGCTCAGAGTAGTGTAACAATATTGAAATATATTAGGAATAAAATACTGTGCTGTCAGACAATATCCAGGTCACCAGTTCCAAATGAAATCAGTTTCCTCTGATGAATAAAGTATTCATGCTGTGCTATGTGTTTCTCTTCCCTTCCACCCAGATGTGTTCCACTATGTCTGCATATGAACCATTTCTTCTTCTAAGTTACTCTGGGAAGAGGAGGGGTTCAACTCTTTTCATATTAATACAAACTAGTCATTAGACATGAAAGCACAGAGTGGATAAGACTGTAGAGCTAATCAAGGAGTAAATAACATTGAAATGCCTCCTTGCAGTATTTTCCCAAAGAAAATCATAATTCAAATAGCTGAAATTTGTTTCTTCCTGCTCAACTGAGGAAACACAAATTAAATCATCAGTACTCTTATCATCTCTCATGGCCTACTCTCATTTCCTCAGGAGCTGTTGTTCTGACGCTTTATGCATTAGGTGCTGGAAGTCAAACTTTTCTCCTAGAAAAAGGTTATCTAGACATCATCTTGTCCTTGTTACACCCTTTCCCATTTGACCCTAAGCTAAAATAAACAGGCTGAATGAACTCCTCCAACCAGAGCTGCCTACTTGTGTTTTCACCCTTTACAAGGCCCTCCTTTGTTTCATTTGGTGAGTTTTCAACCAATTATATTGTGGGATAGACGTGGAAGTAAAGAGAATTGGGATGTGGATCAGTATAATTTCTCTGCAGGTGCAGCCTGGCTTCCACTCATCTTTGAGAGGCTTTTTCTGTAAAAGCATCAGATCTATTGCATTTGCAGCAGAGTGCATGTAAACTTTAATCCAACCATGTTGTGAGCAATTCCACAGTATGGGATCCAATGAGAGCACTAATGTGTACCACTATTTTAAGCTTTCCTAGACAAAATAGTAGCCCAATCCATCCTATTCTACAGACTTAAAAAATTATACACACACCCTAAATAAAAAACAAAGCACAAATCTTTTTTAAGAAAGTAAAAAAAAAATTATAGAAAGTAAAAGTAATCCTCACCTATCCACAAACATAAAGAAGTCATGAGTGGAATAAGTACAAGGAAAAAGAAAAATCAATACAGGCTTGCCAAAACCTAAAAATGTTCTAATATGGGACTAATTAACTGCTATTAGAGCTAAGGAGACAGGAAACTAAAAAGTCAAGCCCAAAATAACTGAAATAGCAATTATCACATTGGAGCTACCATAACATCTCTTTCCCTTTAACACTGAGGTCTTGAAAACTTACCTGTGATGAGTCAGAAAGACTGCAGGTAACCCATTGACTCCACAGGCCATGACTACATCCTGAAGTTCACATGAACAGGAATTGGGTTTATGGTGTCACTATCTGTCATTTCACTTTTCCCATATAACTTATTTTCCTTTTGTGCTTCATAAATAAAATCCACTTCAGCTGTTCTTCTTAAACATTTACAGTAATCCTGAAACTGAAAAGGTAGTTAAAAGCCCCCAGCTGATCCAAATTGCCACATCTTTTAAAGGCATGATAAAAATTATATTCTTCCATTGCCTTTCCAAAGGAAGATGGTTGGAGAAAAAAACAACCTGTAAAACTGTATCTTCTCTTTTTGTAGTTCTTTTCATTTTTTACATCCATCTGGTTTTGTCTCAAGGCAGTAGTCAGAGTTCAATAACAATAGAAGCAATCTCAGCCCTTCTGAACAGTTTTACTTATTAAGGAGACCTATTCCCACCTCTAAAAGACTGTCAAGTTGGAGGTTCAAAAAGAAACACCTTAAAAAAAATCCTGAAGCTAGAAAAGTAATAAGGTTTTTTACCTTCAAACTTTTATTAATGTTTTATTTATTCGATGACTGAAGTTATTTTTGTGTATCTTTGGTAAAACTTATGAACCATATTTATTTTAAGATTTCGTGCATGTCAAGACATGCATATTCATGTAATCAGGCCAAATTTTTTTACTCTGAGGGCCATTTACTCACAATTAAATGGTACTATATAACTCTTATTTCATCATCTACTAGCATCTTCCTCCCGTTTCTGCAACCTATGAATACTCTTCTTCCTTTTAATGGTAAGCTGATCAAAACTAGCAAATCCTCTTCCTAGTGCCTTCTGACTCTTAGTGATCCTTCGCCCTATCACCCTTACATCTTCTCTTGTCCTGGAGATCTTAGGCCCAGTAGCTGTTTCTGAGTACTAATAGAGAAAAAGCAACCAAAGTAGTAACAAAATGTAATTAGCAAAAGAAAGCAATTTCATAACACTTCAATCTGACTTACTTTGCTTATATTTTAGTGGATTTTCAATGCAGACATGAAGATCTATATGGGTCTTGTAAGAAAGAGAAAGTATTTTTGTCAAAGCAACCAGGAATAAACTTTGTTTAATGAAATTTAAGGAAGAATTCCAGCAAAGAGTGGTCAGCACTAATATTCCTGAAACATAGCCAGCTCAAAAATTTCAGTCCATTTCTCTTAAGCAAGTCTGAACTCTTAAGCGACCTCTGAACTAGATGCCAGTCACAGGTTTTCAAAAAAAAGAAAAGGACCCAAAGCCTTGTACATAGAAATAGGAATACAAGACATACGATAATATAAAAACAATATAACACAAAGCCAAAAACAATTTCAACAGCATTCTTGTTAAAAAAAAAAAAAAAAAAGTGCTGACAATAGTATGTCAGCTGCCAACTAAAGAAACAGAGTAAGTTCATATTAAGGACAGAGTCTTCACAAAAGCAAAAAACCCTTTAAAAACAAAATATTTGCATAAGGAATACATTCAATTAAACTTTTTCCGATGTTTTACTGCATTTAAATCAACTCTCTTCTGAAACCAGTGAAAAAATTGCAAATCATATTTCTTTGTGCATGTAATCTGTTTAAAAATTATTCCTTTTATTTGGTTGATTGGTTGGTTGGATGGTTGGTTGGTTGGTTGGTTAGTTGGTTGGTTAGTGGTTGGTTAGTTGGATGGTTGGTTGTTTGGTTGGTTGGTTGGGTTTTTTTCTCCTTAATAGGAAATTATCATCAGAGTCAGATTGTACCCAGTCTTCTGATTCCATTTTTCTGTTGAACAGACATGTAAGCTTCCTCAGGCCCTTGAGCTTTGGAAAAGGGAAGGTGATCACAATCAGAAAAAAAGAAAACTTGCAAGTTTTCAGAAGTGCAAGACTGTTCATGGAAGTGAAGTGTTTCATGGCTAGACAAATCTCCAAGAGGAAGAAGATTAGAGTAAGCACAAGAACTAGACACATGAAAAAATCACCAAGGAACAACAATGGACTTGTTATGAGCTGTCTATGTGACTTTGGATAAAAAGTTGAACTACTCTGTACCTTTAATTTACTCTGTTAAGCAAGACAATAAAATTCTATAATTCATTAAGAAGCCAAATAATTTTGTGATTAATGAACACCACTGTACAAAAAGAGAGAATAGTATCCCTAGTATTTACAACTGGGACTCCTAAAAGTACTGACAGATCATGGTCTCCTGCATATTTAGCATAAAATTGAGGGATGACTTGGGAAGGCAAACTGTATTTTTCCTTCCCTGAGAAGATGTTCTCAATGTGAACATTTGGATTTTCTCCACGCTGGTTGATCAGTACAAACACAAAAATTTGAAGAGCTCTGTAGTTCTGGTTCAATCTGTAGAAAGTTTAAGAATACTAGACTACTTCATATCCTCTGGCATTTACTCTATACAATGAAATTATCTTCTTGCTCCAATTCTTTATTTGAATTAATTAAACTTGTCTTTTTTAAGTTGTC
The DNA here is from genome assembly GCA_013397295.1 of Polioptila caerulea. Taxonomy (NCBI): domain Eukaryota; kingdom Metazoa; phylum Chordata; class Aves; order Passeriformes; family Certhiidae; genus Polioptila; species Polioptila caerulea. The sequence goes on from VYXF01009772.1 coordinate 35,085, forward strand.
TGCTTGTTTACCTTCAGAAAGGAAGCAGAAGGATATATTTCTTTCTCATGCTGTTAGTGCTCCCCTGAATCAGGTAGTTCTTTTGACAGTCCAATAAAGTGTTAAGTGTATTGCAGCTTTGAGATTGGGAAGCTACAAACAGTCTGTTAGTTCTGGCTGTTCAAGTGCACATAAGGTATTACAGAATCACAGAATTGGTCAGGTTGGATGGGACCACAGCAGGTCCAACTTCCCTGCTCAAGTAGGGTCATTCTAGAGCACATGGCACAGGATTGTGTCCAGGTGGTTCTGGAATATCTCCCGGGAGGGAGAATTGCCACTCTCTCTGAGCAATCTCTTCTGGTGCATGGTCACCTGCAATATGAAGTTCTTCATTTCAGGTGGAACTTCCTGTGTGCCAGATTCTGCCCATTACCTCCTGTCCTAGTTTTATGTACCACTGAGAAGAGCCTGGCTCCATCTTCTTGGCACCACCCCTTTAGATTTTTATACACATTAGTGAAGTCCTGTCTCAGTCATTTCAAGGCTCAACAGATCCACCTCCCTCAGCCTTTCCTCGTAAGAGAGATTCTTCACTTCCCAGGTCATCCTCAGAGCCCCCTCTGGACCTGCTAGAGGAGCTCCATGTCTCTCTTGTACTGAGGGGCTCAGAGCTGCTCACAGTACTGCAAATGGGGCCAACTAGGGCTAAACAGAGGGGCAGGACCTGCTGGAAATGCTCCTCCTAATACACTCCAGTGTTCCTTTGGCCTTTTTGGCCACAAGGACACACTGCTGGCCCATGGACAGCTTGTTGTCCACCAGGATCCCTACGTCCTTCTCAGAGCTGCTTCCCAGTAGGTCAGCCTGTGCTGGTGCCTGGGGTTATCCCTCCTCAGATGTAGGACCCTGCATTTACCCTTTTTGAATTTCAGAAAGTTCTTCTCTGCCTGTCTGTCCAGTCTAAGAAGGTCCCTCTGAAGGGCCGCACAATTCTCTGGGGTATTGAACACTTCTCTCAATTTTGTGCCACTAGTTAACTTGCTGAGGAGGCATCTGCCCCTTCCTCCAAGTCATTGATGAACGATGTTTCAGCGCTAAGCACAGCACAGAGCCCTAGGGCACATCTGTAGTGACAGGCCTCCAACTAAACTCTGTACCACTGATCACACCCTTCTGGAATCTGTTACTCAGCCAGTTCTTAATCCAGCCTAGTGTCCATTCATCCACCCTATGCTTCTTGAGTTTGCCTATGAGGATTTTATAAGAGACAATTTCAAAGCCTTTCTTCATTGCTTATCTTCATTGACTTTCTTTTTTTTCTTATCAGTTTAGGAGCTGACATAACACACCATGTATTGATATTGATATACTACATGTATTTCACTGTGGGATAACTCCAGAAATTTCTGTGCTGTATTTTTGAATTTACACCACCGCAAGTATGATTACTGTCTAGTTTTCACTTTCATCAAAATCCTGTGTACCATGAAACAATCCTAAATTCTGGAGTAAAGACTGAAGTGAAGACCCTTGTGTCCTGGAGTTATCTATTTCTGGGTTTTGCAGTAAATGCAGATGTCATAATAACAATCAATAAAATAAAATTATGCTTTTCACTAGATTAGATTTTCACTAATATATTAAGTATATGTACTAAATTTTATATATTGTGACTGCTTGCATAGATCCCTAGTATTTTAATTTTTAATTTTAAATTTAGGCCAAATGTGATTTTGAACACTTGAATAATACCATCTCTTTAGTACGTTAAAGCTTTTTATTACCCCTTCTTTAGTATATCAATTTTTTTTTACAAATATAAGAAATTAGAATGCCAGAGATGTATATCAATATACGCACATATAAGTGTGATTTCCAGGTTTTGTCCTGGATGGGAAAGAGAATTCTTTTTAAATCTCCGTTATGAAGAAATCATAGGGAAAGAATTTGAAGAAAGGGAGAATCAAAATGGTAATTTTTGAAACAATATGGAACTGGAGAAATAGTTCAGCTGAAGGGAGGAGGAGGAAGAAGGACACAGGCATGCCTCTGCACCTCTGAACAATCCCTACTTCTTTTATACAAAAAGTACAATTTTAGGCATGACTTTTTCATTTTAGCAGGAAATATACAGAACAGTAGACAGTGCATTTCTTATCGTTTTTTACACCTAAGTATGTTTGACTTTATGCATTAATAGATATAAATGCGTTTGTTCAGGGATAATTAAATGGAATAAAATTATTCATAACAACAAATGTAAAAACTCGACAACTTCTCATGAAAAATGTCTGACTAGATAAGTGATAGACTAGATAGGTACCAAAAGTGTGGTTTCCTGTGTTTGAAGGTCAGGTTGCACTCATTAAGAAGTCAGTTTCAAGATGGCCCTGATATTTACCACTGTACCGACTAATGAATATATCAGCTGAAGTGGCTGAGAACAAAAAACAGTTATGAATGGTCACATATGAAGCAATACCAAATAAGCCACAAAATTATCAGCTACTGAAATGAGACATTTTTCAGGCTGTCAGTCGGGTTCTGGATTATAATGTAAAGCTTCAAATTCAGGTATTGATGGCTAAAAAGTAAAAGCAAAAAGATTGGGACTCAGTACAGGCAGTACCAGGGATGACTAGATAATTCAGGAGGTGTTACTCTGTGTATCTATTTATTCAGCTTCCAAAAATCAGTCCAAAGTCTATACCAAGTTTCATGTTTCTACAATATTATAACTATCAAGATATTATAATGAAGGAGGATAAAATACAATCAATTCAGTGACTGAAGATGATGCAAAGTAGATGTGTCCTGTCTATACCTAGATTGGAGGAAAAACTACTCTGGTAGCTTGACTTGCTTCCTCTTTTTGAAAATTGCCTGTTTGATACCTAGGTTTTTGTCATTAAAAAAAGAAAAAGAAAAAGAAAAAAAGGGGAAAAAAAAGAAAAAAGAAAAAAGAGAAAAAAGAAAAAGAAAAAGAAAAGAGAAAAAAGTAGGCTTCACTAAAGAATGGCAGGATAGACAGGTCTTCAGATAGGTTCTCTCATTAGAAAACAATGAGCTTTCAGTTATTCTGGCAGTAACTTTCACTGATAATTATTTGGAAAGGACCGCTGGTGTTAGGAAAATTGAAATGTAAGAGCCTAAGATTCAAGGGTATGAGGTCAGGTATGTGCTTGCTTGGATTTAATAGCTGATCTGGAATGACTAGAGTTTCCTGCATGAAAAAGTGCACTTTTGTTTGACAAATGCCTGGTTATATGCACACATAAAGAACTTATCTGTATTCATTAATACATACCTGGAAGTTGCCTTTAAAGCATGAGGAACCTTTCTTTTCACTGACATTTTAGGTTTTAATTGCATTTTGAAAAGAACAATAGGCTTATAACTTGAAAATAATTTTAATGAAAAATGTTCTGGCCTTAAGTCTGAGATTTGGAAAAGTTCATATTGCGCCTATTTTAATGTCACAAACCACTGCATTTGTTTGTGGAGCTTGACTCAGTTTATTGAGCACTAAATTCAGCTTCTCATTGACCTGCATTTCTATATATGAACATAACAGTGGAAAATTCAAAAGAGCATCTAATTATCTGTGGGTAGATACTGTTTAACAAATGCTTCCATCTGTATGTCTAATAAGTACATATTTTATCACAATACAATATCACTCAGCAACCTCCAAATCAATAATAGACCTGTTTTTCCTGCTGTTACTGACCAAAACTTTTTTGGTGGTTTTATGTACTTTTCCAGTTTTTATCCTGTTAACAGCGAAAAAATGAGGACAAGGAATAGAAAGTATACTATTGTTTATTGTTTTTTCTTGAACACAGAGCTCAGGGACCAAAACTGATTCCATGAAATGTTAAAGCCACCTCATCTTGTGTTTACAGGCCAAAGCAATAGTAAGAAATCTGCTAAAACATACAGTATCAGATAAGCAAAAGAGAAAAAGTAAGTAAACATCATTATAAAGACTGTTTTTTATCCATTTAATCCTATATGAAACAACACAAATGTTATTGTACCATTATGTAACACACTTTCTTTGTTGTAATGATTATAAGATACTTTAAATCTCAAAAATACATATATGTCTTGTATAACAATAGGTTCCTCTTTTCTGACATTTTCAGAAATATATTAATTGACATTACCAATATGCTTGACAATTCAAGTTCACTTCCTTAAGCTTAGTAATTATCAGAATTAGATATTAAATAATCAGCATTGGCTCATCTTTACAAACAATAAGTGAACTGTAAGAATTATGTACCAATAATAATATAAAAAGATGATGAAAGACAACACATAGTATTTACATACAATCTATTAATTATTTTAAATTTTTGATTTATCATTATATATTTAGAATCTTAATTTGCACACAAATGCCCTCAATATTAAATGCAGATATTATATTATCACTATTATAATTACTAAATATGGCACAACAAAGCAGTCGCACTGTCTATTTATAATGGATCACTAGTGCCCCCTTCTGATACAAAGTAAGAGGAAATATCAAAGTTTTGCGGAGTACACTTCATGTTATGCTCTAATACCTAGAGATTTCTTCCAGTTATGTGTTATTTTTAAAGCAGGAGACCTATTAAGACACTAGTTATAAATTGGCCAGCCTTGCATTCCCAATCCTAAGCACTTTCACATTACTAAACTATATTGTAAAAGGGAGAAAAAAGATAAATATGAAAAATTAAGTCATGTACTACTAAAAAGACATGCATAACCTTGTATTTTTGAGACTGTCATCTTGTAGGACAACTTTTGGAATTAGTATAAATTTATATCGTGTTTGGGTTTTTTTTTTTTTAAATAATAAAAGCACTTTATGTGTGTACATGGGAAAAAATAAACTGGAGCTACAATCCAGAATTAATCACGTTGAATGTCATATTGCTGGGTTTGTACTGGTGCCGAGGAGAATAAAGACATGCTCATTCATTATAGCCCCTTCTCTTTGACTTAATATAAAGGGCAAAAGGCAGGATGACAGATTTAAAAGATATTGTCTGCAGCATTGATTGCACTACATCGATACTTTTTTTGTAGCTGCATCTTGATGCTGTTTTGTGTGCAAGCTGTATGTTCATTCCTTGCATTATTTGATATTGCTCACTCCTTCTTTTGGATTATGATTATTTCCTAGTAATTACCAAATTGAAGTCTTAATTCATATATTACAGTAGTAAGAAAACTATCACCTGAAGAAAAAAAATAAAAGTTCCTTANATATATACTTATATTAAAGTTCTAGGACCTTCTGTAAAAATACCACAAACAGCAAAATCAACAGCAGATTTCAGGGATAAAGAGGACCGTGGTACTTGTTTGGGAGCTGTTTGTGAAAAGCCAGTCCACAGTCCTTGAGTTTACACCAGGAACAAATTACTGCTGTAATCAGAAGTGTCGACTTAAAACAGGATCTTAATAAGCTTGAAAGCTAGTATTTATTGAGGCTAAGCATATGTTTTGGCTGTGAAGTGCCACTCTCAAATATTTTCATAGTAATTCTTTGGAGAAATAATGCTCTCTTTTAATTTGATGTTTCCTCTTTCTGCATCTGGGTCTGAACATATTCCCTCTCACCATAATCACTTCACACACAAATATCAAGAGATTCAGTTTTCTGACATAGCACACTAGCTTCTGCTAACTCTTGCACTAAATATATTTGGATCTGTGCTTCGTGTCACAAATTTTAAGAGGCTGATTTCATGAAATATGGCAAAAGCAGAAGCTATAGATTTCACCGACAACTGCAGATAAAAATTTGGGGTTTTTTTGACAGAAATCAGAAAAGTGTTAGTTATTTATCAAAATCTTGCATTCTTCAATCAGAAATTTTAGCATCCCTATACTCTAAAACATATAAGTTCTCTGTCAAATCACATTTTTTCAGGCAAATCAAAAATATGAATTACATATGTTGTACATGCACTCCTCAAATTCACCATTTTCATTTACTGGCTATGTCTCCTTACTTGTCATTATACTGTAATTACAGAAAATGCAAAAGATTAAAAAAAGAGGTATTTTAAATAACAAATTCCAGTGTGGAAATTTTCTCAGAAAAAAAAAAATTGCATTCAGAAACTGCCTTGCTTCATCTTCTTCATGAGCATTCCCACTTACATTTTTAAATCAACTCCAACATTTTTAAGACTACATGACTGACACATTTTGGAGCTTGGATATTTTTGTACTTAGCTAAGTACATCACTTCCATTACTCCAGAAAAGAGGATGCTGATGGGGAGATACCATTTCAAGACAGAAAATATCATATTAACAGGCAACAGGTGACTAAGCTGTCTGAGCTTGTCAGCTGAGCCTGACCTTTGAATTGTCATGAAGTATGAACACTAAAGGGAATCATTTTTTTACAGTCAAAAGATGCAGAGGGAGCAATGCAGAGAAGAGTGTACCAATATATTGTGAGTTTTCTGTTTCAGTGACATACTGTCCTTCCAGTCTTGCATGAGGCACAAGGCTGTAAATCAAATATATGTCTACCATTCACCCAACAAACTGTTGTACTGGAAAAATGCTGTGCCTTAGGAAAATAAGTATTTAAAAAAAATTAAATAGCCTAAGATGAATTCAAGAAAACAGTTTAGATGAAATTGTGCCAAAGAGATTCTTCTAAAGCAGGTTTTTAGCAGCTGTATACAATTACAGAGAAATGTTGCATATTTCTTAAAAATATCACTTTATGTTCTCTCTCTTGGCTGAACTTCCTAGACTGTAGCACTGTAATTTTTAAGGCTAATTTTAAAACTGACTGAAAAAAAACCCAAAAAACCCCTCTAACAGTGATTGTAGCAATTTGCCAAGAGTAAATGAAAATACAGTAGCAGCAGATAAAACTAGATGATAATACATTATTGCAAGGATCAGTGATCAGCATAGACTATTGTGAGAGACCATATGATAACCAATTAATCTTTTTTTTTTTCATTAAAACAATAGCATGGCAAACTTACATAACCTAAGTGTCTCTATTTATAATCATCACTTTATTTTGTTTCCTCTGGCAAAAAACAGGAGTCCAAGCAATAACATCTTCATGAAAAAAATAAAGAATCATTAACCAATTGGAAAAATCATTCAGAAATGGCTCTTCACAAACTCATCAAAAGGGCTTTGGGGGTACAAGACAGAAAATGGCTATTTATGTAGGAATAAGACTGCTGTAGGAAAGAAAGATACCACAGAGTACAGTGCCATATTGGCATGTGGGTCACCACAACACATCTGATAGAGCTCAGCACTCACACACAACGTAAATTTCACTTTGTAATTCATAGCTACTTGACTGCTGGGGAGCTTGGAGTCCATGGATGACATGGGTGTTCAGCACATGCCAGGCTCACTTCTGGTTTTACAAGGTCACCATCACTGCTTTGGCTTCCCAGTGTCTGTGCTGCAAGGAGAGATTAAGGTCACAACCACCACATGCTTAAAATTTGATTTCGACCTAACATTCAGCAAGAACATTTTCAGTGAATCTTGCCTGCTCTACGTTCTATAGAAAATGCTTACATGTAATGATTCATGCAATGTGTGGTCCATGTTGGTGAACCACAAAGGTGTAAAGAAAGAAAGGCAGATTTCTTGTAGAGTCTCACAAAACCAACAAGTAACAGGACCTTCTCTACCATCTAAACCTTATCCAGGCCCTTTCATTCTACTGTATCTTCTCCATAAATCACATGTGCAGCAACAGCAGCTCACCTGAGGCAACAGAGCTTTTATCCACCAGGATTTATCCAACTGGAAGAAGTTTGTCCCAAAATGATAGAAAGCTAAGGCAAAAAATTCCCCAGAATTTACAGGTCAGGGAAGCTAATACAAATGAATCCAAGTTTATATTATTCTGTCCTTATTGTGCTGGCCCTGGTACAGTCTACACTGTGGCAATTAGTCCGTGTGCAATGCCTCCAAGTGGGAGTACCGATTTGCTACGGCTGACATCAATGGAGTGTTCGGAGGGTCAGAACTTGGTTATTTCTGCTTATCAGCCAATGTCTCACAACATGGCTCTATCTTCTCCTACCACCTTTGTTCAAAGTTGAATAGTTTGGGGGATTTTTACACACAATGGCCTCAGCTTTCCCATACCTTCCTGTGCAAAATGTCATATGCCTGAACAGAAATTGAGAAAGGATGAAAAGTCTGGGTTAGCAAGTTAGGAAATAAATTAGTAACCTAAGGGAACAAAAGAAACAACAAATTTGTCAGGGGGAAAAGACCCCCTTGCATTGCCTTGAGTAAGCTTCAAGATCAAATTCTTCTGGTTCTGAAACATATACTTTCCTGCAAATAGATCTCCTTCACAGAAGACCTCAGATGCCTGGGGACAGCCACGCACATACCAATGCTTTGAGACTTTTGCAAATTATAATTGCAGTAGTTCACATGAAAATGGCATTCACTGGCCTGATTTTGGTAGCTGTAATTCCAGCTATTTAGTTTTCACTGCACTCACAAGGTCAGGGGTTGTAAACAAAAAGATGCTGTAACTGGCTGTGACTTTTCAGGTCAGAGTTTTAGATTTTATAGGGAAAACTAAGACCCAGGCCTTATATTGTCCTTTAGAAGTTCAGTGTACATATCTAGAGCTTATCCCCCTTCAAACTTCCTCACCTTTATAACAGACCACAAGGTTACAGCAGAAGCAAAAGCTCAGTGTAGCTTTTGAAGCTGGCACTCTGAGCCTAGTGAACAGGAAAAACGAACAGCACTCAAGCTGCTGCACTGAAGATAATCACTCTTCATTATTCTAAACAAATTTTAGCAACACTGTTCCCAAAACAAAAGAGAGGACTGCCTGAAAAGATATTGGGAACCTAAAATCTTGAGCTCAGAGAACTGTTGCAGACTGTGTATTGTTTTGCAGTTGGAAATGTGCAACTGACAGTAGAAATTTGTATGTGTCTGTGTATGTCTGCTGTGTGTGAAGTCTAGAGGGATTATTCCATGTTAATGAGAGCCAAGGAATTCCTCTAGCAACATCTTGTCTAAGTGAGAATCACATAATTTAAAGCTGGCCAGTGGCAGTTTTAACTTACATGCCATTTTCAAAATTGTCCTTTTTATTCTACTTTTTGAGGAAAGAAAAGTCATAACTATACTCAGTTTTGCTAGCCCCTTCTATTTTACATGTCCACTAATCATTCTACAAAACAGAGTTACATCCTTAAATCCTGCAAGTGGAGTACATGCTATTTCCTTAATGAACAATTACTGATTTTGCAGAATGAAACTGATAATACTACACAAAGCTTCCCCCAAGTCTATTAAATGAAACTCCTGACTATAATGGTCTGTAAATCACAGCAGATTATGCTCCTAGAGTCTCTATTCTTCCTCTTCTCTGACTCACTTCTGTTTTGTTTTCTGTAAAGCAGTGTGGAAAGGGACATCTTTCAATAAAGAGCAGTTGTTTTTTCCATTAACTTATTTTAGTGTCCCAAGCCATTGGAAAATGTGATATGTCTCCCAGTTTATTTTCTAAAATCTGTAAATAAATATAGACTAAAATACAGGGCCTTTCTGTCTGCAGCCACTCAAATCTGTGAGAATTTCTTTCTCTCACCATGCAGTAAATGAAAGTCTGTGATTCATAACACTTTATAATAACTTAATTCACAATTTCTGCCATTTTATGAAGCAATTACTTAACATTAACTCATCGAGTGTCCAAAACTGAAGCTGCAGAAGAGCTAACTCTGATTTGTCGAGTAACTCTGGAAAAAGCTTGTTTTAGGTGGATTTTTTCAGCTTGAGCATTGCTTCAGAAATCCCCATCTAGGCTAGATATAACACAAGGCTGAAATCTTTACACCGCAAAATGTGTCACTGAGAACATCTGTATAAGAAAACATAAACTGCAAGACAAAATGCAAGATCTTTTTTACTACAGTTTTAATTGGATTTAAGATATTTTTCACTACACCAGTACAAATTTATCCACCTTATAGTATTGCTGTTAGGAGGGGAAATGTGGTACAATCACACAGATTGACTATTCAAAGTCTTTCCATCCCTAAAATTCTTGCTATCCCAAACACTGAACAGAAAATGTATAGAAAACTGCCTTAGTGTCTCAGTTCAGCAGGTAATTAACAGGAAGCAGGTAATTAACAGGAAGATGGAGACACCACAGAATTCCAGGAAAGCTACCCAATAACAAAAAGCAATATTCCATGCAGATAAAGACTTCTTTATTTATTTGACCCTTGATGAACACATGTAAAAAATCCATAACTCCTGTAGCTTATTAAAGAACTGAGGAAAGGCAAAAAATATTTCCTGCAAGGATTTTAAGGCAGCATGAGGAAAGCCTCTTTTTAAAATAGTACCATTAAAGGTTGGCTGGAGATTACAGTAGCAGAGATCCAAAAAAGCCCATCCAAGACAGTATTTTGTTTAAAATTATAAAATCTCTATAGAATGATTCAGAAGTAGTAGGGTTTTGTTTTTTTTTTTAGTTCCTGTACAATAATTTAAATATGAAGAAAACCCTCAACATTTCATACTAACTACCATTTCTTTTATTCTCAAAATAATCTTAGTAGGTGGAGGGAGGGAGGGAGGGAGAAGCAAACCTTTTAAGCATTTTCTAGCTTGATGTGGGGGTGGAAAAAGAAGCTTGTAGAATCTGATAGTGACTGCCCCTCGAAAACAATAATTAGCTTGAGAAAAGCACAGCAGTTTCAGCTGTCAAAAGGCACGAAATCCCAGTGTCACCAGTTTGATCAGCTCATTGATAGGATATGCAAAGACCTGTTCAGAAATTAAGGAGCAGCAGTGATAGGGATCAGCATGTTTGTACCATGTCAGTTGTAGGCAGTGAAAAAATATGATGTTTGTCAAATTTGAAAAAAGTAAAAATATATCCCAGAACTTAAACAGAGTGAGCTATAGTTCTAAGGATGATGTCTTAGCTAAGCCTTGCCTTTCGCTTTTATGAAAGAATAAACAAAATACAGGCTAACAAACAATTCATGAGCAAAAGAAAAAGAGAAAAAAGCAGGACAAAAATATTTTTAAACTGATCTCACTTGCCCCTTGGACATAAAAAATTAGTAGCTACGCAAAAGAAATTTCCCTTTAAGTTATTAACAGCGGAAGAAAAAAAATGAATATTCCAATACCTCTTTTCATTATTTTTATTTACTGGCAGACTTTTCTGGTGCTTTATAAATCAAGAAAGTCACAGTTTCTGCCACTGCAAGTTTGTCACCTTTGCCAAAAAATACCCTGTAGAGAGACCACATATTCACTCAGGTTGAAGGTCAAAACTTCAGGTTTTGTTTGTATCTTTTGCAGAAAAGCACATTTTTCCTAGTCAGCCAGTTTCCATTGGAAGCTGTGCATTTGTAAAGTGGTTGGGTAAAGACTAGAAGCTCTTTGTGCAGGGTTCATCGTTTGCTGTATTTTTATAGCATGCTCAGCACGCCAGAGACCTGGCCTCCTGGGTTATGGCTAACTACGGCCAGTGCAGTACAAGAAATATTTGGAAAATAAAACCAGGGTGGGAACATGCTAAGAGGGTTGCAGAAAATAACTCTCCTGCTATCTTCCTACAGCCTCTGTGCATCCACAAACACACAGACATCCACAAATAAAATCTGATGTATAAATCACTGTAGCCCCAGCTGCTAGAAAACCATCGTCAATATTCTTACTTTAGGAAATGAACCCTCCAAGAGCAACTTGTACCAGCAGTGCCTAGGAGCCTGTAATTTCTGTATTTTAGGGGGAGGAAAAAACACTTTAATATTGGAAGAAGAAAAGTGGATTCTTGGCTTTCTTTGCACGGGTGTGGATGAATGGGAGGAATCCTAATAGCAATAACCCTCCAACTGCAGCTGAGTGTCTTACTCTAATCTGCTTTATGTACAGCACTCATGACAATGTACAGAATTTAAAAGGCCACAGGCCCAGCAATGTACCGAAACCCATGCACACAGGCTGTTGCTTTGATTATATCCAATCAGCACTCTAGGAATGCTTAAAAAATTTGTTTCTACAGAGCTGAAACCAGAACTCTCTTTTCTGAGAACCAGAAGCATTTGTCGTTTCTGTTTCCAGATAAAATAGAAACACAAATGCAACACAGATAATAAAAGCTGATCAAATGGTACTATTTGATCAAAAAGGAACATAAATTAATTCAAGAACCATGCCATTTAGGAGACTTGATGCCTTCTGCATCGAATCAGATCAAGCAGTTGAACTACTACATTCCTGACACAAACAAAATTTTAAAATGTCAAGAAACCACACTGGATATTTTCTAGTGATTTTCCATGTGTCTCTGGGAAACAAAACACACACATAATTTTCTTATTACAATTTTAAAATATGCTTAAAACTTTTATTCCAAATGTAAATATTGCAGGTAGTGATTTAATTTAAGAAAAAAACGCTCATTTATAGAAAACTAAATATATTGTTTTTGTGAAAAATAGCCACGATCCTGACCTTTTCTCAGTCAGTTGGATTTTGCCAAAATACAAGTAGGTTAAAACACCAGACAAAAAGATATTCCAAGATATTTTTACAATTACTCTCCTACACGTGAATTTTCCTTTCTACATCTAGTACCAAACACATTATCTATGAACAATTAAATAGGTAAATAAGTTTTTAAGTGTTTCTTTTTTTCCCTTCAAAGAAAAACAAAAAGTGATATTATTAATTCTGATATAGACTATTTCAATTTCAAAACTTCTTGTACTACAAGTCTGGTGCATTAAGTGAAATGTTATTCAGGTAAATTACAGAATTTCTGGAAAGACATAAAATCATTCTAATGGAAATCTTAATTATTAAGAAAACCCAGATTGTAATTACTTTTAGCTAATTGGAGAAGAAATATTTTTTTAAAGCTCCATATTTGAGAAGGTGAATCTATAATATTCCTGCAATGTCTCTTGGTTTTGAAATGTGGCATATTATTCAGCCCTAGTCCTTTGATGTGTGTTTTTCCCTCAATCCATGCTCCAACAATTCTGTCATACAGAGAACTGAAAATTAAGTTATTCTCACCAGCAATACTCCCCCACAAAGAATCTATCAAACCACAGATATAAACCTCAGAACAATCCCTGCCAGGTTTCTCATGCAAATGACGCAGAAAAACTTACAAGAGCACTTTAAGATATTGAGAACCCTTCAATACAACCCAGTATAATAACTTTTACTTGCTAATTTCTATGGGTCAGTTGCAAAGGAATAGACCTGTCAATCTTTTTCAGATGTAGCAGAATTTGTCTGTCTGCAAACAGGGATGCTTTGTTGTTGCCATAGATACTAATCCTCCACTTTCCTTCTGTTGACACAGCTAGTCACACTCTAAACTACCTGATCACACTTTTAATAGGCAGCTGACTCCAGTACCATAAAATGCTCAAATCAAGTTCACAACACTTGATGCATCCACTGTTGCACTAAAAAATCCAACAAAAATTATAATAAAGTGTTGTTTAAGGATAATTCTACTACTCTTGTCAAAAAAAAAGTAGGTTGTATAGAAATAGTGCCTGTCTAATAATGTCTTTGCTCGAGTTTCAACTTAATTATATTATTCTAAGAGAATAAATTGTTATAATAGAGAAATTTTTCTGAAACTGCAATTTTTTTATATCTCAGATAGAGATATAGCACAATTAGTGCTTTCCTTTAAGCACTAATTGATTAAGCAT
>VYXF01009772.1:60799-79801 GCA_013397295.1 Polioptila caerulea
CTATTCTGTTTTTTTCCATTTTTATCACTTTTTGTTTGTTTGTTTTAATCTTCAGCTGTGCATGACTCTGGGGTTTGGCAGGCACTTGAAGTTTAGTCATGTAACATTTTCAGAGTATAAGAAATAAATTAAAATATTACAAATAATTTTTTTCAAAATATTACAAATTGTTAAAATAATTAATTAAGAATTTAATTATTAGAAGACACAAGTACTGATTTCGTATTACTAAACCACCTGAAAAAAGCAGTCAAAATAATGGAAAAGTAAAAAAATTTTTAATGAGAAAGTAGCATATTATCAAGGGTTATTCTTTTTAAGAAATGGTACTAAATACATCCATCAGTAAAACAAACAAACAAACAAAAACAAAAAAAAAACAAAGCCCATAAAACACACCAAACCAAAGTAGTCTGAATTCTTCTCCAATAGTTAGTGTTTCTTTGCAGCTGTAAAGTACAAGACGGTAAAAGAATTCTCTCAAGGCTCAGAGTTCTTATGGGGCACGTTTCCCTGCAGGACTAAAATGTTGATTTGTAGGAAACTTAAACAAAAGCATCTTTTCTAAATGAGGCTATCACCAAACCTTGACTTGCAATCTTTTTTTCTAGAATTGTTGTTGTGCTTTCGCTGAAGTGTGCAATGGATTTCATACACTCAGGTGCAACCTGTTGAGAATGCATATGTGCATTTCTACTCTTAAAATTTTCAATTTGAAGTCTCCAACTTCAGGAGGTTGGCTTCTAGTGACCTAGAAGATTCAACAGCTAATGCCAGCATACTGAACAAGAGAGGCATCCTAGCTGAACCCATTGAGTGACATTGGAAAGACAAGACAGTTTATGCCACCAGCCGCACAAGAGTAGAGTAAAAGTGGCTTTTCATATCATTGTGAGTTGCAATGGACACCACAGCAGGCTGAAAGGGATAAACAGGCTCTCAGGAATTACTCTGGTGATACCATGCTATAGCTCATTCAATCAGAACTGAAACCAATCCAAATCACCAAACTTAACTAAAAAAATCAGAATAGCAAAGAGCATATATTGCTTGCCTTCTTATTTCCTTCCAATAATTTCTGCAAGCATTTATTTATTTGTGAAGTGCAGATCATCATGAAGGAGACTGTGGAAAAGAAGAATTTCCCATTATTTTCAATTCTAATGAAAACTCTCATCTAGTCTCAAAACTCTCATACCGTTTTTAAAGTGCCATTATTCTCTACACTGAGTTCACTGTCCACAATGTCTGCAACAGGAATGTATAGCCCTGTAAGCCAAATTCCCCCCTTTACTCAGGGTTTTAATATCATGTCTCTCAAGAATATACCTAGGACTAGCTACACCATGTCCCTCCAGTCGGCACAATTTTTGCTCAGTTCCCTATAATTTCACTTGCTGTCTTCCTTCCATCCTGCTGGCCTTGCCAAAGCATCCCTTGAAGGTGTGGAACCTGTGGCTGTCCCCTCGCTGTTGTATCTAACAGGGCCCACCAGAGAGTGCAGCATCCTGAATCCTGACCTCAGGAATATTCAACAACCTTGCAAATTCTCCTCACCTGTGAAGTAGAGGGGGAAATTATGTCACGTGCAGCTGTTTTACTGTGCAGCCTTAGTCTGATTTTAATATCTTCAGCTTTTGAACTGAAATGTTATACAAATATGTCATTCTTTATGACAAAAGCCAAATAAATGCAACACAGTCATTAAACAGAAACTTGAGTCTGGGGTGTAATGAGGAGATCAAATGACAGAGACAGTATCTTTTGCTCAAGGAAAGCAAACGTAAGCGCTCTTCATCTTAATAGCGTAATGCCACCACAGCACACCAGCTGGGTTACATTGATCTGGGTGCTACATAGCATAAATACTCCAAACCAGGTCTCTAGCAACTACCATTCAGCACAAAACCAGTGATTCATCCCCAGACTGAACCAATACACTATCTAGCTGCTGTAATAAATCTCTTATTTTTGCTGGAGCCTGGGCTTGCCTCACTGCTTTCTACAAAAAAGCCTCTTTTTTTGCCCCTCAGAGATGAGACACATGTACACAGTCTCTTTGGTACAAATGTATGGTTTTTAAATATCATTTTTACCTGTAATATACACACATGTCCTATGAGTGAGGCCTCACAACTTTATTTGTTGACTGTGGTTATCAAATAATACATACTTAAACTAGATGACAAGAGGAACCAGAACTCTCCATGAGTCAATCAAAGACAGTAAGGTTTGTCTAGCTTGGTTAAAGAAGCCTTTAATCTTTACATGCATGTTATTTGTTCTACCATTGCACAGTGCCCACCGTGGTGAGACCCTCATCTGGAGCTAGAGCAAACAGACAGTATAAAACAGAGAAGCTCTTACCTCCTTTCATAACTGATGATTTATCATCTTCTCAGGCATCTAAATACTGTGCTTACTCAGAATGCTGACTGAAGATCAAACGAGAGTGTAGACAGCCTCCCTCCGCAACCTCCCATCCCTCTCCCCACACAGCTGTTCACATCATATTTGAGGTCAGTCCAGTCAAAGCTACCTCAGCTTTGCTACAATTTCTGACAATACTGTAGCTTTTGGATGCCAGTGCAAATGAGCTGCCATCACATCCCCAGGATTAGGAAAGATTTTAAATTTCAGTCAACTTGGCCTTATTTGTTTGCCTTAGCTAAGATGAGGAGTTGTCAAACTACACAATTTCCATAGCTGTCAAGGATGTTTTTGAACATGCAAATCTGCAGTACATTTTATCGCAAACATTGCAAAAAGCTTTAAAACCAGGACATATGAAATATGTATACTTTTTTTTTTTGGTTAAAAGAAAATATCTATCTCAGCATATAGGCCTTCACCCTGCATATCAATGTATTGCTGTCTCTTTTGTTTTGTAGCCAAATAGAAACAATAAAGCATCAACAGCATTGTCAGCTCCTTCGATTTATCTTGTTTCAGCCTTTTATTATACACAGGCATGAAGAATGTTATTCTTACTCAGTTTTTATTTTCTTGGAAGCCTTGAAATTTTCTGACTATATGATCTAATCTCATATACCAGGCTTCATTTACCCTATCAAGCAGGTATCCAAAGGAGGTGGGTGTACAAGGCAGATGCTTGCCTAACATCCTGAGGGATGATGAGCAGTCTGGAGGGTTCTGGGTTCATTTATTGGCTGTCAGATATACACTAGTCTTCCTCACTCATGGTCACACTGTCAACCTAGAAAACATCCGATTATAATGGGTGCAGCACATTAAAAGTGAGTAAAAGACGTCAGCATCTTAGCACTTAATGCATGAGAAACTGTTTACAATAACTAGATAACTATAGCTAATCCTTTCCAACAGCCATCACCACTAATTAAGGAAGGTTCATTTGCCCAAACAAGTACATTCAATGTTAATGAACATATGATAAAATATTTTTTTAGGAAATATGTTTGTAAGTCCCAAATTAACTTCATTTTTAGGGTTTTGAAACAAAGATGTATAAATGCATGCGAAGTTTAAACCAATTATTTTATTTTAGGCAGACAGGCATCCCCTTTAGCTCTTGTACACAATGTTGTGCTCTTCTCCCTCTCCATAGGTCTCAGTCTCCATTGATGCACACAAGGGCAGATGTGGTGGTGATTCTGGCAGCCATCAGGTCTGATGCTGAACTTTGAATACTTCCAGTTGTGTTATAGGCCATATTTAAACCTGTCTGTCTTGCACTCACAACAGAATTGTGCCCTTTCCACGAGAAAATACTCTTTGAGTTTTACCTGCCTAGGAGTTTTCTTCTTGGCTACAATTGGAGGTTTCATGTTAGATGAGCTACAATAACAAGGGAAGATTTGAAATGCTAATGAAAGACCCAGACAAAACAGACTGAAGGATCTGTTGGAGAAACTGCAGATCAACCAAGATGCGGAGAGAGACAGTGAAAAGAGTACAGTATTTCTCTCTACCGTGGCGTGTTGCCCTCATCAGGCAGAAATGTTGAAGACTATTCCCTGTGTTTGAGCCTTTAGTTTAGGTTCATTTAAAGTCATTCATTTTGAATAAGTGAGATCACTGTGTTCTGGTTACAGGACCCCTGTACAAAATACCATGCTTCTCCACTTCCCACATGAAATAAACCTACAGAAGCAAAACAGACAAGACTTATTATATTTGGCAGTATGACTCATTGTCAATATACATTTTTTTCTAGATACACATTGGCTATAGTATTTATAGAATGCGAAAACCTTTAAATTCTAGAATATTATAAGACTGAGATGAGCACAGCTATTTCCAGTACAGGAATACAGTTGTCAAAAAATAAGAGTGATTCAAATACTGCCCTTTTACTTTTTTTTAAGGACATGAATCCTCTGTGCTCCCTCAGACATCTTCAAGTGGTTGTTGAAATGTATTATTCTGCATGTTTAATACCACGTAGGACTCTGAAGAGATGAAGTTATACAATGCCTTAGGCAATTATGAACAAGGATTATAGGGAAAAAGAAGGCTGCAATGTAGATAATAAGCAGCATGATATAAGCAGAATATTTGATATTTAGGGCAACAAAATGAATACCATGCTGTCTTGACTACCACAATGCAAGACATCATTTATTTTCTACACATCTCAGATCTATTTATCTGGATCAGCAGTGTTCAAATTCATTAATAAAGCCACTATTGATTTGTGGAACGTGACTTAAAATCTCAGCAAACACTGAACAATCTGTGAGAAGCTCTTAAATACTGAATGTATGTAACTAGACATCTCAATTTAACAACCAGACATACATTTAACAGCATTAATAGCTAGGCACTTAATGGATCAATTCCCACTGTTTGTGTAATGTGGAAATAAAAAAGGCTTATTAAATGACAAGCTTTCCCTGGTTTGTGCTAATTAATTATACACCGCATCTGACTGCTAATTTAGTGGGAAAATGCAGCCCAAAACTATGGTTTCTGCTTGAACTTTGCCTCAGCACCACCTAATTCTGCTCAGAGTGCAGCTGCGACCTGCCTCTGAACGACGGCAGTATTAAATTAGAGCACAAGGCCATCAATTTAATAAGTACTGTAGCAGGTAATTTGAATAAGGACAGTATTAGTATTCTGCCAGTGCACAACTAAAAGCAGCTGACCTTTCAGACCAGAGAAGATCCTTGAACACATCTAGCTGAATCGGTGAACACAGTAATAATCTGACCATGTTAAGAGTGCCAAGAGAGACTTTTACAGCTCTGCACCCATTACTATATATCAGCTATTCTACAGTATATAAGAACACTTTATGTACAGAAAAACAAGGTTATAAATAGAACAAAGGCAATGTGAAAGATATATTTCAACTGGCACATTTGAAAATTTTCCTTATTACCTTGATTTATGGTATAAAGAATGTAAAATTAATCAATGCACATAAAAATGCACTATGAACACCCACATAACAACCCAGCGACTTTTCACCACAAATTTAATACCAGGAAGAACACAAGAGTGTGCTGTATAGTAAAAGTAAAGCATATAAAATTATTTTTATCATATCTGTTTTAAAAACAGAAATATAAGAAGAACACAGCATTTTGTCAGGAGGAAGTGAATGTTTTGCAGCTAATTGACAAGGTTTTTTTGAGGTTTATAACTACAATAAAAATCCCCTATCAACAGACTGTTGAGGTAGTCACAGCACTAAGTGAAATTCTCTTAAATTCAGTTAATCCACTTTGAAAAAAATAAGGAGGGGTTTTTGCCAGGATCTGCTTATGAATATTAAAGATCACACATTGACAGCAACAGAAGAAAAATCATGATCATACTCATATTATTGAGGGAATAATTTATATGAAAAACTAGAACAATGATTTTCTGTTTTGTTCATTTTATGAGGAATTGGTGGCAGAGGGAGGTATTTTATCTAACTGTGTGAAGGGAAGATTTTTAAAGAGTTGATAATACCAGTCTGCAGGCATCTCAGAGAGGGCTCCAGGAAGATCTTTTTAAGTAGGAGTAGGGTTTTCCATATGGTCCTATCACCTATTTGTCAAGATTTCCCTTTAAGTAATTCTCAGAATGATATAGTGGAAGAGCACACTACTGTACCAGAACGGCTCCAGAAGCTGGGACACACAGTAAAACCTGTCTGAGGGTCTTGTCTTTTATTTCCTTCCTGAAAGATACAGTTTAGGCCCTCAGGTCCTGCCATATCCACCACTTGTTTCAGAAATGGTCATGCATTCATGTACTGTCAGTGATCATACAAAAAACTGTTTACTAATGCATGACTGAAATGTTTAGCAATACTTGATGGCCCTCAAACTGGCAGGCCATTTATTTTCAATGACATAAACCTGTTTAACATGATTTTCCTAGACCTTAACATAGAATTGCACAAAAAAAAAGTGAAGTTTAAAGGCAACAGTTCTATGGACATATGAATTGCTAAATAGCTATGAAAGAATTGTTATTTCTCTTGTGTCACAGTGCATGTTGGTTTTTTGAAGCATTGCTTGCAAATATTTGACACAGTCTGAGCTTTCAAACCTGTCGTCACAGCAAACAGGTATAAGTTCATTTTGGACATTTACCTTTTATCCTCCCAAGCTGGAGCTAATGAGAGTCACCCGTTCAGGTTGGCAGTGAGACTCAGCAGAAGAGCTATGCATATTTATGCAGACTCCTGGAAACTGACACAGTTTGTCACATCTCCTCAGAAGCCAGTTCAGAATTTCAGACCATTTTTACTTTCCTTAGCATAGGCAGGAAAATGGACTGAATTTGGAGGGACAATTGATACTTTGATATTATTACAATACTGAACACATTTTTCATGGTGGTAACCAGGCATACATCATATTGACAGACAATTTACAAAATGTTATGGTTCAGTTAAAATATGCATAAAGCATTGTGGGCTGTATAAAATATTTATGGTACAGATGCAAATGGCAGGTTAGAAGACCCCTCTGGGGCAGAAGGAGTCCAGCCTGGAAGGAACACAAAAAACAACATGGAGGATAAAACAGCTGATATTGGAAATGAGGAGGATAAAGCCACATATGGAGGTGACTTGCGGCCTATAAAATAATGGGATCCTCATTTGTGGTTTCACAAAGTGCCACAGTATTCACACCATGAAAATGTTTTCATTCTATACACATTTCAGGTTAAAACAAGAGTATTGTCCCAGATTACAAGTTTAACAAGTATGAAAGTGAACTCTCCTGTGGGGGAAAAAAAAGGACTTAAAATTAGAACAAAATATTAAAAAAGAGACCAAAACTGAATGATGATCAGGGGCTTGACAAACAAGACCACAGGTTTATTTGCTTGTCCATCCCAAATTCTAGTCTAATTCATGCCTGTACTTAGTGACAGGCTAAATGCAATGGGTATATTTATATTCGACCCACCCTTAATGAAAAGATCCATGAAAACAAGGATTGATAAAATTAGAATAAAGGAGGAAGATGAGAAAGAATGAGAGATGTAGGGTATTGAGACATCTAAGGAAAAAATTATTCCTTTCCTCCCCCGTCTATTTCAGCCTGTGCAGATTTTTCAGTTGCCCAACATCAGACAAGCTTCCTCCTAGTTTCCAGGGCTAAATTAATGCTGTAAGTTGAAAATAATGAAGTAGACCTGTAAATCAGCAATTTTCAGCAAAAGAAAAGTTTTACAAACTCATTTGAGTTTTCTCTCTAATATACTCATCCCTCACACCTCCTTACTTTTGTCTTTTCTTATTTCCCACAGTTTTAAAAAAGATACTACATGTTTAAGCTACAGAGAACTGAGTGCAATGTTAAAACATTACACAAAAGACACTTGTCAAGGTATTTCCATTAAACTTACGCTATATAAAAATAGAGGGTAAACAGGACATGATTCATTCACGAGTAGAGCCTTTAGCCTGATTTGTGGCAGTAAGCATGCTGTCATAGGCTAAGAATGTATCAAATTACCTTTTCTCCAATTATTAAAATTCCGTCTCCACCTTACAAGTGAACCTAATTTTAAGTGCCAAGAAACTCCCTAGTGAGCTTTCCCATCAAATATTTCATAACTAAAAAGTTAAATACATCTGCTGAAAGGGGACAAGTAATAGTATAATCCATTTTATTTTAAAAAGGCATGCAATTTCATAAAGTACTAATACTAATAATATAACCACCTAGTTTAAGTGTGATACTGTAAAATACCTTACCTGCCAGTCTGCACATCTAGCGTCCACAGTAGCTGTACATACAGATGGTATTGCTTAACACAAATTGCTTAACTTCAGAACTATAGTGGTTGAGATCAGTTTTAAAACAGCCAAGCAGAAAATGATAATTACTGCAATAAATACTGATTTTCTTCAGGGCATCCATGTCATATTAGAAAAAATTCAGTGTCTTAGCTCTACTTAATTAGGCAACTCATGTTTTCACTAACTGAAATGGAAAAAAAGAAGTCTATAAATTTGTTAATTAACTAAATGTATTCTAGCATTTCTAACATAGCTACAGTTCTGGAGAGGAGGAAGCAAAAGGGTGAAATTCCACTATATAATGTAGGAGAAATATATAATGATGAACTTATCTTTCTAGGCAAATATATTATTTTTCGTTGCTAAACCTGAGACTCTCACAAAAGAAACAATGGCAAACAGATCTTCTTCCCCATAGCAACATGTCTTTCAGAATTATGTTTAAGGATGAGATTATTGGCTGCAAGGGTAAAAAGTGTTGAAGTGGGAAGTTTCAGAATGTTTCAGCACAAAGCAAGTTTTGCATTCAGTCCTGAATGTAGTAGAAATAGTAATTTTGGTGGCTGGCTTTTTTGGCTGGCTGGTTCTTTTGGTCTCATTTCCTTGTTATCGGGTTCCAGACTCTTTGGATGTGACTGTTTTGAAGATTTTGACTCTGGCACTATTGCTGTATTGACAGGACATTTAATTGCTTCAACTGGGCACTGCAAAGGAAGGTTGTGATTGGGAATAGTTTGTGTTGGCATGAAGACTAGTTCCTCAACAGGATTTGTAAATCACATGTTTGAATGGATCTGTGTTCAATGGAAAGCCAGTACCATATCCCAGTATGGTATTTTCACAAAGACAGTAAAACAATTTAATTGGTTTTGTTTCTGCATTTAAGCAAATAACAGAATCCCATTCTCTTTCCTATAGTCAATGACCTCTCTCTTCTGTTTCTGTGCTAAGGAAATTTAATGAGGTTTTTACATTCATTGTATAATGGAATCAATCTTATCTGAATCCAGCCTTGAAAGTCCCAATCATACTTGCACTTTGGTAAGAGCTCTTCTGGTCTTTAATTACCTTTTCCTCTTCATCCCTATTCCTTTTCACACAATAAATATCTTTAATGCCATCAATGACACGGTCTCTTTGGCCCTATTATTTCTGTGACTCACCACAGTAAAAAGCTAATCTTCATAAACATCCTTATTCCTTGGCTCTATGTTAGCACTTCTCAGGAAAGAGCTCTCAAAAAAATGCTAGAAGGCATTAAAATTGTTAAAAATTAAGACTAGACTGAGAATCAAGTAGAAAATGGGTCACGTAACAGAAAATTATTTATGAAATCCTGAAAAAACTCACATATTAAATACGACATCAAATCTAGTCACTTAACTCAGAAGAGCACCAAAGAGCTAGGTCAGGCTATGGACAAAGAAAAGATCCAATGCAGGGAACAATTTTCTATGAGGAAAGGCATAGTAGGTTAGGAATGTATCAGGAAAAAAAAAACCTAGAATTTACAAGATGGAGGTTCATACAACAAAGATCTCTGCAATCATTAAGGACACATTGAGATGTTTAGAAAATAATTACTAGCTATTTCATCCTGAGAATTAGTAGACATTTAGAGAACCAGTTTTAGCACAAACAAAAGTAACCAAGCACTATATGCAAATAAACAGATGCAATCTTTGGCTCAGGATACTGTCAAGTACAAAAAGATTCCAAAAAGATTCAAGGGGCATAAGCCCAGGTGTGCATCCTTCTTGTTGCAGTGCGAATTCCATATTTTACTATGTAATTGCGCCTTTCCTACCCCTACCCCCCATGTACATATGTACTGTGCTGATTTGTTACAGTTTTATACCTTTGTATTATGTATGGTCTGTTCCAGTGTCCCCTGTTTCCCTGAGTTGGTTCTATCCTGGTATTTCCTGGGTCCTACCCTCCCCTTGTCTCCCATATATGGCCATCCCCTTCCCCTATTCCAGACCCTTCCCTGTCAGTCCTTACCCAGGTCCAACCCTGTCCCAGGGTACCCAGGGGGTACCTCCCTTTGCCCCGCCCAGGTCCCATCCTGTGGTAGGTTGGTGTCCTGTGTCTCCCCACCCTCCGCTGAGCCAGTATAAAAAGACCCCCTCAGAGGAAGTGAGTTTGAGAAGTACTCCAGAGTCCTTTTCGTTAACGTCTCGTTCTTCTGAGCTCGTGGCNGGGTCCTACCCTCCCCTTGTCTCCCATATATGGCCATCCCCTTCCCCTATTCCAGACCCTTCCCTGTCAGTCCTTACCCAGGTCCAACCCTGTCCCAGGGTACCCAGGGGGTACCTCCCTTTGCCCCGCCCAGGTCCCATCCTGTGGTAGGTTGGTGTCCTGTGTCTCCCCACCCTCCGCTGAGCCAGTATAAAAAGACCCCCTCAGAGGAAGTGAGTTTGAGAAGTACTCCAGAGTCCTTTTCGTTAACGTCTCGTTCTTCTGAGCTCGTGGCTTTGTGGAATTATCTCGGGGTGCCTCTCCTTCCCTCCACCTCGCCACACGTACTCAACGCTTGCGCGAACCCCGTGAAAGGCACGGCGTGACCCTGACACCTCCAGCCTTAGCTGCATTCGGGACTGAGCTGGCACAGCCTCTCCTGAAGCGGCCCACTCGTGTTGCGCTGCGCGACCGGGTGAGAGAAAAGAACCACCACAAGAGCTGGCCGGGCAAACTGCAGCGCGACAGCTCCTGGATGTGCAGTTCTGAGCATATTATTGTGGTCAAAGAAAACTCCAAAGAAAGCCTGTCCACACAGGTGTGACATCATTTACCAATATATGGTCAAACCTGCTAAATCATTGGAATTTTCTAAAAAAATCAAAACGTAAGGTTTTCATGGCTATTGTTTATTTTTTATTTCCAAGTGTGAATTAATGGCATTATCTTTCTTGTCAGATACTTGAAGTTTATAATCACGATCCAGGTCTCAATCTCAGTTTATTAATCTGAAATAAAGTAAAAAAACAAGCTACAAACATTATATGCGCCTGAATTCAGATCTGAATTAATTCTCTTCTCAGTGACTGTTGAAATCATCCCAGTCCTGCTATTCATACTGATAATTCTGGCAACATTTTTCATTAGGTCCTCTTCCTAAAGCTTCAATCCTAAGCTTTAGCTAAGTGTGCTGATCTTTCCTGCCAAAGGAAAAATCTCCAATATACTCTCTAATCTATTCATCCTTGTAGCTAAACTACCTCACATCCTGATTACTGCGACGTGATTTTCCATCACATTGTTAAATAAAACCTTGTTCCCCTCATATCCTTCAGGATGCTACTGGAAAGATACAATTTATTGATTTTCACATGTGATCTTTGTCTATTTATAGTACAAACAACCCACAATATTATTACTAATAATAATAATAATGATATCATAGTAAATATAAGAATAATTCTTAAAAGTGATTACATAGTATGCACTACAACATACAAAACTCAAAAAAATAGGTATTTTCCTTTCAGTTTTATTAAGGTAGACCCAAAAAATGACTTGAATAACCTCTCTGTTTACAGTGATTCCTACAAGAGGAAAAGTCACTTATCTTCCAAACTTGACTGGCCCAAAGACCCTATAACAGACAATTCAAACATATCTAGGGATTTTCCTAAGGATTGCCTTATACTATTCTAGTTCTTGGGTTTATCTGAAGTCCCCTGATCAAGAAAAGACTAATATTCACTGAAAAGAGAATACTTCTTATTTCGGTAATTCTTCTTGGTTTTAAATAATTGTTTTAGAACCAAAGAATCAAAGAACATTTTGGATTGTAAGGATGTTTAAAGGTCATCTAATCCAACTCCACTGCCATGGGCAGGAGCACCTTCCACTAGACCAGGTTGCTAAAAACCCCATCCTACCTGGGCTTGAACACTTCCAGATGGGGCAGCTACAGCTTCTCTGGAGAACTTGTTTCACTGCCTCACCATCCACACTAAGAAGTTCATCCTAGACTTTAATCTAAGCCTTCCTTCTTTCAGTTTAAAGCCATTGCCCCTTATCCTGTCCAGCCATACACCTGACAGAAGTCCCTCTCCTGCTGTCTTGTAGTATCTCTGGAAAGGGCTCAGGTAGAGCCCTCACCAGAGCCTTCCCTTCTCCAGGTAGAACAGCCTTAAGTCTCTCAGCTTGTCTTCATACCAGTGGTGCTCTAGCCTTCTGATCACATTTGTGTCCTAATCTGGACTAATTCCAATAGGTCCTAATGCTGAAGAGGTGGATGCAGTGTTCCAGATGGGGTCGAAAATTAGAAGAAGCAGATAAAGAATCACCTGTCTGGCCCCACTGTCCATCCTTCTTTTGAGGAAGGCCAGAACATGTTTGGCTTTCTGGGCTGCAGGTGCATGTGGACACCTCATGTCCAGCCTCTAATCCAACAGCATCCTCAGGTCCTTTGCCTCAGGGCTGCTCTTGATTTGTACACCCCCCAGCCTGTGTTGAAACTGGAGATTTCCCTGACCCATGTGCAGGACCTGGCACTTGGTCTTGTTGAGCTTCATGAGGCTCACACAGACTCACTTCTCCATCTTGTCAAGGTCTTTCTGAATGCCATACCTTCCTTCCAACATAGCAGCAGCACCCCTCATCTTGGTGCCATCTACTAAAACTTTCTGAGGGTGAGCTCAATCCCCCTGTGTATGCAATTGATGAGAATATTAAAAAGTATTGGGCCCAGCACAGAACCTTGAAGGCCAATATTTGTTGCCACTATTTAGCTTGTACTTCAACACTGAACCATTGACTACAACATATTGGACAAGGCTATCCAGCCAGTATCTTATTCTTCTAGCAGTCCGTCCATCAAACCCATATTTCTCCTATTTATAGGTACATATGACCCATGGGAACACATAAAAGGCTTTACAGAAGTCTAGGTAAATGACATCCACAGCTGTCTCCTTGTCCACTTACAAGGTCACTTCATCGTAGAAGACCACTAGATTAACAAGACACAACCTGACCTTGGTGAAACCATGTTGGCTGTCTCTAATCAACTTGTCTTTCAACATATGTTTCATGAGGATCAGTTTCATGATCCTACTGGGCATGGAAGTAAAAGTGACTGGTCAGTATTTCTAAGGGTTCTCCTTTCTTAACTCTTTTTAAAAATGAACATGATTTTTCCCTGTTTTCAGTCATGGAGGACTTCACCTGATTGCCACAAGTTTTCTAATATGATAAGGAACTTGGCAACTACATCATCAGGACTCTAGGATGCATCTCATCAGGTCCCATGGATTTATGTATTCCTCAGATGGTCTTGAATCTCACCCCACTTCCAGCGGGAGAGAATTAATCCCCAAAACCCCTCACTCCACCTTCAAGATTTTGAGACGTGTGGGAAGAGAGATTGCTGAA
Source organism: Polioptila caerulea (assembly GCA_013397295.1). Classification (NCBI taxonomy): domain Eukaryota; kingdom Metazoa; phylum Chordata; class Aves; order Passeriformes; family Certhiidae; genus Polioptila; species Polioptila caerulea. Next base: position 74,421 of record VYXF01009772.1, read on the forward strand.
CACTGAGGTAAAATATTTTTGAGTGATTTGTCCTTCTCTGTGTCAGGTCTTACTGGTTCATCTGTCTTACTTAGCAGTGGGGTACGTTTACTTAAGCTGCATGAACCAATAAGTGATGGAAATTCACTTTAAGGAAAGCCTTAAATCAAATACCCTAAGAAAGAGAACACCATAAATGATATTGAATATAACTTTCAACTTTTTAACTAGTAGATTGCATTTCTTAAACTAGACAATACATACAGCTTTGTCTCTCAGCACACAACTAAATGAAGAGTAAAATTATATGTAATGAATTGAAAACATTGTACATTGTTAGTCACTGAAAATGAGAGGCTTAAAGTGTAGCTGGTTGAAAAACTCTGAGATCATATTTTGCGTAATTTTAAAAATTGAAGTAATAAAGCTTCTTAGGCTACCTGACAATAACAGTTTTGAGGAAATTTAATGCACTGCTGTGAGACAGTGACCATTATGAAAAAAGAAGTGTAAAATTAGCTTAAGTAAACCTGTGGAAAAGCAAGTTGCTTTCCACTGATCAAACATGTCTTTAACAAAGCCATTTTTAAAACCATTCATATGTCATTATTTCTGTTCAGAATTAAATAAAAGCAAAAAAAGAGGTGTTGAATTTATATCAAATGGTGTTGAATAAATATCAAATAGAACCATAATATATTAGAACCAGAATCATCATAATAACGTTCTGTAGTATTGGTTTTCAGGTTTTGGGACGAAGGACCTGTAGCACCAAGAAGAGACATAACTGGTAAAACAACAAGTAAATAAAAGTTACAGAAGTACCTTAGGTCCTTAGGATACAAAAATCCAGAAGAAAACCCGGAAATGATCCTATAAACATTGTGTTTATGTTTATTATTGCCATAAATTTTTAACATCTCTAAATTAACTCTTTCCATGCTAAATTCCTTTGATCAATCATTTCCTAGGAACTATCAGAAGCTTTCCTCTATACAATTTTTCACAACAGCTATGATTGAAAAAACAAACCTCAGAAGACATGAAAAGAAAACAATAACCATAACAGGTCAGACCAAAGTTATCTCTAACAAAGAAACTTGTCCCTGGTACCACCTCTGTAGGAGGAGGTGTACATGAAACAGGAGATCCATGGAGAAATCCTGGTATGCTGTTACATATTTCAGCAGTCACATCTTCTCAACTATGAGTTACATTCCAATTATATTTTTTAGCCAGGAGGATTTATTTAAACTTAACCAAATCTAACCTATCGCCACTTTTACCTCTGTGACATCCCATGGCAATGAGTTGCACTGCACATTTCAGAGATATATGAAAATTACTTCCTTCATCAATTTTCAGCCTACTACCTGAATACTTCTTTCAATAAAAGAAGCAGAAAAGCACAATGAAACTGAAAATTATTTTTTCTTATACCCTACTTGTCTTCTGGAGCAGTAATTACCCATCAGGTGCTAGAACAACAGCAGATACGCAGTAGAGGTTTCACATCATGTTGCTGTTACCTGGGGTCTATCACCTTCCAGATTAGCAACAATACACCACATCACAACATGGAGACTTTAAAAACAAATGCTAAAACAAAAACCAACCAAAACAACTCTCTACTATAAGGATTTCAAGACACAATGAGTTATTACAGGACTTTCCTACTTCCAGTAGGGGCACTGCTTTCCAGCTAAAGAGAGAATTTCAAGCTCATAAACATGAAAAAGGATAGTGCAGGGCCCTTGTAGTGAAGTGTCCTCTCCAAACTCAAGTCCAGCACTCAATTGCAGACCAGCACAGCACCTTCTCCACTGTTGTGCTGCTGCAGAGAGAGGATGGACAGCTGTGTGAGGCAGTTCAGTGGCTTTCATTTTGTGATCATATGGGGCAAGAGGGAGAGCAAAACTATTTCTAATTGACACCTATATGTGGAATTGGGTCTTGGAGGTGAGAGGCTACTGTGGTAATTCTCTATTGCAGTCCAGCTCCAGCTACTCTTATTTCTGGACCTAGATGGATAATGACAGGACTATGGGAGGGAAAAAATTGTAAGCTCTGAGCTATACTATTCTATATACTAGGGAAAATAAACACCTTTCAACTAATGGAAAAGTGCAAGCAGTAAAACAGAACAAGAAAAAAGTTGTTACTTTATCTGGTGATCACATCGTGACATGCACCACTCCAGGTTCAAACTACTTTATCAGAGTACAAAAAAAAAAAAAGACCCTGTCAAAATCAGAAGGACAAAAGAAGCAAAAACATCATCCATTCAAGTATACTAAAAGGCAACAAGACTTACGTGAAATAAACACCATAAAAAAATAAACATATACTCTCTTATATGAGAAAAAAACCGCAAACTTAGTTGACACTACCCTGCTAGTCACAGTGGTTATTGTTTCTACATCACATATTTCTTTACCAGATAAGTTATTCCACATAAGATTAAGTTAAGTTTCCAAGTGGCATTCCTCCTGATGATATTATATAATGGAGTAGAAAAATAGTGTATAAAAATTACAGCATCTTAAGAAAAGTCGCAGAAAGCAAGTTGCCTTGCAACAGGCAGAAGACGACTTTCATGCCCCAGATGAAGCATTCGGGAAAGAGAGCCTGCACATGGAATAGACTGTCCATGGAAGTGGTGGAATAACCACTCCTAGAAGTGTTCAAAAGGCTTGTGGATGTGGTTCATGGGGTCACAGTTTAGAGGTGAACATGGAGGAGCTGGGTTAACTGGTTAGACTTGGCTTTATATGGTGCAGGATTAAGAAAACGTCCAGTTTTCTAATCACAGCACACACTCCACTACCAGAGAGCCAAAAATTTTTCAGGGAAGGAGAGATTGTTAGTATTTGGAAGGAAATCTGTGAGCTGGCAAAAATTATGTTGTACTTTGCTGCCTCACTGGAGTTATGGATTTGTCAGGTGTTAGAACAAAAAGAGGTCCAAGCTTTGCAACTGTGTGGCCTGAAGAATTTCTAAACGCAAAGTATATGTAGATCTAACCACAGGCTACCAACAGCTATCAACAGGAGTCAAATTACGATCCCTTCTGAAAGGTAACTAAAATTTACCCTTTTACAAGGGAATTCAGCATGGGAAGAGAGGAAAAGAGACAAGAAGCTGTATCATCCCATAGCTGCTGTTCAGCACCTGGCCTGTAACAGCAGATCCTGCCTTCCATGCCATTTATCACTGAGCAGCTAAACCATTTATCAAATTTATACAACATAACAGTGAAAAAATGGTCAACAGCAGATTCTTTCAGAGCAGGGTCTCTAAAGAGGGCTAAAAGAAAAGGGCTGAAGAGACAGAGTAGTATTGCACTTCCTGGCACTGCCAAAGAGCCTTCCAGCTACCATATGTACCTCATGGAGGCATTTATATCCACCCTTTCACATACATTCTAAAGCCATTAAATACATCTAGAAGCCATTTATAACTTCTCAATTGCATGAGAACCTGAGCTCTAAATTTAATCATGCAAAAAAAAAGGGAGGAATTTTATCTGTTTTGAACTCTGAATGCCAACAACAATAGCAGTTCTCTCTTTATTTAGTTTAGCTCCTCTGGGATCTGCCTTCATGTATCACAAAATCCCACGCAGCCCATCTCATTCATTGGGCACTCTGCTGAGTACCACAGGGAAGGGATTCTGCCAGTTCACCCATTTATTATCGAATACTGACCAGGGCAAAATTTCTCACATATCCCAGGTCTTTTGGTTTATTGTGGTTGGTTTTGTGCATGTAGTTTTTAATTTTTTGTGGGTTTTCTTGGGGTTTGTGTGTGTATGTGTGTGTTTGTTTGTTTGTTTGTTTGTTTGTTTGTTTGTTTGTTTGTTTGTTTGTTTGTTTGTTTGTTTTGTTTTGTTTTGTTTTGTTTGTTTGTTGGAGTTGATTGGTTGCTTTTGGGTTTGATTTTTTGATTTGTGATTTTGGGGGCTTTGGAGGTTTTATAGGATTTCTTTTGCTTTTTGGTTGTATTTTTTGGTGCCTTATTTTGAGATGTTTTGGCAGTGGTGGAAGGCCAGGGGGTGTTGAGCAAACCTAAAAATATTAGAATATTTTCTCCTTGGTATAGATGAAAAGCTCAAATTTCATTCCAGATGTACAGTAGACATTGCTGTACACATCTCATGGTGGAGTCATAATAAGATCTGGATTTGTTATCATTCCATTTACATCTTTTTGTTGCAGTACATTTCTGTCCAGAAAAGAAAGATTGAAGACAAGAGAGTCTTGGATCCCCTCAACATTCTTTCCATGTCTCTCTTGTGGCCACTAGAATGAATTTTATCTATCTATCTACCTATCTGTCTATTTTTCATATTAAGATCTGGTTTTAATATTTAGAGTGTATGTATAAATAATTGGTAAACAGTTATAAAAAATTTTGTTTATAAACCAGTTAAAGAAATTTTTTATGGCAGAGAAATTCTTCAGAAATTCTTGATCTTGTATTGTTAGCAAAATATTAATAATGTATTCACCAAGGACTAAATCACATTTTAGCTTACTAAATTACTGTAAGTTATTTCTATCTGTGTTCTCCAGCATGAATAAGTTTGGACACATTCTTAACTGGTCCTATTTGCATGCTTTTGGGAAAGGGTTAATTGCTGCTCAAGGTCAATCAGAATGGAATATCCTTACTGATATATTGAATGTCAAAAGTAATTTTAAAAAGTGTACTGGAAGTGTTCTGGATGAAATATATAACTCCATTTATAAACCTAAATCTGAAAAATATTATTTAAATTCTAAATATATTATTCCCATAATGAGCTATCCTCCTTCACAGTTTAACCAACCAAAAGAAATCCTAAAGATATCTATATTCATATTCAACATTTACAAGGCTATGAGAGCAGTGTGTGCCTTATAGTAATGTTAATGAGTGTATCTCTAAATTGGTTCACTTGGTTTCTGCACTAAAAAAAAAGAAAGGAAAATAATAAATCAGCATGTTTGTGTGCAGAAATTAGACTTGTACAATGCAATCAGATTCTTAGCTGGTCCTACACCTTTTGGCACTCATCTATTCGAATATAAGCATTTTGTTATTTGGTGCAGATATGCTCACAATCTAGCACTCCCAGTGATACTGAAAAGCAATGTTCTCAGCTCTCTAAAAGCAATGGAAGAAACAGTCTTACACTTTAACTCATTATTTCTTCAATTATATTACTGTACTTTTGTAATATTACTTATTTCACAAATACTAACATTAATTATTAAGGAATTATACTACTTTTTTATGTTTTGAAATATCTCAGCTGCATAAGTATGAGTCAAGAAATCTACAATGTTTTCCAGAGTCTCAGAAGTTTTTTCCTAATCTCTTTATAAAACTTGTGTATTATATCACAATTATTATACATA
>VYXF01009772.1:79904-98874 GCA_013397295.1 Polioptila caerulea
ATATATATATTATATATATATATAATTATATTATATAATTATTATTATATTATTTCTTGTGTATTATATCACCTTTCCTGAAAACATTGTGATATCAAATCTTTCCAGTAAAGCTTCTTCTCAGGGTAACTTTTTCCCAAGCTGATAGAATTAAAAGATCATGTAAAGAAAATGGCACAATAAACATTAGAGCTAGAATATTTGGTTATATGAGGAAATTGAGCCAGTAAATAGAAATTCACAATGTTAAATAGATAAGTTTCAGAATATTGAACAAAATAAAAAGATATAGGTTGAAAACAAAGCTTTTAGGCAGTAAACAAGAAGAACAAGATTTATTTTTTTTTAATGACACAATGTATTAACAATCAAAATCTAACTACAAATGTGAGATTAGTCTCACTGTGAGAGGCTGCACGTTGTCTATGGCACTTTGAATCTACTATCTTATCTGCAACTGACAAAGTGAATTCCCCAAAGAAGGTATTTTTACCACTTAGGAAGATTTCAACAAATAGGAGTTGCAATGAAAAGATGGGAAGTTTGTACTTAAACTCCTGGGAGCTCTGCTGTACTGAAAGGGATGCAGCCCCCAGGAGGCCCCTGCAGAGGGGAGACAGAGGAGTGCACATCTGCTCCAGAGGTTGTGGCACCTCTGGAGGTCATGGAGTAGCAGACACAGGTCAGCAGCAGGCTGTTCTCTAAGCACATTGCCACAGGCCATTTTAACCATCATTTTCCTTTCTACCTGTTTGTATCTATGCACAGGCCAAATATATCTTATGAGTCATGAAGTGCACATATTTTTAGGCACGTACCTTGGGGTGCAAAGGAGAGCTGAGGGAATAGCAATAACAGTAAAACCTGCAGCAACAAGTATGTGTTAGTCTGACACTAATGAGTACAGTATGGATTTTGTGTCATTTTGCCAGAATGGAGCAGGAGTGTCAAGGTAAAATTCAATTTGCTGCCATACTCTTGCAAGAATATCTGCATAACAAAAAGGTCAAGTGGCCCAAAAGAATATCTTTTGAGGTATTAGAGCTGAATGGCTGTGCACAGTCTACCTAGCAAAACTCACTCTATCCCATCTAGTCTACCCCTGCATTAAATAAAATGAACTACATTCTGCTGCTCTGATCTTTTAAGTTACTTTTTTTTTTTTTTTATTAGAAAATTAGAAGTAAAAATGGATCTAGAAGAGATGATTTGTGACAGCCATGGCAGATTGTGCATCTGACAAGTGTAAGCTCTAAGAATAAAAGAGCTTTTGATAATTTTATTCTAAGTGACATTCGATGGGATTTAGGCTTCTATATTACTCAAACACTTTTGAAAATTTTCCCCATAAAAGGAAAAAAAACAAGAATCCATTCATCAGATGAGAATATTTCAATCCTAGCTCCAAGCTGCAACAGTTGTCTCAGGGAGGCAGATTCAAGATGTAACAGTGGTTCATACCAGAAATGACACAGCAAAAAAGCCTGCCAAGCCCAGGCAAAACCTTCTCTACTTCTGCTGCTCAGATAAAGACATCCAGACTAGGAGATGTTTGGGGTCTTTAGTTTTGATGGCTGATTCACCCTCCTACTGAATGTTAATGAAGCATGGATCAGAACTGTACTGTCTCCTTTTAGACCTGAAAGTTGGGACGAAAATAATACACGTGCAGGAAGAAACAATAAAATCACAAAGACATGAAAATTATTGAAAAAATAAAATGTGCTGACATTACTGCATAAGTGGATGACACGTTGTCATGTGGTTGGTTTATTTTAAAAATACCTAAATAAATTGCAATCCACTCTGACCTTTCTTCAAGTATTAAAAACATGTCAGGAAAACCTGAGATGCTTATTTCCTGCTGGCAACTTCCAGAATGAAAGTGTGGTAGAGAAAAGTCAAGTAGTGCAATCACATTTAGATAAGATGCATAAACAACAAAAATATTTATGCTATCCATAAATGTCTTAATCTCTTCAGGTCCCTTTGGAATTGTTTCTTGTTGTTCTTTCCCTACAGAGCTACTTACCCAAGTATATAAAGGTTGTAAGGTTGAGGCAAAGACAATTTAACGAGACAAGAAAGTCTGTGCAGGTGTAAAAGTGGTTGACATTTTCAAACTAAGGTATTTAGCCACACAGTTCCTATTGAAATTGATTAGAAGTGAGAAGATTATTCTCTCACCTTGCTTAAAGAAGCCTCAAGCATACAGTATTAGTGAGTAAAGGGATGGGAGGAGAAGAAGAAAGTGAAAGCCCCATAAACTTCTTAAAGTAGTGTAAGCTGAAAGTGTGTATCAGTTGTAAGAGCAAAAAGGTTTGGATATTTTGTGTAATTTAATGCATAACAATACACAAAGCTTATTAAGAATACTCAAGCCTCTTGGGTTACTTTATAAGCATAAATTATTTCATAAACGTACCCTGTAGCTCAAGGTGTATGCAGGCACACAAGGGAAAAAATAAACGAAGGCAATAAATAGCAAAAAACTTACAAATTGAAATTTAGGGCTGTAATATCTCCTATTTTTTTCTCTCAGAAAGCCAAGTATTAAATATTTGCTTTATTACTTGCAGTATAAGTTAAATACAGATATACAATGGTATTCCCTTTCCTTGGAAATTCAGTGCCTGTCATATTGAATGCATTTGCAGTTCAAAGCTGTGAAGACCAGGTTCACGAAAAATGCCTTACCCATTAATTGGCCAGTCAAAAGGCTGCCTTTTGATAATTTCCCATTTCCATTGGAATATACTGCTATATTTTTATATTTAAATGTTTTAGCTATAAGTCAAAGGATCATCATCCTCATTTCAAAAATAACCTACTTCCCAAAAAGAGTATCATTGTCACTGGATTATCTCTGCCAACATCGCCTTGGACATGGCTTTCTATGTAAAGTGATGATCTCTTCCCAACAGCCACCTATAGTAAGGTGCAAACTGATGGGTATTGCACTCAGTTTCTCTGTTATCTTGAAATTCATGCAGGAACTTTTATGTTCCAAGTCTTTCAATTACCCCAGTTTGCTTTGAAATAGATAATGTTGAATGGTCAATCAGAAGTCAGATAAAACTTCCATTTCTGTTTTTTGAAAACAAAGAGCAACAACTTGAGGTACTAGAATACTTTTTACTAAACATAGCTTTTTTAACTAGTTGTTCACAGCAATGAAAATGAATGGTTTTATTCCTCTAAAAACTATTTTATCTACTCTTACTAAAAAAGGGGAGACACTGTAAAGCAGTACAAAATGTAACAATGTATTCATTTAAGATATGATGGCTTTTTCTATTAAAAAAAGGATCAGGCATGAAAGTCTCAAATTTTATTTTTCCTTTCTTGTTTCCCTTCTTTTCTGAAATGTTTGCATTATTTTCTGAAATCCAGTGCCCACAAAAAGCTACTAAAATAGGTCTTATGGCTTTCTATGTCAAGTTTTATGATGAAGTGTTTTATTTTCATTGGTAGAAGCAGGAGGCACTTCAGACCCTCCTTCAGAAACATAACAGTTGTGATCAATGTGTCCATGCTATTGTTTTTATTAATCTTTTGCCTCCCACTGTATCTGTATTAGATAATGACACCAACACTAAGGATGGCCATCTAACCAAATGATATACAAATTTACTTTTAGGAGCCAGGTGTTCAGTCTACCATGGTGGGTTCTGATGGTGCAAATACAGAATGGCTTCCTCCATGCTTTTAAGTTAATTCAGAGCTCCTTATCACCACTGGGCCACACTTTCACAGATCATACCTATATTCTTAGTTATGTTTTGTGCATCACCATAGTTGACTATGCTAATGAATTCCAAAATAACATACAAAAAAAATGGCAGAAATTTGTAAGAAAAAGAAGATAGTCCTCTTCAATTTGTTGTTCTAAATGCCCTAGTTTGTTGGTTCATGGCAACAGCCTGTCCTAACCCACATATGTAGAAAGGGGAAGAGTTCTAATATACCCAGCACAAGACTAAGACACAAAAGAGGCCAAATGTTGGTAACCAAAATTGTAATTCACTTTTATTTACTGTTAAAAAAGAGAGCAAGGAGGAAAGACCAGAAAGTAGTGAAAATCAAAGGATTACAGAAAGCTAATGGCAGTCGCCACCCCAGCTGAGAGTCATGCCATGGACCCTTTCTGCCCAGTCTGTTGGTTGGGAGAGCTGAGTCAGACTTATTGTGCACACAGCTGTGCAAAGGCTAAGCAGTGCTTTACACCAACAATCAGGTCTTGCTATCTTCAGCTGCAGATCGCATCAGTGGCTGGGCAATGCTGAAACAAGTTGTTCTTTAGCACTTCTGTACAGAGCCTTCTTGAGAATAAGGGGCATGGATCAACTGGTGAAAAGCCATTTTTGCTTTTTAGCATGCCAGTGTCTTCTTGCTATAAACAAAATTTGTTACACGTGTTCTGTATTGTGACAAAAATCTAATAAGTTCTATCTACTACAAAGAGATTTCTGAAGGGTCCAAAACCAATGGCAGTTGTTACAACACAAAGACATTTATAGATAAGTCTAAAGGTAAGGAAGGTAAAGTTAACAGATGGGATTTTACTGCCAGTTCAAAACCAGGAGATAAAATACAGCTTGATGTTATTAATGATTCTTTTTAAAGTTTATTTAAAAGAAAAAAGAAATTGTTTTACAGTTTAACAGTGTTTAACAGTGTGGTTATTTACATGTTATGCTAGGTGTATTAAAGCACAAATAAAAGACACTCCCTTTGCCAATAAGAATTTGTGATCCAATTTTATGTCTCCAAGATGAAAAAAAAAAAGCTGGAACAGGGCAAGAAGAAAAGACTTTACAACACCAAACTTAGACAATGTATTGGAACCATTCATGTTTCCTGTTATCTCTCCTAAATATTGTTTGGTTCTCTTGTCTGGATACTTTTCTCATTTACTGTTTGATGCAGTTCTGTGGCAAAGAAAAATTGACTGTTAGGAAATTTCCTTGGATTGGAAAGGATTTGTGTTTTCTGAAAAAGAGAAGATTTGTCTTATGGAACTGTGGAATACTTTGGCTGGCAGGGGTGAGTGAGAGAGACACACAACACTCAAACAAAATTTAAAGACCCTAAAGAATAAGTGAAAAAAATAAGCGAAAATAGAAATAGAAGTTAAGCAAGGTTATCTGATACATAGGTCCGAGCAAAACTGTGTGGAGACTTTTAAAAAATACACTTAATAGCCAGAAGAATAACTGGAAGATGTCATGACTTTGGAAAAGTCAGTAAAAGGATAGTCTTGACGAAGTGGAAGAAAGCGTGGAGAACAGAAATGAGGGGGATAAGTTTTCTATGGAGAAAATGACTGTAGCCAAATAATGTTTTGATCACAATTGCAGTGGTAGGTGGATTTACAAATGGACTCACCAAGTAAAAATAAGAACTTCAACTCCTCCAAGACTGACAAAAATCCATAGCAAATTGTCACTGATGTCATCCTTAGGAATAAAAAGGCCTTGGTAATTTTATCTATATAGATGCTCATTTTTAACACAGTTGGTTTGATCTTGAGCCTGTTTATGAACACAAAAAAAGAAAGAGAAGAATGAAAATAGGAAAAAACAGGACTCTCTAGGTAGCTGTTACACAAAGAGGCTGTATGAATTTGTCACTTCCTGGAATGTTTATATATTCTGAACAGGCAGAGCAGACTGCTCCTGTTTCCACACTTAATGAGCTTGCTTTTCAACCTCCATATGACCTTGCTTAAGTACTTTTTTCTTAAAGAAAGGATTCTGGATGCTTAATTCTAATAAGTTTAGTGGGAAAAGAATAATGTAATTTCTTGGCTCATAAGAATTCAGAGCTGTGTGGTTATTTGCAACTCTTTGTCATAGGCTTACTCTTTTACCTTTGGGCAACATAGAGTTTCCCTTTGGCTCTGAAACCCTGTTTTTAAAAGGGAACAGATCCTCTAGTAAAGTTGTTGGTGAAACAAAAACCACTAGATACCTTGAAATACCAGCATTTAAAATGCTTCAGAACTGCTTAACTGTGGTACAAATATAAATTTTACTTGACAATAAAGGGATAAGAGCAGGATGTGTAGAGGAATAGAGATTAAAAGAATGTGCTCAACTAAAGACAAAAAGAAAAAATTGTTAATTCATGTATATATTTTGCAATTTGCATTGACATTTATATTTTCTCAACCTCTCACATATTGAAATATCTTGCTTGTCCTATAATCAAAGCATTCAGTAGTCTATAGGTTGTCTTGGCCTTTTTTCTGCTTCCCATGTGTATGCCAAGTGCTTGCAAAAATGTCACAGGCTCTAGAAGACTTCCAGACCCTTTTCCCATCTCACAGTACAATTTGCTGAAAAATAACAGAAAATAGTTTAAAAACAGCAGAAACACCATAAACTACAAAAGAAGGGTGGTGAAAGCAGGTACAGAGAGGAAGCACATGTGCACTGCTGGCTGGACAAGAGCGCTGGGTCCAGTTATGGGGTTCCCAGTATGGGAGAGAAATGGTCACTTTGAACAGAATCCAACAAATGTCTGCTGAGATGAGTAAGGAAATGGAGCATTTCTCCTGTGAGGAAAGGTTGAGAACACTGTTACTGTTAGAAGGTTCCGGGGAATTATACCCATGGATACTAATACCTGAAGGGAGGGTGTGATGCAGGTACAGCCAGGCTCTGTTCAGTGGTACCCAGTGAAAAGCCCAGAGGCCACAGGCAGACATTGAAACACATAAGGCTCCAGGTGGTTATCAAGACATGCTTTCTCATTCTGAGAGTGACCAAAAACTGCCACAGGTTCCTTGGAGAGCTGAGGAAGAGTCTACTCTTGGAAAGATTCAAAAGCCACCTGAACATTGTCCTGAGCAATAATCTTGAGACGGCTTCCTTGAGCAGGTGACTTTGACCAGATGACCTCATGTGGTCGCTTCCAACCTCAGCCACTCTGAAATTCTGTGGTTAAGGAAATCAGGAGGAAATTTGGATGTCAAATGAAATTTAAAAAGAACTCCTGCATAGATGATGTACAGTTTGTGAAGTCCACAGATTTTGTGTACAGAGACAAAACAAAAGTTTGGACTAAGATTAAGAGACCTTGAAAGGATCAGATATTGAAATCTTATTTGATTCCACTGGTGCTTCAACAAAAAAAACCCCAAAAAAATAAAAAAAAAAAAAAAAAAAAAAAAACCAAACAAAAAATTAAAATAAATACAAAGAAGATATAAGGTGTAGGTATCAGACCCGCAAATAGTGTCATGCAGTTAAAATTAGCAGGGTATCAAATGAAGTGGAAAATGACTGTAGCTAAGTCTTATTACTGCTCATAGCAAACAGGATTTTAAATTAATAAACATGCATATATTACTCCACTGTACACTCTGCAATAATGAGAAATGCTGATGTTACACATGCATCAAATGTCAGATCATGGTGCGACAGAACAATTCTTAGGAATGCAGAGCAGTGCGCAGAAGCCCTAAAGACCTCCACTGAAGAAGTTGCCCAATGTGAAATCACCCAAATGATCCCATCCAAACTGTTTATTCTAAAAGTCATTGTGAAATCTGAACTTGCAGAAAGAAAAAAAGATCAAAAGAGTAACTACACAATGGAACTTATTCTTGTTCGTCTCCTCCTCTTATAGAAAGAGAAGAAGAAATGCTTTCTGACTCTCAGAGAACTGCTTCCCTGTGTTTTCAGCATGAAGAGGCCAAATCTTGTCCATTCACTGCTATTCCAGGGTGGTAAGGGAGCTTTTTAGAGTGGATCACATCCACAATTTCAGGAAGAGAAATGCTGTCTATTTTCAACATGTGAAAGAAAACCTCCAGTACTACATAGCATGTTAGCTCTTCATCTATTTTCCTTTTCTGGTGCCATCATTTGGCCCCAATCCTGCAAGCAGCAGGACTGATGATCTTAATTAGACCTTAGCACAATATTAGCCTCAATTTCCATGAATCTGAAAGCAAGAGAGGCACCCGCTTTGGCACTTTGAAGTCATTCATATAATTTAGTCCCTTCCAAAATTTCATTTTCAAAAAATACTAAAAATGAACACCATAAATAGTATGCAAGGATGTCTCAGTTTTTAATCCATCTAGAGCAGTCCAATCTAACATCCAAGGTCACTAGTCTGAAGCTTCTATGTTACATGTGCTATAACTAAATATATGTACTAGTTTGCAGCTATTTGTGTTGCAAGCCAATTGATTTTGGAAATGATTTGCATATGTGTACTCTACATAATTTGACAACTTTGCCCATTCTAAACTAGCCTATTTTTAGCTTGCTTCAGCGATTCAGAAATGATAAATAGCTACTTACACTGTATTAGTGTGCGGGGTCCACTGCGTTCAACTTTGCGAATAAGACTGAACCACCATTGGAGACTCCATACTGTGAGTTCTTTGCTCCAAAGAAGTTTAAACATGAAAGGATGAACAGAAATGAAACAGCAGCACTAAGCAGTGACTTCCCTCATTCATCATATTCATGTCCTCTCTGTTAGGCTCATAATGCCTCTCAAGTATTGAACATTTTTTCCCCTTAACTTTTGCATTTAACTTTCCTCAGCTCATTTTGTGCAATTTCTTTTTAACTTTTAAAATATCATTTGACAAATTTTGAGGATCTAAACATTTTTCCAACAGACACGTTTGTTAAATTAATTTCTAATTCAAAATGTCATGCTTTTGCACTTCATGCATTCAAAATGTCATATACAAGTGCTGTGGCAGCAGACTATGGAAATCTTGGCTTGTGGAGGGAAGATGGGAAGGAATGTAGTAACAGATGCTCACACATATTTATAGACTATTGTACATAGAGACAGACACACAGCAGGTAAGCCTAGGACAGAAAGGGATGCACTTCTTCTCTAGAGCCCCTACACGATCATTTAGAACTGCTGAAATACTGCTGTTTAAAATACGACTTTAAGCTTATTTGCCAGTATAGCTGGAAATTTCCAGTTCTAGTCAGACAGTCAATTTTCTGTACCTTTCTAATGCCAGGTCTGCTGTCTCCTAATGGCACAGCTAACCCTGCTGCAAAGTGTCCTACAATGCTGTGCTGTTAAGAGCAGATCTGCTGATCTGCAGCAAGCTGAGGAGAGGAGTCCAGGGAAATAGCATAAAACAGCATCTATTACTTACAGATCTCAAGGCCATTTTGTCTTGTTCCAGCTTTTCCACATAGCTCAGTGATCCAAAATAGCCATAAAAATTATTTAATACTTATGCACTTGGCAACCCTGGAAGTATTCTCAGTATTTGTCTCTTCCTCCGCTCCGTACTTCTCCTTACTTTGCCAGACTGGAAAGCCAAATTTCTCAATAACAGGAATAGCCTTTGGTTGCTGCTGGCATGTGGCAAAGATGATGAAGTAGCTCTAAGACTGATCTGCAGTCTGACAGCCTCTACCTGAAGTTGCTTCAGTTGTCAGCTTCTTCAGAGGTAGGCCTCTACTGTCTTCAGAGAGTGTTTAAACACTTTGCTAATGCTGATTTTTTAATTTAACCTGTCATAGGTGCCCACAAGAGACTGCACTGAGCTTTTATCCCTGAGATTGTGCGAAACGAATATATTCAGGTGAAACAAAGACGACCATGACCCATGGCTGAAGTGCAAAGAGTAGATTTGTTCCAACTCGCTGGCTGGAGGATTCCCAAAAAACAAGCAGAGACAAGTGCGCTGCTAAGTTCGTTTTTGCAAGGGCAAAAAGGACAAGAGCCCTGCATAACCAAGAGCCTGGAGCACGCACAAATCGTCACCAGGCTGTGTTCTACAATCTCAGAACTCTCTTATCTCCCTTCCCCACCTACAATAAAGCCCCAGCCTGTGGAAAAGGCTTTTAAGTCTTTAACAACATCCTGTTTTCTACTCTGAAAAAATTCCGTTTCTTTTTCAGCAGACAGAAAACATCTCAAAGCAAACATAACTACTGAATTTTCTCACATTGAGTATTTCCTAACATCTCCCAGGTGCAGGGTTGGTCTTCAAAAGAAAATAATTCTAAAAAAACCTCATTTTCCTCTCTCCTTGCAAAACTTCAGTTTTTCAACCCTTTCCTCCCCACAGGAATAATTTTTAACAAAAAATGGTTTATTATTAAAATGCCTAGGAAGCTATTTTCGACATGGTTTCAGTAACAGTCATCAAGATGTTTAGTTTAAATATTCTCAGTCTGAAAGAGAATCACAAAATTTTTACTACTCACAATCTAACTGAGGACTTTAGATAACCTATTCTAGAGACAAAAGTACCTGTAAAGTTTTTTTCATATTGTCAGAACAATATTGCAAATTTTCTCTCTAGGAACTGAGGGTTTTAAACCAACAACAAAGAGTCAACGATCCAGAAACTAAGGTAGCTTCTCAGTCCATTTCATCACAGCCTTGAGTGAAAATAGAATTTAGCACCCTTCCCCTTCAATACAACTTCCTGGTGGCAGAGAACAATAATGCGGGCAGACAAAAAGTGACAACCTTTCTCACCTTGGGGCACTGCAAGACTGTATTTCACAAGATACAAAAAGATGAGAGAAAAGGTCATTTTTTGCTGCCCTTTTTTTTTTCCTTACTTTTTTAATGCTTCTAGTCCTGAAATTCATCTGCAAAGCAATAGTCTTACAAGAAAAAGAGGTCAAACACAAGAAGAAGGAAAAAGAAAACCTTCTTTTTTTACATGCTACTCCCATAATTTTCATTATATTAGAGTTTAGATGCTAACAAAACCACTACATTGCAAAACAAATTGATACTGGGTCACTAATACTAATGCTATACCGGCCCCTAGTAAATAGTATGGCCATCATACCTGTGATTTCTCCATGAATGCTCCTAGCAATTCAAGGTATAGCTGGTGATAAGAATTTATGGAACAAGCCCAACAAGCAAGCAGGAAAAACAAGTCACCATGATCAAAATTCTTTCTGAAACCTTTAAGATAGCTGTCTAATATCTACCTTTTTATTATACACGTGCCCACTATAATTCCAAATTTCTGTAACATCATAAGCCAAAACTGTATTACGACAGGCACAGAAAAAGAAGTTGATATAACTTCCCTGGACTCCAGACCTCATCTGGCTCTCACATATTCCCTATCAATTGTATGCCAGAACTTGTCCCAGTCACCAAAAAAAAGGACTTGTCTAAATTAAAATTGAAGAAATATATTGAAAGAAAAGCTCAAGAATCATATCTAAAAGCAAGTGGTTGTTTAAGTCCATCTGTAATTAGGGTGACTTATAATAAATATACATTCTGTGTACGTGTTTAAACCCTTGCACACATATGCACACACCCCCCTCATTTTTTTATCTTCACATTCACATGCATTTATCTGAAAATCTCACTATCCAATAGAAAGTAAAGAATAAGCTAAGCTAAAACTCAAAAGGAGGAGCTGAACCTCTTGGGGCATTGAAGTGTTAAGGCTGAATAAAACTCTTAGGAACAAACTGAAATTCCAGCTATATCTTTGTGAAACCACACACAGGACCATTTTCCTCTTAGTTCACAAAGAGTGTGAATCTGAAAATCCTTAAGATACTGCAAGGATTCTCTAAATCTTGGCCTGGAGTATAATTTTGGAAGTGACTATTTGTTATAGAAGCCAAATAGAGATGTAGGATGCCAGCCCAAATGGAGAATACAAGTCACTACTGCCATCATAGACACAGAAACAAAAGGGCACATTTGGGGTTTGAATGTGACCCAATCTCTAATGCAAAGGAATTGATAATTCTGTGAGGTACCTGCCTTTATCTTTAGATTTGTTACCACTTACTTAAATTAATTTGTGATTCTCCTTTTCAATATAAATCAACATCTATATATGGAAAGGAAAACAAAGGATGAGATAAAAATCTCTTGTCTTTTCCTACCAAATGCTTCAAGACCAAAGGTATAAGAATAAACACTCAAGAAAAAAAATAGAGGGGGAGAAAACAGAAAATGAGAAAGGAAGCATACCTTTGCAGTGAGAGGTTTCTGAAGCTTATAGCTAAATCTGCTTCTTGTGGTTTACTGAACTCTGATCATTTTTCTTGAAGGATTAGTGGCAATTATCATTAAGGCTCAATCGTTTAACTGTGACTGCTGCAATAAATCTTATTAAAATAACTGAAACATACTTTTTTTGCATGTGGCAACCTGTCTCTGAATCACAACCATCTGTACAGAGTTATTGCCTGGTGCACACAGATGGCAGTAAAACAACTATAAAGCTATACCATTCTTTAATCATAACTTCTAACACAGCTAAACAAAGTGAAATTTGAGTCAGACCATTAGCATTTGAAAGACTATATGATGACTGTAATTAACAAGTACACTTTAGAATCCCTTTATAAAATGTTTTATTGGTTTCTGATTGAAAAATTGTAACACTTGCACTGGGCAAGTGTTTCCATCTTTGACAGCTGACTTAGAGAAATCATATGTTAACAATAGGATCTCAGTCTTAAAGTTTTTATACTGTACAGCTCCCTTACAGATTTAAAATGACAGTGAAAGGTAGTAGAATAATTTATTCCTTCTTGCTTAAGGCACAGAATCATGAATGCTTCAGGTCAGTAACTGCAGGGCTACACTAAACCCCTGTCACTCCAAATCAGTTACAAAGTGAGCATCTGTACTCTCTGCGTAGCCCTCNACAAATGCTGGGGCTCTGAACATGAACAGCTCCTAAATGAATCCAACAGACAGCTTCACAAATGTCTCTCTTCTGCATAATACTGTAATACCAGCTACATCCAGTACCATCTATTAGATAAAAGGCACCTGAATATGTCTACTTCAGATGCCTGAATTCATACTGTAATTTTGGTTGGAGGTGATATGGGAATTCATACTAGTGGCTGTTAACCCATTCAAGATCTTAAGATTGCAATCACTGCACAAATTTTGAGACCTGTAAGACTGTTACCAAAATATGCTCTCCCACAGAGGCATATTAACATTTCTGCCATAATATATCTTTTCTTTACCTAATAAAGCTTACTTCTTAAAATACTTCATCCTTCATCTCCGGTTCACTTCCAAAGAATCTATGGGCACCAAACATCCTTCAATTTTTTTATGCAACTTTTATTTAAAATGACGTAGAGAGGAACAGGGAATCACAAACAAATGTGTTTCCATGGCTTAAAAATTTACCATTTATCATCTGACCTGCATCAATTAATAACAGAATGCTTTTACTCATTACAGAAGCAAAACCAAAAGCAAATCTTGCTGTATTTGAAATGAACTAGAAGCCTGCACGTGGTTGCATAGTTCATGCGAAGAAAGGCCGCTTGTCAAGCCATGGTGACTTGCTGCAAAACCATTAATATTTCAGAGAGCATTTTACAGCATCCTCTGGTTGGTTCATTGTGAAGAGAGCTCTCAGAGAAATCAAAAAGGAACTGAAGAAGGCAGCAGGTCCCCAGATAAAGGCTGCTTGTACTATGTTGTGAGATTGTCAAAGCACCAGATGAAAATGAACAAATTTAGATTTAAAGTACTTGAATAGGCTGTCTTGATATTTGAATAGATAACTTGGTCTCAAAGTATGGATCAGCTACAGAAACATTTCACAGAATATACAAAAGAAGTTTCATTAGGAAATTATTTGCCTAAATGTCTACAATGTTTTTCTCTTACAAACACCTTGTTCTTGTATAGTATTAAACAGGCACATGTTTATCCCAGTCCTTTGTCAGCTCTGAGTACAAATAATAGGAGACAGATGTGGTGAATGTATATGTATCTTGTGAAGCATAATCGCAATTCCTTGATGGGCTTTGGGTAAGCATTTGCCCTCCCTGGGGCATATTTGAACTGTTTGCGATTCTTTGCTGCCAGCTACACAGCTTGCTACCTGTCAGGAACTGGAATTGGCAGAAAACAGCTGGTAGAAATCAATGGATGTGCCAGTTCTGGTTCATCCAGCAGAGATACTATGGAACAGTGCCGCAATTCTGATTGGAATTAGGCAGCACAAACAGGTTTTATTTGCTCATAACTTCAGTGCCTTCTCAGTCAGGGAATATTCAGGTTCAGATGATAAGTGATTATCAAGTTTAAAAACCTGAAATTCACATGACAAATAATAGAAGAAATCAGGCAAAAAACTAGGAAAAATCCAGTTGCTCTATAAGTTACACCGCAAATCCCATTGTGGGTCTGTGTCAGAAATGCCAGCACTGCTGTTGGATGTGTTGGTCCTGGGAACATGAAAGAAGAACTCAGGCAAACTGTAGAGCTTTAAGAATGGCAGCCTTCAAATGCCACAATCTAACCTAATGCTCTCTAAAAAAGTAGGAAAATAAGGAGACCAGTCAGCCTTAGCAGGTAACTCATGACAGGGCACCAGAGCAAGGGTGGGAGGCTGATACAGGAACTGGCAACAACAAAATTTGGAAGAATTGCCTGGCCATGGTATTAGGATACCATAGGGAAAATACCAGCTTAATTGGACATTTGCAAGGAATTTCGAAAGCAAAATGAGCTTTTCCTCTACATCAATCATAAAAGTCTGAACAAAGGAAAAATAGACACTTTGTGGAAGAATGTGGGTGATTTCCAAGAGCAGATACAGATGAGGATGAGTTACTCCATACCTTCTTTGCCACAGTTACGCCCATCAACTTTTCCCTGGCCTCCATGCTTAGGTGCAAAAATCATGGGGAAAGAGTAAGACCAGGGGGTGAGCATCAAGCCAGAGATTACCAGAGACAACTGTATCCACAGAAATCCACCAGTGTAGACAAAAGAGCATTCAAGAAAAAGTGGAAAGCAGCTGATGTTCTTGCAAGGCCACCCTTCACCATCTCTGAAAGATTATGATGATCAGGGAAGATTCCTGACCATGGGAAATGGGCAAACATCACAGCCATCTTCAGAAAAGGCCAAAGGGGGGCTTTTTAGACTATGACTTTGGACTAATAACATCTTAAGATCCTTTCTAATCTGAATGATCCCATAAACCTTTAATAGAATAAGTAACCCATGGTAATGAATGTAAAAAAAAAAAAATTAAAAATTTTAAAAAATTAAAAATAAAGGGACTAAAACACCTCTGGAATATATCTAAATAGATAGATTCATAGAATTCATAGATAGATAGATAGATAGGTAGAGGTACTAACTATCTGTTTAGATAAAAAAATTACATGTACACATAATCCGCTCTGTGAGATTTTATACCTACAAATTGATTTAGCATCACAGAGTTAGCTTTAAAAAGAGAGGGAAGAATACCTGGAGAGAGAGGAGAAATCAATTTTAGAATTCTTCCGTTACATCGTCCCCTATCAGATGTACACACACCGCATAAACCGCCTATTTATGTACTCTAGAGCTGAAAATGTCATTTTCACACAGGATACAATAAGAAAAACAACATCTGCATATTGAAAGAAAACAAAAAAAAAATGCCTGAATTAAATAGGAAGAGAAGATTGGATCAGATTGAAATTAAATGTATTTTAATCTTTTTATCACAGAAGTTATAGGTTTAACCAAACTCGTCCACGCCAAGGAAAAACTAGAGAGGAGAAATTAGGTACAAAAAGAGGACTTAGAAACATCACAACTTAGTTTGGAAGCTAAGCAGAAGGCCATGTGAATAATTTCTAAGTGTGAAAAGAAGTGTCTGCCTTTCAGAACTAAACTGTGTGAGCTGACCTGGTGCTAGTGTGGTGGGTTGACCCTGAGCAGAATCCAGGTGTCCATCATTCCCCTTCTCAATAGGACAGGAGAGAGAAAGTATAACAAAAGTCTCAAAGATCAGGACCAAAACAAGGAGGAATCACTCACCAGTTACCATCATGGACAAAGCAGACTCAGCTTTGGGAAATTAATGTATTGCTGACCAAATAGAGCAGGATAATGAGTAGCAAACACAAATCTTAAAACACCTTCCTCCACACCTCCCTTTTTCCTGGGCTCAACTTCACTCCTCAGTCCCTCCCTTCTCATCCTTGAGTGGTGCAGTGGAATGGAGAATGTGTGTTGTGGTCAGTCCATCACAAATTTTCCCTGTGTTCCCTCCTCCTCACAGAGGATTCTTCTCTTCCTCTGCTCTAGGATGGAATAACTTGCATGGGAGAGCAGGGTACAGTCCTCTGCAAACTGTTCCAACGTGAGCCTCTCCCACAGACTGCCATTCTTCACGAGCTGGTCCAGACTAGGTCCCTGCCACACGGTACCATCCTGAAGGAGCAGACTGCTCTAGCATGGACCTCTTCAATGGAGTCTGTCAGGAATTTGTTTCTCCAGCATAGGTCCCCCCCAGAGTCACAAATCCTGCCAGCAGGCCTGCTCCAATTGTTGTGGCACATTTTTTCCCCCTTCTGAAATACGTTATCTCAGAGAAGATACCATCATCACTGATAGATTTGGGCTTGGTCTTGGAGCTGGCTGGCTAGGCCTCTGTTG
Source organism: Polioptila caerulea (assembly GCA_013397295.1). Classification (NCBI taxonomy): domain Eukaryota; kingdom Metazoa; phylum Chordata; class Aves; order Passeriformes; family Certhiidae; genus Polioptila; species Polioptila caerulea. The sequence goes on from VYXF01009772.1 coordinate 96,327, forward strand.
GATATGTGGGACACATCTAACATCTGTGTTAACACCTGGATAACCCCTCAGCTACAAAACTTTGCCGTGTAAACCCAGTACAACTAGTTACACCAGCTTTGGTTGGATGACACCAATTTTTCATGGATGCACATGCGCACAAACACATAGGAAAGGAAAGGAAAATAAAGGAAATACAATAAAATACAAAATAAAAGAAAAACAAAGGAAAATAAAATTATGAAGGATACAAGCTTTTGTAAATGGAACACGGAAATATGAAAACAGCAATTTACACTCTTACAGAACCTCCTTGTCTTCATTGTCAGCACTATGGTTCTAACTCTGCGGGATTCTTCTGTTGCCCATGCTAAAACTACGGTACCTATACATTTCATATCATCTATGAAGAATGCAGGTCAGATGCAGTCTAACTCATGCACACACAAAATCACATCAAGTATCACAAACACCCACAGAGAACTCAAAATCTGCCTAGGTAAGACTACTGGTTTTGTAGTGACCTTTACTTTAACAGTCAGTAGACATCTGGGAGCTAGAGCATTTACTCAAAGCGGAGCCCTAAGCTTGACTGATTTGGCAGTCATTAATTATTTAATAGTTATATTTATTTACAATAAAGTGTTTATAAATTGTTATAATTTTATTATATAAATTTATACTTAATCAATTACATTATTGAAATAAAATAATTTGTTGAAGAGTTTTACAAAAGTATTTACAAGTATTTACAAGTATTACAAGTGTTGTCTCCCAACCATATATTCTTTGATTTTGTAAAGACCATTTAAAACTGATACCAACTGAGAGAGATGTGTTCAATTTGTCCATATTTATTTTATGGCCCACAGACAGACAAACAAACCTCTACTCTTTCACACATGTTCTTTAATAAAACAAAGCTTTCAAAGCTTTCAACTGAGCTGTAAAGAGCTATTTTCAAAATATAATTAAGAAACAACAAAAACCAGTATATAAACCTTGTACAGGCAAAGGCAGCTTTTTTAACATAACTGTTCCCTGGTGAGAGACTTGAGATAAAATCAAGGTGGTACTATCGCCCAATTTTCCCAGCTCTAAGGAGAAGGATGTGAGAGAGACTGGAATGCTGATGGCTCCAACAATCAGGGGGCAAGATGCCCGCATGCACAGTAACCCAGGTGCAGAGAGACAGACCAGCTCAGGTGACAAGCTGGATGCTAAGAAAGATAAGAAAATAGACAAACCCCGTGAGGCAGGGTTCTGTTTCTTTGCCTTATTCAGGTGAACTCAGTTGTGATAACTCCCCTCTTATGGCTCCGTAATAGGCTATAATTGACTCAACTGTGCTGATGTTGCAGTCAGCTGTAACATATCGGAAGGTGTTAGACTCCTGAAATGTCTCATCATCCAGTATTACATCATCCAGTGTAAAACTCTTCACTCCAGGGGTGGTATCCGTGTGTTTTCACTTTGTCTAAGCGTAACAAAAACCCAGCAGACTGTGTGTTTCAAGAATTCTTCCCTCATCTCCAATGAATCAAAAGTATCACTTCAGCCAACAGAAAACTAAATTCCAACAATTAACTCAAAAAATAGACTTGCAAAAATCTTGCAAGTCTTGTTGCAAGATCTGTGGGTGATTATATGTTTTTACTTCTTCTTTTGTTTCTTTGTTCCTTCCTTCCTGTTACGTTTTTGTGCTTTCCTACTGCTATATTACTATAGATAATAGTAAACAAAATGGCTACATACCTGCTTCCCATTGCAGCCATATTGCTCTAAAATAAACCCTACATAAATATATTTACAAACACTCATAAGTTTTATTTCACTCTAATCCACCCCAAGGGGGGGTTAGATGAGAACCTGGGCTACCCTTGCCTTCTGGGGCAGGTCGTAACACCTGGTCTTCAGAGATCACTGAAATACTGTCCCAGCTGGAAGACAAACCACAGCATCTTCTAACTTGTCACAATAGTGTGCAACACAATAAAAAAATCACAACTGTGATGGTTTAATTGAAAAGAGGAATCTCCTTTTTAAAAAGCCATTAAGGGACACTAGTGAGAATAACCTGATGAAAAACAGTGTTCTCTGATATGCAAGATGTAACAGAACTTAACTACAAGCCTCAAAATCTATGAAGGTATAAAAAAAACTTTTATTTACTTGAAACAAAATATTGATTCAGTACAGCAAAAGACCAAGGTTTTCATTTAGGTTTTGGTAATGTGAATTACTGAAAATCCAGCAGTATTTGTGATCAGGCTGCTATTCCATGTTTCCATCTGAAATGTACTATATTTAATACTAAAGTGCCTCCCAGTCTCCATGCCAACGCTTCTTTGCTTTTGCATCCTTTGATACTTGTTATTCTACCATGACCTCCACAGTCAGTCCAGCTTAATTATGCTTCTGTCCTTCTATGCCTTCTTTTATCAAGATACTTATCTCCTTCTGAAACTATGCATCACATCTTTTTCCCTTCCTCCATTAACACAACATTTGTCTGCAAATAATAGCTCCAATTAAAGTGAAAACTCACACTACTCAAAAAAAAAAAAAA